>VZTM01022895.1:74384-179865 GCA_013400555.1 Jacana jacana | reverse complement strand
TACTGCCACTAATCTCTCAACTTTCTCTGGACAACTCTTGTTCTTTAAGTAAGAAGTTGGTATGTTTTTAAAGCTCTGATGAACATCAGATGTTCTTACTTTTGTTTTCACTGCAAGGATCTACACAACTCATTGCAAAACTATTTGCTGTTTTCTCCAAGCCACATAGTTTTATTCTATTACCCAGCCAGAGAATTGTCACCTTTCACTTCAGTTCTACTGCTCACTTTTTATTGCAGTATAATAAATATGAGGTTGTCTCTTCCAACATAAGGTTGCTGGAGAAAGTGTTCAGACTTTCAATTGCCAAGCAAAAAGACAAAGGAGGAGAGTGACAGGAATTAAAATAAGTGCTTTGGTTACAGTCTCCTACTCCCAAATGAACATTTTACTTGAGAAATCCTCACTGGATCTAAAAGAAAGTATATGAACAGCAGGAAAAACAGCCTCAGGTGAAAGAAATAACAGAAACCAATAGGTGATAGATGATTATAGATACAGTATAAGCTAAAAAATAGTTCTTCTACTCATAAATATCCAAGGATGGGAAAAAAAAAGAGCAGCGTTTCTTTCCATGTAAATGAAGGCTTCAAATCTGCACAAAAATGTGCCAGAATAATAGATATCCCAACTGAAACAGACTGTCAAGTATTAATCAGCTTGTATGACACTCCTGCAGTTCCAAGTGTGAATAGGACTGAGGGAAAGAGGCAGGTTTCATTCATACAAGGCAAGATCCACCAAACTACATACAGGTCATATTAGCTTACGTCTCTCTTTTCTTCTTGACGTTTTTGTAGAATGTACAATAATTTTTAGCAGAGGTTTCGTGCCTTTCACCTTAGAGAAGGCAACCAATATCTGCCTATTTATTGAGTTCCCTACGAAGGGTAACAGGCAGCATTAACTTCTGCTGAGTGCAAGCTTATAGAATAGCATTTTGGACTTAAGAGTTGCAAAAAATAATCTTCTCAATGTGAAGAGATGCCATTTTAGTCTCCTTACCTGGCAGTAATCCACAATGCTATTAATTCATCTTGCTGCTTAAAGCTTTACCTACTGTCAGTGCCGCGTTTGTGAATCCTCCATGTAGCAATGACATGAAGAATAATGTGAATTTCATTCTGTTGCTACATAAGCAATCTAAATGCCAGCAGCAGAGGTAAGTACCAAAATTAGTCTCAAAAACCAAACAGCAATGAAATCTCGGTCTGAGCAATCATGAATTATTCAATTTAAATTAATGGCAGGATAAAACAAATATAGTCTTTAACTAAGGCTTTCCATTTCAGAAGAGCAATCTTTCAGAAATGAACAAACCTAGCAGTGAAATAAACCATGTTGCTCATGGACTCGGATAGGAAAAGACCTTGGAATTTCATTAAGTCCAAAGGAGCAAAACCTATCTGTATCCTAAAGCAAAGGGAAAAAAACAAAGAGAACAGAACTTCTGGCACAAGTGGATAGGTTTCAAAGAGAGTTGAGAAATATGCAAAGCATTGTAAAGGAACAGGAAAAACAATCGGAAATCTGGACAAGGCTTCAGTCATAAATAATGCAAACAAGGAGAAAAAAAGTGGAGGTAGTATAAATCAACCAGGGTGTGAAATCTACGTCTCAAACAAAACTGAAAACAGGAGAAAAAAAACCACAAAGAACGAAGTGGTGGAAACTGAAGTTACTCAATATGCACTAGGCCTGGACCAAGGAGCCACAGAGAGGATGAATCATCTTCGGACCAGGTTCTGAAAGAATGGAATGTAATGTAATTTTTCTTGCTGGATATATACTTTACTAAAACCTATCTTACAAAGAAAAAAGAAAAAAAAGGATAGTACCATCTGTTGAAAAAATATGAAACACAAGGCCCACATGAAACAGAAAAAGAGATCTGAAAAATTATAACCCCACTAATCAGAATATTTATATAGGCATAAGTAAAGAATAAAGGATAGGGAGTAAAACATTACTAGAAAAAAGCCCAGCAGCATGTGTTTCATAAAAATAGATCAGTCAAGCAAAACCTGACATTTTCTTGAAAGCCTATTTTCTGGACAAAGGATATCTAATTTATCTGGACATCAGTAACATCATATGGTGCCACATGAGAAATTATTACTTATGAGGCAGAAGATGGGAGTTAGGAAGAAAGTCCTAAGGTGGTACAGAACCAGCAAAGGACAGCATCAATAATGTGCAAAACTGGGTGGCATCAAGCTGAGGGTTACTATTAAAAATGTTCCTCTATATATCCTGGGATCCATGCCTTTTAGTATTTTTAATGACCCTGACATAAGAAGTCAGAGTGTTCTCATGAAATTTTTTCCAATTAAAATTCAGAAATCATCAGAGGTCAACAAAATGATACAGAAAAACCTCTTTGTGGGACCACAGTAACAGAAATTACATGCACCTACTGTGTATTAACAACAGCTTCTGCTTTCACAGGGGGAGGTAACCTTCAAAACTGGCTGAGGGGAAGATGATGAGTGTGTTAATAAATGATAGCGTAACTGCAATACAGCTAAAGAGACTAATATTATAACACATAGGATGAATGTTGGACCTTTTTCCCTGACATCACCGAAGGCAACAGTGAGACCCCATCTGGAATGCTGAATTCAATTCTGGTCCTGATCAATGCAAATTCAAAGTGGAAGAGTAGCATCCATCCCTGAGATGATCAGAAAACTGGTGAGCCTATCACACAAAATACTACCGAAAGAACCAGGTCGCTTGAGCTGACAAAGATGAATTGTGAAATGATAGAACTGTTGCCCAAAAAATACATCAAGAGAGCAAACACCAAGGAAGGAAAAAAAAAATATTTAAGTGAAAGGCCAAAGTTGACATTTGTGTAAGAGCAGGGCATCAACCAGACAGAAGAAAATTTAGGCTGGAAAGTTTTCAAACCATCACAGGAATGAAATGCCAAAGTAGGCTCCAATGGGAAAAAAAAAAAAAAGAAAAAAAGAAAAAAAAGGGAAAAAAAGTTGTTCAAAACCAGACTAAATACACTTATAAAAAGGGTTATCTGACAGAAATTATGCAAGGATATAACTGGACACCCATACGTGCTGAAAGGAGTACTCAGACCTGTGTTGGAGACTTGTTCTCTCCATTTTGACTATTATTTGTAGCACTGGAAGCAGGGTGAATATCAAACATCTCACAAGAGAAGTTTTGGTCCAGCCTGACCCTGGAGCAACACCTTCTCCCTACTCTCCCCCTGACACATGAACAGCTCACGGCAGTAGGAACAGAAAAGAAAAGCACATCTGCTCCTTTCCAGGAAGCAAACAGGCCTTTGCATTATATTGTTTTATATGTATTAAGATAAATACTAGCTGTTGAGACAGCAGAGTAAAACCATCAGGTCAATATCTTTACTATCTATATGTAGAAATTCCCAGCTCTGTTTCAGAGCAGCCACACAAGTTTGTGGACAAAGGTGGTTAAGCAATCGGGGATATTGAGTCCATTTCCCAGCATGTACTTTCTGGATGTGCACTTGAATTTTTTTGGATGGTACCTCAGGTTTTCCTTTCAGCAGCAAGTGTTCTGGCAGCACCTACCCTGTGAAGAGGCCAAACTTCTGGATTACAGCAACCAGCCAAAAACTCCAGAGTAAGACAGCACTATCTATCACAGCTACTTCATCAGAATGATACTTACTTTATTCCCACCTGGTATATAAACTGAAAAGTTTGCTAAGTGCACAAGGAACCGTCCTAACATGATTAATGTGAACACTTTCCACTTTCACACCTATTAACCACACCCTCCATGTAACATTCAGGTACTTCAGAGCTGCCCAGTGCAGGAGCAGGGAGGTCCTCTCGCAGGCACCTCATCGCTTGCAGGGGTACACAGCCCACATACAATCTGCTGTCTCCCAGGATTTCTTTTGCTTTGTTTTTTCAAGGGTGCTTTTCCTGCACTATGCAGCTTCCCAAGACTTAGCATCTCTTAAAAAAGGCCTTTACCACGGGCAAGCGAGAGCTCTGACAGAGCACGGCGGCTGTTAACACCAGCAGGGGGGCACAGGGACCAGCTCCCAGACAACGCACACACAGAAGGGGTACAAATTGTCCAGGGGCCTGGCTGGAGTTCCAGGCGGAGGGCGGCCGCCCGCTGGGTAACAGGGCCCGAACCCGCCTCCCTTAAGAACCGCCAGACCGGGAGAGCGGCGCGGCGGTTGAGGGAGGGAAGCGGGGCGGGAAGCGGCGCCGGAAGGGGAAACGGCGGCTTCTGTGCCAAGCCTGTGGCCCGGCTGAGAACGGCGGGGTGCGCGGCCCAGCACTCACCGAGCGGATGTCCAGCTGCAGGACGCAAAGCAGGGCTTTCCGCGGCATGGACGNGGGCGGCGGCGGCGGTGGCAGCGGGGCCAGAGTGGCCTACTGGCGCCTTCGGCCTCGCACTATCCCGGTGACTCCGGGTCCCCGCTTCGGTGCGGCTTCCACTCTTCGCAATGCCCGGCACTCCCCCACCGGCCGGCTCACGGCCACCATCGCTCCCACAGGGCCATGCGCCAAGGGGCGCGTCCGCCCCTTCCCACAATGCCCTGCGTCGAGGACCGTTACCTCTTCCCGCAGTGGCGGGGCCGGCTTTGAGGGGGGTGTTTGTGGCGCTGCTGAAGAGCTGTTGGGGTGTATCAAAGATGAAATAATTTTCAACCCCTCAGCCTCCCGAAGGGCAGACAGTCACAATGGTGGTTGCTGTGTTGAAAGATGGATGAAAGCCAAAGCGTCTGAGTGTAGGGCAGGGAAGCAGACAGGCCACACGCCAGCAGAGAGCTGCTCAGCGGCACACAAAGGGAGCAGGAAGCTGGGACGTGGCTGTGTCTCTCTGATTTTTTGGGCCCCCTGTGGAAAGATTCCAGGAGAGCCTGCCCTTCAGTAAAAGAGGTTTACCAACCAACTTCTGTTGGTGGGTGAGACACAGTGGATGTGGCCTATTCTGACAGGTCCCATTTTCAGACACTCGTCTCCACGCTCGCATCTGAAACTGCTTTTTCAGGCATACATTTCCACTTGAATTACCAAACAAATTAAAATATATGCCACTAATCTTGATCACCATTGTGACCATAGGTCAGAAAGAAATTGTGGATGCTCCACCCCTGGAGGTGTTCAAGGCCAGGCTGGATGGGGCTTTGAACAACCTGTTCTAGTGGGAGGTGTCCCTGCCCATGGCAGGGGATTTGGAACGTCATGATCTTTAATGTTGCTTCTAACCCAAACCATTCTATGACTTTATGATATAAGTGGTATTCCTCAAGCTCTTTGCCGCTAAGTTGTTCACTGTGTATTTACAGTCATGTATAACACCAAAAATAGTCTGTGTTTTGGCAACTGCAGTTCATTTCAGCCACAAACTGTGAGGGAGTTTAAGCCTTTAAATATTCTTTCCAAATTCGCAAGTGCAGCTGTAGACGGGAGAAAACGCAGTGGATAAATATAACCGTGTCCAAAAGTGAGCAGTGGCTCACATGCATTCCATGGCTTTATTTTATTCTGACAATTTTGTAGAAAACCTGTAAGTTGGGTTTTTTTCTTTTTTTCTTCTTTTTTTTTCATTTTTGTATGGTCTGAGCAAAGGACAGGATTCTGTATTTAGTGCCTGGAAAAGATTAATTTCTGAATTGCAAACCCCTAATGCATATATTAAGAAGGGGTTTACACTTGGATAAAATAATTTTCTATGCATTATCAGGACCAAGATTCTCAAGGTTATGAATGGCATTCCAGAGTTAATGAGAAGAAAATTCTCAAAGATCCATAGCCTCAGATGGTAACAGTATTAAAATGGTTTATTGCTTATTTTCAGGTACCTTTCACATACATGTTTTTTGGAGGGATAAATAATGTGTTAAGGATTGTGAAGTATGAGATATTATGGTAAGCATGGCCATATAAGAACAGAAGATAGATAAATGCTGAAATCAAAAATGGCATTATGTTTGTGATGAAAGTTTAATATCCGTGTGCAGTGCCCTGGAACAGAAGTACTTTATAACCCTTGAAAAAGGAGCACAAGGCAGGACAGAAAGCTTCTCCGAAGTGATAAGGCAGCGATGAATTTCAGTGCTTTTCCCTGGTAAGCCAGGGAAGATCTGAGTTGGACTGGAGGGTTATGTGCTCTGCACAGAGACGCTTCTCTGTCCCTCTGGGTCTGCAGAGTTTCTGCTGCTTTGCCCCACTGGGCCTTGCAAAGAAAGGCTGCAGTGCTTTTCCTGGCCTGCCCCTTTTGCAGCTTTGTGAGATCCATCTGGACCTTCTCATTATGATGGAGCACATAATATACTCATACATTCTCGCTGCAGGTACACTGATGCAGGGATTTGGGGGACAGCGAGGGGAAACCCGGACTTTGAGCACAAATCCATTTGCTAATAAGCAAAACCGATAAGCAAAACTACAAAAAGTGCATACTACTTTAATAGACCTGAGGTTTTAACTGCTATAAAGTTTCCCTGCTGTGAAAGTGCATGAATTGCTTTGGTTTGACAAAAGTAAATCTTCTTATAACGCTACTTATGCTTAGTTCCATGCAATAAAGAGCCTGGATGACAGCTGTGCATTATGTTAAGGTTTTTGCAATCTCCTCCATTTAAAAGCTTCATCTTTTTCTCTCCTCCAGCCCCTCTGACATGCTTGTTAGGGAAGAACCCTGCTATAATTAAAATACCCAATTCTGCTCTTATTTATCAAACCAGGAGTAACTCAAAAGAGTGAGGTTGCACTGGTTTAAGGTAATTGTCACAAGACGTACATACTGTTGCAGTGCTCCTGAGGGTCAGGCTTCAGGAGTTTAGATGTATTGAAATATGATACAAAATAGGTAAAGTGGGAAAAATGGGGGAGAGTCAGGTTTGCAAACAGTGGATATTGTAAAGTTGAGAATCTAAAATACTATTGTGGATTAGGCAGAATTAGATCAGATAAGACTGGAGATCAGAGAGCAGGTCTAAGATGACTGAGTCAGTCAGCGAGACGCTTTCTGGTTTAGAAGCCAAGAATGGTTTTCTCCTCAAACTTAGGAAGCGTTATGCTGGGTGCAAAGCGGTGTAGCACAGTCATTCCAGCAATAAGAATGAAGGATATAAAGGAGATTTCCACATTTTTCCACCTTCTGTTGCAGTTCTTGTAAGTGTTGTCAGGGAGCTGTTTCTGCCTGCTTTAAGCCCCTGATGTTGACGGAGCACCCAGAAGAGATCTCTGTCTTACTGCACCTCAAGCCCTGTATTTAGATATTATCCCCGACTATGGCAGTCTTGTCATTAATAACTGTGAAGAATTCCAGGAAGGCACCTGCTCAAATAACAGCAACCAATTATGAGGTGTGGAAAGATTTCCATGTTAGAAAAGGCAAACAAACAAAACATTGGGACTATTTTACTTTAGAGAAGAAAAAGATGTAATGCAAAAGAGGTACATAAGGGACTGAATATTACGTAGAAATGGGTTCTTCTATTTACCCATGCCTATTTATCCTTTCAAAGGACACAGGCAATGAAATTAAAAGACAACACAATCAAAACTGATAGAAGAAAGTACTTTAGATAGTGGAACTCATTATCACAAGATACATTCAACAGCATTCAAAGCAGAATCGGAGCGCTTTGGGGACCTCATAGGACAATACCCGCATGCATTACTTATTTTGATCTTCTCGCTCACTGCTAGGTTAAATGTGCAATTCACAGAAGTCAATTCCTGGGCAAAGAATGGCAGTCAAGGAAAACAGCCAGCAGAAGTTAGGGCTAAACAATCCCAGTGCGCTGTAGAGCAGAGCTGAAAGAAATTTGTAATGTGAGAGATTCTAATAGGATCTAAGGGGACCAAAGTGAATTGCATTACTGCAGACGGTAATGTAACAGGGAAGGTAGAGTGTTAGATTATTGATGAGGACAGAGGATGGAGATTACCTGAGGGTGTCGGCACACTCTTCGCAAAATACATTTTCATCTAATCTTTCTACTTTAAAGCAGGAAAAAAAAAAGTTGTCCAGAAGTTAGCATTCATTAATATCCATTGCTTTAGAAAATGACCATGATGATGATATGCACCTTGAGTATTGTGTCCAGTTCTGGGCACCTCAGCACAAGAGAGATATCGAGGTGCTGGAGCGAGTACAGAGGAGGGCAACAAAGCTGGTGAGAGGCCTGGAGAATAAGGCTTATGAGGATCGATTGAGGGAGTTGGGGTTGTTTAGTCTGAGGAAGAGGAGGCTGAGGGGAGACCTCATCACTCTCTACAACTGCTTGAAAGGGCACTGTAGAGATATTGGTGCTGGTCTCTTCTCACGGGCAATGAGCGACAGGACAAGAGGGAATGGCTGCAAGCTGCAGCAGGGTAGGGTTAGGCTAGACATTAGGAAAAAATTTTTCACGGAGAGAGTGGTCAGTCAGTGGAATCAGCTGCCCAGGGAGGTGGTGGAGTCACCCTCCCTGACTGTGTTTAAGAGCAGATTAGATGTGGTGTTGAGGGATCTAGTGTAGGGGAGAACTTGTAGAGTAGGGCTGATGGTTGGACTTGATGATCCCAAGGGTCTCTTCCAACGTAAATGATTCTATGATTCTATGATTTTGTCAATCCCATCTTATTGAGCGTCTTGCTCTTTCCTAATGTGCAAGGACACATCTGAGCAGAGCTCTTGGGCTTCCTTGATGAAGGAAGCTACAGGAGAAAGTAGGAGTTGCTACAGGAGAAAGGCCACCCGGTCATGTTGTTATGTAGGCAAAACAGCCACCTTTCTTCCCTGTGCTCTCCTAGGTGAGAGATTCCCACTGAAGAGCAGTTTTCACTACACACCTGGAGAAACACAGTGCCTATCTAACATTTCACCATGGCTCAGCCATGAAAGAGCAATTCCTCTGTATCGCTGCTAAGCCAATACTCCCTTTGGTGGATGTGAGCATTAACTTCTCTGATTCTTGATGCAAGTAATGCCTGCAACAACAACAGCAACAAAAAAATACCCAAAAATGGCAAACTACTACCTAAAGACGCTGAGGTTTTTTTAACAAGTAGTCATTTTTCAGGTCTGCTAAATTCTTTCTTGACTGACTGCAGCTAGAGAATAAAGCAAAACTGATTTGATTACAGTCACTAGAGGAATATTCTAGATCTTGAATTCAGTTGCAGTAATTGGAAGGTTGCATTTTAAAGGAATGATCTAAATTTGTCTGTGATAACTTCTGTGAATACAGTCTTAGGAATACAGAAATGGTAAACCAGCTAAGGCAGCACTAGCTTTGTACCCCTAGAGAGTTCCTGGGCTGTCCCTTTCTGAGTTCAAAAGAGGTAACACTTTCCTCTGTGTTTTACATTTTTGAAAAGTTGTCTTAGATGGAGACATTGCCACAGTGAAGTTTTTTGCCTGAAACAAAATTCTTCTAACCAAGTTATAAACCCCTGAAAATAGGGGTTTATAATGGGACTGCTGATAGACCCTTAACAATGGCGTTGTGAATGGCGCTGCTATAATTAATGATACTTCAGAAAGATTTATGGTCCTTAGACAGAGATAAAACAGAAATATCATTGCTTCTTTGCCTCCCATCATTTTATCCTCTATGAAATTTTATGTGAAATAAGTCAAATGAAAAATGTAAGCTCTTAATCTTTTCCCAGAGTCCTGTCTCTCACTTGATGAACACTTTTGCAGAATAAATTAGAGCTCTTTATTCCTTATGTATCTACAGCTCTGTATTTAAAAAGCAAAGAAAAGAACAATGTCGGGTTGGCAAAGCAACTCAAGATGATGTCCATGGAGCAAATGGAAATTACCAACTATTGTCCATTCTTCTGCTATCCCAGAGCCAAGGACTTTGGTCCTGCAGTGATTCAGAGCAGCTGGCTTGGAACTGTACAAAACGGTGCCTGGAAACGGCACTGAAGACCCACAGCTAATGGAAAATGAGTGTTAGCTCTGGTGGCTCTGGCTGGGGCATGGATAACACAGAGGCCTGAGCAGAAAGCCAAAAGCTGTGGCTTAATTATTGCGGATGGTACCTTTGTGTTGAAAAATGCAGGATACTATATGGATCTTCAGCTTCTAGGAACTGCCTAGAAGCTGAAGCTAGAAAAATTTGAATTAGATGTTGGGCATTACGCTGTAAGAGAGAACGTGAGTAATCACTGGAACAAGCTATCAAAAAGAGAGTGACTTCTCAATTTTCTGACCATACCAAAGGCAATTGAGGAGCTGACTAGAGAAATGTTTTTGTCAAAACAAAACAAAATATATTTTAGTCAAACAAAAAGAAGAATGACAGCAGTATTTAATGGTCCGTGATGTACAGGCGGCCGCCCTAATGGTCTAGTTGTGTGTTCTGTCTGTAAACATTGTGACTCTTTAAACCATGTTAAAAAAAGTCAATGGTAAAGCAGTGTCTGCTGAGCAGAGACCAGAGGAGAGGGCTCTGAACAAGTGGCTTTGGAGCTTGTGCATTGTGGCACCTGGCATTGACAGGGGAGATGCTGGAAGGGCAGCAGGGACTCTTGGCTTCTGAAGTCACGAAGGCACAACATGGCTCCAGGCTTGTCAGAGGTTCTTATCTGAGCATGGCCAGGAGTGTCAGACACTGGTCTTCTGGGGGAAAAGCTTCACCCCTGTGCAGCAGGGCTGTGGCAACAGCTGAACAGGGAGCTGAGGAATCACAGTTTTGGCATTGGCCACTTGAAATGGCGGTTCAAGCTCAAAATCCATCACATCCCATGATAGTCCTGGGCTCTGGCTTCTGGTAGCCCCCTCCAGCTCAGATGGCATCTAGTCGCTTTTTTTCCCAAAGCCTCTCTGGAGTGTGTCAGGAATTTTGTCCCTTTGCTCATTAAAGTAGCCATGTTTGAGCCTCTTCCATGTTAATTTGATTGACAACAGTAAAGGCACCAGAAAACCTCAAGGAGTTTCTGGCTGGCTTGTTATCCTCTTATAAAATGGTATCTTTTTGTGTATTAGAGAAGAAAACTGAAGCGCTTTCTTGAAATAATAGCTGGAGTTACCCTCTCTAATAGGGAGCTCTGAGATCTATGCTCAAATTCCCCATGAATTATAACATTGCTCCTTTAAAATTTCTCCATTCCATCAGGAACAGAGAGGGATTATTTTATTTTTATTTTTATTTTTTAACAAGAACTTCGGGTTTTCAGTGGAATTCACTGTGGAGGGCAGAACACTTTTTTTTAATTATTTTTTTCATTGTAAGGAAGATTTGTAAAGGGGCAGGATTTTGGCTATTATTAGAGTCCTTCCTAAAGAAAAATCATCAAATCCTTTACAGCACTAGGCAGATCTGGGCTAGAAGGTATAACAGGATGGCACAGAGCAGCCCAGATAGCAACAGACAGAAAATGGAGCAGGAAGAGAGAAAAAAAAAAAAGGGAACCCAAAAAGAAGAGCAGGTGCCAATTAGAATTCTTGCAGGCTGCAGCAAGGGGCGAATGTAAGAAGCTGTAGGAAAAGAAAGGGTAGAGTGGATTAGTGTTAATCACAGGCGCAGGAAAGTAGGAAAGGTTTTAAATGAGCTTTAAAAAGCAGAAATTGAGTTAGCAGCTTGGAAGAGAATTTCAGATCCATCAAGTGTAGGAGCAAAAATAAAATGCAAACTACGAGGAGATACATCTGAGTCCTAAGCAATTAACTTCTGAAGGTAATAAGACTTTTGGAAGCCTAAGCCTCTCTTTCTCTCCCAAGGACAGCAGATTTCCTTATCCTAGCAAAAGGGTACATTTAGTATTATATTAGAAGAAAGTGACTCCCACCTGATTTCTTTTTTACTGCCCTAGTGATATATACATACAGCACCCTGTTAAAGAGAAATGAAGCACTAAAGAACTAGAACTTCTCTGCTCTCTGGCATTAAATTTGCCCAGGCACTCAGTCCAGGTGAAGAGCCTCTGGAGTTGAGTGAGTTACACCGGGTGATGTGGCACAGTATTGTGCAGTGTTTGCACAGCAGTCTGGAATTGTCTGAAGACCTTGGGGTTGAAGATGAATTCCAAAATCCACTAAACCCCTCCCTGACCTCAGCAGACATTAGAGCAGGATGGCCGGACTGTGGGGGTAGGGGTTCTGCTTACAGCGCCGGGTTATGACACACCATTTAACATTTCTGTGCTGAAGTCACCAAAAAAAAAAAAGAAAAAAAAGAAAAAAAAAAAAAGAAAAGGGAAAAAAGCAAACACTTCTTCCAGTTATGTTTTCTCACAACTGCACAATACTATCATTAAGAAACCCTATTTCTAGCTTTCTGTTTATCTACAACATTAGAAGGAATAACATGGTGTTTAGTTTAGGTTTCTTTTAGGTATGAATCATCATTAAAGGTTAATGAGGAAACTAACAGTATATAAAAAGGTTGTTTTTTCATTAAACCCTTTCTGTTTAAAAGCTCTATATATTCCTAGAACATTATGAATTTATTATTTACTAAACAATATTTTACTCGGTCTCTTTTTTATTCCCCTACATGACAGCATTTTAAGGAAATACAACTGTTGCCTTAGTTTCAGCTGTTGGTTCTGGATCTCTACACCACTGGATCTCCAGCAGAAAAAACTTCATGCAGACAAAGTGTGGACACGTACATCGTGTCAGCCAGGGCTCCTGACATGGAGCTTAATCCAGGTTCATGCTTTAACCTTGGCTTTGCCTTGACTTACTGGAGCCGGTGTAACGTTAAACTAGCACAGAGAATCCACGCTGTATGGAGTATAAAACCCACCAGCACCATGTGAAACCTTCCACAGCTTTTTGAACAAATTTAGACCAGCAGAGTGAGTCTATAAGAGATCAGCCTTTTACATTGTGCTGCCACAGTGGTTTGGCTTCAACACCAAGAGCCTTAGGGTCGCAGTCTGGCTGCACCCAAGCCTGCAGTCGTTTTTTGCTCTCTACCAGAAAGAAGCACTGTGATAAAGCATCACTGAATTCAAGCAAATCCTAAAAGACACATCCCTTTTCTATGCACTGGGATATATTATGGTGATGAAAGCAATCCTTCTGACATGGTAGAAGATGAATCCTACATCATGGCCTCAAGCCCAGCCACCAGGTGTGTGGCTGCATGGGGAAAAGATGAGGACTCAGGGAACAAAAACCCAAAAGTTTGCTCAAGCTCCTTGCTCCGGGCCAGGGGTGCACATGCCAGCGTTTCTAGTCGGACGTGACTCTCTTTTAATGACCAAAGTTACACACACAAAAAAAAAAACCTTCTAAAATTGGGCTTCGTGACAGAACCGCCTACACAGCTGTAACAGCCACTTCGCAAACGCTGCTGCTTATGAACCACAAGAATAATATGTTGAAATGTGCCGACTTTTGCAGTTTTCCCCTCTTTTGTTGAAACTAATGAGTCACGATTAGAGTAATGCTTTTCTGTGACTCTGAAACCATTTTTGCTTAATGAGGTACTAAGTCTTTATAATTAGGCCCAGAAGGGAACTGGGACGTGGCCCCTTAAGAGCAATAATTATTTAGGTTATTTATGGTAATAAAAAATTGAAAATAGGAATTCTTCCTCAGAATGTGACTATTTATTCTTTTACATATTGCCTAACAGGCAATTACCCTATTAAGGCAACGTTTTGTTGCTAAAGACATTAATTGAAATGTAAATTAAATGTAAATCAGCTAATTAAATTGATATGTAATGAACTTGTCATGCAGGCCTTTGAGATCAGATGCATTTTGCTAATAAACAAGTGTTATAGTGGTGCCATTGCTCACTGGCGTTAAGGTTGTTTAACGTGTTGCGTCGGTAACACTCTCCCTCCCCACATGCAAAGGTTTGGGTTGTGTCGTTAGAGCCCAGAATGGAGCTGGGAGCTTCCACATTTATTCCCTCCAATTATTTCCTGATCAACTTCCTTGCAAGGCGAGGTGTTCTCCTCGTGGCGAGTGCTGCACATCCCATCGGGGCGCAGTCCAAGCTCCGTCTGTTCCTTCTGCTCCCCAGAAATGGCAAAGCACTTTGTGAAACCCCTCGCTTAGGCTGATGCTGCCGTGTCAGGTGGCTTCTGGAAGGGTTAGCGTTACTTCTTGCTCTGTGCACTGTGGCCAGTTCAGTCGGGGTAGCGAACAATCACAGCAGCAGGGAGATAACTCTATAGACGTTCCTGAAATGCAAAGAAATAAAATAAGAAATGAAGCTATCAGAGTTGGCTTGGCGGTTATGTTGGCAGAGTACAAGGAAAGCATCAAAGCTGACATCGTCAAGTCAATACGGCAACAGGAGGATGAGCCAGAATAACCTTCTCTCCTGTCCATAACACACGAGTAACCTTAATCATCAAAGCACAGGCTTGTGTCAAACAGTAAATTAAGGGGAAGGATTACGAAGCTGGTTCCTGCAGTCACATTTTGAGCCAGACCTGCTAACACTTCTGGTACAGATTCAGGTCCTGTGTTGAAGGTATCTTGGGGAATGGAAGTCCCTCTGTCCCTGCCAGATACATGGACAAAACATCACAGATTTTACTTTTGAAACAGCTTAAGTCTGCACCTTACAAGACCCACTGCCCACTTCCATTCAAGTCATGCAGACGTTTTGCATGCGCAGTCGTAAAACTCAGGCGTACGTGGCAGAGAAGGGCCGTTCAAGGGAGAGAACAGAAACGCAGTTTGGAATTGCCGAAATGCTTTTGCAGAAAGTTCCTCTGGATCCGTCGTGCCGCAGTTGCACCTGGGCGTTCAGGGATAATTGTTCTGTCTTGAATAAATCTGATGCTGCATTTATAACTTCTACCCAGAGAATCTTCCACCCTGCAATCCTCGGGGGCCTGGGGGTATTTAATAAACATGTCAACTACCACTCTTTTTTAGCTTGAATGCAGCGTCTTGTTTTTTCCTACTGAAGAACACTCCAGTTTGAAGTTTACAGAGCAATTAAAGACCCTCATGGGGCCCCTGATATGTAGAGATTGTCAGCATATGTAGATTAGTAATTGTCAAGTTTCTCCCTAAGGCCGAAGAGCTCTTAGTCAAATTCCAGAGATCATCAAGTATTCAGATTTCAGTGGGCTTTGTGTCATACACAACATAGTGGCATAATTAAACTACAATGCTTCTTTTCTAATAAACTTTTGGATCTGGCTATGTTTCTATTAATTTCTTTTAATTAGCTATGATCACAAAATAAAAATGAGCATCAATCTAAAGCTGCAACTTTGCTGCTTCCAGAAAGATGCCCTGGGAGTAGCTTTCACTTCTAAACTGCTGGGGCTCTGGGACCACGTTTACTGCCATGACTTGCAAAGGCCTGATGGACAACAAAATGAAGGCACAATCCTTCTCTGACTCCTTTTCAGCTGGCACATGGGCACAGTTGATTGAATGATGCTGCCATCTTGACCTGTGTCTTCAATGACATGTTGGCTTGGACACAACATTTCCCTAGTTTTGGTGTAGTTGAATGCAGATTTATATAGAAACTGGGGGAAAAAAAAATGACAAGCCAGAGAAGGAAAAATTTACTTGACAGGCCAGAGAAGGAAATCAGTGTAAGAATGCTCACAATCCAATCTGATGCTGTAATGTAGTGTCTCCAGTATCCCCATTATTGACCCCTCTGCCCCCCATGCTGGGCAATCAATTACACAATCAATTGCACACCTGAACTTAATGTTCGTTTGCTTGAGTGTTGAAGAGGAATTGTGCAGGCTTGCTTTGCATCTTGAAGATCAAATCACTGCTCAAATATGGTATTCCCTGGAAGGCACAGGGTAACAAGAGCGTCTGGATGAAGCTTTCATGCAGTGAGGCTGGACTGTGCATCTTCTGCCAGCTGGATCCTCTGCTGTGGTTCCCACATACATTGTGTTGTGGTCCCAGGGCTTGGAAGGTACAAAGTGTTGGTCATTGGCCTGTGTCCGTTGCTTGAGTCCCACTCCATTGATCTGTGTCTGTTGTGGACAAAGCCTATGGCAAGGAGTAACTTGTTGCAAATCTCTGTGGTGTTTCTGACCTACAAACGGAGATTTTTTCAAAGCCATGTGTGGGATCTGAAAGTTTAATTCTTAATAAAATAAAAAAGAATTGGACTTGGAATTTGTGAAGGCAGCTCTGATAATCTTCAGTACAGCATGTTACATCAAAGAGCTTTATTATTTCTTGTGAGATGTGGAACTTCACTTCCATGCTGTTCACACTCACTAGGTGTGACAAACTGGCCATGCTTGGGGACAGACAGACATCTTCTGTTGACACCAGACTGCCCGTGCACGTGTGTGTGCTTTGCGTGAGCACTCAGGCATGCGTCACCAAACAAGCAGTGTTCTCAGACTGCGCTTACAAGTATGACCCTGAGAAACCTCAAAAGCATCTATGCGTCCAGGAGGAAACTATTATCTCCATCACTGTACTCACACAGCGCTTCTTCCTCTGCACATCCTGTCTTATTTGCCAAAGCTTGTACACATCTCCAGTGCTGGAATATTGGCCACTCTGAAGACAGAGTGAGCCCCAGAAAAGCTAAAGTATCCCTATCCCAATAGCAAGGATAACCTGAAGCTAGTGGATAATTTCAGAGTGGTGTCCTGCATTCTCAGACTGACTTCACAGCAAGGAGCTATCAATTTGTCTCCAAATCTCTGAAGTCTTCGTGTGCCCAAGCCCTAAATCCTCATTTCACAGAAAAAAAATCACTTAAATTCTTCTCACTGTTGAGTAACAGTCTGGTGAAGTGGCTCTTCTCCACTTGGCCCACTGCATATGGGCATATATATGGCAGAATATAATGCTGCTTTCTTTTCCAAGGTCCACTTTTATGCTGGGTATGAAAGCTGGATCCAAGTAGCACCAACAAAGTTGGGCTTTAAGAAGTAGCCCGGGAAGAGAATCTCTAGTCCCAATATAAAGAAGAAAAATATATCCTCACATTCTTCCTATGATGATACGTCTCAAAATTATTAATTTTTCTTGCCCTGTATCATATCTGAGGGCAAACTGCTTTTCCCAACTGAATTGCAACGTGGCGTTTGGTTGGGTGGGTTTAACTGAAGCGTGGCTATCTGTTAAAGGCAGTGTTATCTGTAATAAAGTAACTTCTTCAAATTTACTTTCTTGATCTTGTACTTTGGTTGGGCTGCCAGAGTCTCTTTAATGCCTGGAAAAGTATCTGTCACCCAGGAGCCCTCGTTTTAAAGGACTGTAGGTTTTTAGGGGCTGGATGGCGTCACCTCCTTGCATCGATTTTGTCAATGTATTCCTGCGAGCGAGCCAGCCTGAGCTGCCTGCTAATTTCCCATATCCTCTTCGGCTGATGACAGTCCCTGGCTCAGCGAGCTTTCAGTTTTGCTCACTGGACTCTTCTTTCCCTGCCCTCCCTGAGCTATATTTTCTAAGCACCAATTTCACTCCAAAATTAAAGATGAAATTTAAAGATTAGGGAGTGCAGGTTTGGTTTTTTTTTTTTTTTCTTTCCAAAGGCATTTCGATGTCTCATACTCATTGATTGAGTTAGGTATCTAAATCATCCAGACCAATCTGGCCCCCACCCCAAATTATGTGATGTAAAAGGCCATTTTGACTTTTAAAATGCTCTCCATTTTAATTGCCTGCTGTGGCATTAGTACCACACGTAATAAACACATTGTGTGCAGCATGCGTAGGGCAGGTGTGGGGTGATTGGAATGGATCCCTCTGACTACCTTGAATATAAATGCCAGAAACATCAAATACCAGTCTTTATCCCAGTCAGTTCTAATTACTTCAGTGGTCTGACTCCAAATTCAGATGTGCCATGGTGTAACTGAGGTCAGGATACAGTACCTGACTCTTATCTTAATACCACTTTAGTACTGTAAAGGTCAAACCGAGCATCATCCAAGGGGAAGAGGTAAGGGCTCTGTTAATTATTCTTCTCTCCACTCCTTGAACAAAGGGATGAAGATTGTGTCTCTGCTGAAACTCGTTCTGCCATACTGCATATTTAAGTTAAAAAACAAAAAAGAATGAAGGGGCCCTTCCTGCAATAATCCTTAAGTGAGCTTGCTGAGATCTACCTGAAATCTTACAGCGCTTGCTCTGCCAATCTTTCCATCTACAACTACCAGAGTCAGAGGCCAGGGAGGATGCCATTTTCCCTCCATGCAGGGCTAGCTCCCAGTTCTGACCATTAAGAAAAGCCAGCTTCGTCTGCTGTATAACAAGTTCAGGAAGCATTAAACCCCCATGTCCATTGCTGGACATTCCTGCTGTCAGAGGAATCACTGACTCAGTCGGGCAGAAGGCTGGAGCCTCCCTTTTCCACTTGCTTACAACTGTCCCACTTGAACAGCTTCAAAGGACCTCCAAGTAGAAATGTTCAGTGCTACCATTTTGTTCCCTGTTTTGCAATATTTTTAATAATTTTAAGGTAGAGACAGTGCAAATTGCACTAAAGACAGTGCTGGTTCTGCTGTTCTACTGTTATGTGCTGTTATCATTAACTGCACCCATTTCCAATTTACCTTCTCAGAAGCCCACTCTCATGAGACACTTGGTTCCTTCTCTGAAGGCGCAAGCAATGCCATCGCTAAAACCAGAGTTTGATCCCAGTCCATTGCCATTATACTCATTTCCTTTTCTGATATCTCTGACGTGTTGACTGCTGAAAGCAGAAACATGAAAACACACCCTAGTGAGAGCTGATTAAAATTCTGCCCACTGTATCACCCATAAATAGGAAATAAAAAAATACATGGCTGTGATTAATAGTCCATAAATGGCCATTGCCTTCTTCCTATATTCCCTACAAACAAAGTCCACATATTTATTCCGCTCACCGAAACAGGAACAAGCAGATCGTTCCTATTTGTCAGACTCTGGGATTTAAGCAAGTGGGGGCTCAGTGCGTGTGTGTCTGTAGACATGCACACACATCTGCTCCTCTGTCGGATTTTCAACATTCATGAGAAAAATCAGAACATTATTTTTTTTTTTATAAAGGTGTGCTTGTCAATACATCAAAATACATTGGGATGCAAAAGCACAGCAATGTGAGCTTTAGTTAAGGATTTTTTGTTAGATTAGAAACATCAATCTCTAAGGACTGGTAATAATAGCACTGGTAAGAAATAACGTTTCTGTTGTTATGTGTTGCAACTTGGCCAAATCTGAAAACTGCAGTAGAAACACTAGGAAAAAAAAAAAATAATAAATGTCATGTGATACACGGAAACGAAACCTGTAGTTTGAAGCAGCGGTGGGTAAAGACTGTTTTTACCACTTGCGAATACGCCTTCATTAAAGCACCAGCTTGCTTGTTTGTGGTTCAGCTGAGCTCACCGGAGCAGAGCTGCTGGCTCCATTGTCTCCCTGGCAAAAGCATTTCTGCTTCCCTGTGATTTACAGTCCAAGGGCTGCATCCGTGGGTGGAGGGGCAGCATCCAGCACCTTCAGGCTCTGCCATCACAGGGTGCTGGATACACCAGACACCTCTCTCAAAATACACTTGCAGAGATGTTGCAGTTACAGTGCTGGTCCAGGACTGGGAGGTGACACTCGGGAAATTTGGCCCTTCTGCCCTTGTCTTCCTGAACGACCCCTGTTCTGAGTGCCCCAGGTCCCCTAGCTGTTGAAAGAGGGTAATGAACTACACACTTCATTAATGGCATTGTAGACCAAGGAGTGAAGATCTAAATATTAATATTATTACACTGCTCGCTGCAAAATGGCCAGTAAAATTGTCAGAAACAGGAAAAAGAATCACAGAATGGATGATGTTGGAAATGATCTTGATAGCATCTCATCCATCCCCTTTGCTCAGGGCAGGTCAGATAGGGCAGGTCGCCTAGGGCTATGTACAGCTGGGTTCTGAATATCTGCAGGGAGAGTCTTCTCTGGGCACCCTGTTCCAGTGTTTGATGCCCCTCCCAGTTAAAAAGTGTTTTTTGTTGTTCATACACCCCTGAGCAACCAGTGAGCCTCAGTAGGGGACTGTGTGTGACCAGGTTTGATCTGAATTTGTCTAGTCACCTTTGAAATCCTGTTGTTCATTCCCTTTTCCCCTGTTGATCTCTCTTACCATGAGATATGGCTACTTTTGCTTGGAGACCAGTATCAGCTTGTTGAACTAGCAGGTTAACAACCTCACGTCTCCTGGAGATGCTCTGGCACTGTCCTAGTGCCCAACACTCCTAGGAAGTTAGCAGAGATTGTCTAGCAATAGGGAGCCTTCCCTGGGCCAACCTGCCAAATAGTAAAACACAGTGATTACTGCCACTGCCTCCTAAAGACAGGTCTTTCAGTAAAAAAAAAAAAAAGCTCATTCCTAAAGATGTTATCATGCATAATTCAGGGAAGAAATCCATACTGCATTTAAAAGATTACATCTTATCATCCAGGGTACTTATTAGCTTGATGATTTAAAACTACAGGGGTATAGAGTCTTTCCTGCTATTCTGCACTGCGTCAGTGCAGTTGTGTTGATGAATGATTAGCCTCCTGGCTTGATTTGACTGAACTGCTTTTCTAGTGCCACAAGTGGCCCAGGCAGGACTTGGGTGTACCTGATTCACGGTGAACAGCCCTGTCCCTGATCCGTGTGGGTTCTACCAGGCTGCCATCCATGGTTACACCAGGGACCACTTGCTTCTTTCTGTTAGGTTTGGTTAAGTTTGTGGCAGGTAGTAACAAGAGGTTAGTGACATTTTAGCTCCCCTCTCCAAAACCACACAGTACCCCCACCTTCCTAACAGCACAAGAAAATGCTTTGGGGCAGCCAAGGGCTGAGTATATCGGATGTGCTTCTCTTTCACAAGTGCAGAAACACGGGGCTAGTCTGAACCACTGCTGATCCATACGCTTCTGATCATTATTATTGTTCGTATTAACTCACCTATAGCTGTTCACCCACACACAATAACAGAGGATATTGGCCTACATGCATTTAAGGGTAAGGAATTACAAAAATGTCTGAAGGTTGTTCCTGTCTCCAGGACCCCCCTCCACATCATAGACACATGCAGACAGGACACTGACCACAAACATGCTGATAAACTCACGTCAAGACAATGTACATCTCTTTGTCGCTCTCAGTTGTGCCTTTGGTCAAGTCCAATATTTTGAACCTGCAGTGGTTGTCTGGAGTACAAACACGTTTTTATAATACTGATAGAGTGAGGAGGTTGGAAAAAAATGCAGGCAAATTTACCTTGGCCATCACTAGTTGCTATGTTGGTTCTCAGTGACTTCCAAATACAAGTTCCCCTTCCCAGAATGTGCCCTCCTTTTAACCCTGACAAATCCCATACTTCAGGGCACTCTCACTCAAAACAAGGAGGCTTGGCTTTCCACCTCTGGCCCCACACTGTGCAGATAGCCACCATTTTTCTAAACCATTGAAAATGAGAGATTTTTTTTTTTTCCAACCCATACATGGACAACTCTAAATCCAGTTACAATTTTGAAATGTATGGTTTAAATTGTTTAAAAATGGAGTTGGCACCAGGGAACGAGCGGTTTCATTCAAATACCACATGCCTTGAGGTTGAAGGGAGAACTTGGCTGTGATTTGCACCATCATACTGTCCCTATTATGCCTTGCACCGCTGCTGTATCAGGAGGCAGGAGAGTTGGCATTCATGGCAGAACTACTCCAGCTAATCAGGTCCGTCCCTATCTGCAGCATCTAATGAAGTATGTTCTTCTTAGCTTTATGTTTACGGGTAAATGGATGTAGTAAGTGTGAAATCATGATGAACCTGAGCAAGGAAGCTCAGGAAATCGTGATTTGTCACCAAAGATAGCTGGAAGTTGTCCTGGGCAAACAAGATTAACCCCAAAAGGTGGCACCTGCACTTGTTATAGCAAGTGGCAGGGAGGGTTCTGGGCTTCTTCTATGTGCAGCTTTCCACACAAATTCTGTCATCTCACAGATTCTCTGATCGTATTGTGGGTATGGGACTAGCTAATAACCTGGGGACTGTGATGTTTACAGCTGTTTCACTAAGAAATCCTCAGATGAATGGCTTGGGAAGTCCCAGTTGGCTGAGTGACACTGGCTCAGGAAGAGGGTGTACTGAACATGTGTGAGAGTGACAGAAAAGAAAGTATTTTGCAAAAATCCTTCTCCTCATTTTTTCAAGGTTGAGAGATATGAAATACCTGCATTTAACAGCCATTATTAATTGGTGTTTACTCTGCCAACGCTGCCTTGGGAGCATCTGCGATGATTTAGCCAAGCACCCACTGCCATCACTCAGCTGGCTGCTGTGGCTTAGCCATGGCATCTCATTCACTTCCCTCATTGAGTCTGTGACCGACTTCTGTCCTTCTTCAACTCATCTGCCTGAGTCTTGGGCCACCACGTGAAAAATGGTGACTCACAGGAAGAAATATTCCTCACCTCATGCTAAAACTTGCAACATCAGATCCACAGAAGAGCTAAGAGCTGCATTCAAGATTTCTAGGGTGAAGACCTGACATTATTTAGAAGAATAGCAAAGGTCTTCTTCCCCTAAAGCTCAAAAGGATTCACCCGATCCTCTTTACTGAACCACAAGCTCTGCAAAAGCCATCACCGTGCTAAAGGATCATAGAATGGTGGAGGTTGGAGGGGACCTTAAAGATCATCTAGTTCCAACCCTCCTGTCATGGGCAGGGATGTTTCCCACTACAGCTCTGTGCTATAACCAACTTCCTGGGCTAAAGTTAAATCTGTCTTTTTTCCTCCCCTTTTCCTCCTACTTCTTAGTCAAGTCTCCCCGGACATGCTACATATTTCCTACTTGGTGACTCAGGATCAGCTGCCTAAACTCTTTGGGAGTGTGACAGGGCTGTGACAGACCGAAAAGGAATCTGCCTTGGGGGAGAAGGAAATCAAAGTGTGAAGCACAACATGGACTTGCCAAAAAAATAACTTCCCCGCCAAGTCCTGCAGGGCTGTGCTTGCTCTGCATTCAGCGTTGCAAACACCAGCAAGTGGCCTCATCACTTATGGCAGCATGTCTCTGAAGGGGCATCTCGACGGGGCATCCCGCAGCATGGGTAGCAACTTAGGGCCTTAAAACATTAAATAAATTACAACTTTGGAAATTTCTTAATCGAGCCTTAAAATTGGGCGTAAATGCTACGGAACAATCATAGAGGTACACATGGGGAGCAAACCAAGCAAGCAAATTCCCTCACTTTCACATAGCACCAAAGTGTACAAATAATACAAATATTTGTACAAAGTGTACAAATAGCACCAATGTGTACAAATCCTCTGCATTTGTTCAGGCTGCTTCAGCTGAAAATACTGGGGGTAACAGCCCTAAATGTGCAAAATGAACAGGGGACTCTTTATACTCAGTATAATTTTGTGTCTGTAACGAGGGATCACAGGGGGTTATTGGCTCCCTTATGACTGTGAAAAAGACTTCATCCCCAATGGCAAAACTTGCTCTAGTACTTTATTTTTCCTCCAAACACTGTCTGGTAAGAAAATCTTCCTTTGTATACCCAGGCTACTGATACTGCAGCTTAAGTTATAGTTGGTTGGTTTCTGTTCCCACTACTTCCAGACTGTAAATTTGAAGTCTTACTGAAAAAGCAGCATTTTTTTATTTTGTACATTGGGTTCTTTATAACATTTTCAATGCTAAAGAACTCCTTTAATCAACAACTTCATTAAAACAAAAAAAGAAAAAAAAAGGACTCTGATTTCAAAGTGCTTGTACATACCGTGCCCATCAGTACTCATGCTCTCAGTGTCTCCTCTGTTGCTTCCACAGGCGGATTCAAACCCTTCCAGACTTGCTTTCTCAAAACTGTGTCTTCCTTCAGTGTGTGCTGTCCTGCCATGGAGAGGTGCGTGAAATGTGAAATAAATCACAGCACCCTGAATTGACCAGCTGTGACACCCACCGACCGCCATGCTGCTGCAACGCAGTTCATGTCAAGTGCCCTTGGATCTCTGCTCAGATCTACCAGATGGGGAAGAGCATGAGTAATGAGAGGTGCTCCTCCATCCAGAAGGATGCATTGTGTTTGATCTGGTCTGAAACCCCCTCTCACGTGCCACAAAAAGTCCAGTCCATAGCATTCTTACCTCTAGAGAAGGGACAAGGTGATGGTTGGTCAGCTCTGCTGGGTCTGGAACGTGTGGCTCCAGGAAGCCAGGCTCTTCTGGAGTTGACCTTCTTGCATCCCAGGGAGGTGCTGAGGCAGTCACAAGCTGTGGGCCGTCCTGCACCTCTAAAGGGTGCGTGCAGGGTGCGCTTGCTTACGTGGACAGACTGCACCTGGCTGTGGCTGCAGCACTGTCATCAGGGCACATCTTCCTGGTATCCCTGGGATTGCAGAGATCCAGTGGAGTTGCTCTCTCCTAAACCGGGGCTATGGACCACTGGATTGTGGTATGAAGCACAGGGAAAAAACATAATCAACTCTTGCAAAGTGCTTTGAAATCTTTGAAAGAGGACAGAGGGACTCTAACAGGGGACAGAAAACATCTCCTTTGCAAGCCATGTCAAATGTTTTTAGCAGCCTTCCAGGAGCTCTGCCTATGAGTCGTTACCATCCAGCACCATGCCTCTGGCTGCTGAGGAAACTGGTTTAACTCATTTTTGTATGAAAAGAGGCAGACAGACACAAACACACACACATATATACACACATATGAAGCACACACACAACCTAGAAGGCAAAGAGAGAATCAGTACCTGCACTTGCGATATCTTCCTGCACCAGGTAAGGAAAGCATCTTTTCCCTTTAAACCGGGTGCTGTACGTACATTGTTTCCTTGCAGTCTATCTTTAGGTTATAGCAGTTCACAAGGCTTTTTTTTTTTCTTCAGCAGATGTGTTATTCAATTACTTCAGGGCTTTTCCATTTGTAATATTATGAAGCAATGATAGCCAGCAGACTTCACCTGTCTTTTAGAGATAGCCAGCCTGGTAATTTTAACTCTGCCCATTTTATCCACACCAGTAAATCTCATAACATGGTTATAGAGAGATTCCAATTTTTGTAGAACCTTCTCCCGGGAATTCCTGTATACAATATTGCCATAGTCTGTAATGGACATAACCTGTGATTGGATTAATGTTTCCCTAGTGAAGAAGTCAAAGCATTTCATGTTCCTATAACTGGTTTGTAGCTTTGCAGTAAAGGTCTTTGGTGTGGCAGAGAAAATAATTGCAAACACAGCCCCAATCAGAATATATAATCCCCTCACGGCGAGGGTCCAATTCAGCGCAGTTAGACTGCCTGCACAGGGGTTTGTAGTGGGATTTTATAGTCAGGAATGCACAGAAAACAAGTTAATTTTACTATTTTAATATTCATCACCCAGTCCTGAACATGGAGAGGCAAATACATTGCTTCTACCCCAAGGGAGGGCCCTCCAGCTCCCCAAGCAGAGAGTAGAAACAGACGGGGCAATGCGACAGGACTCTCGTGTCCTAACAAGAAGAGCCCTCCACTTGTCCTCAGATAAACACATGCCTTTGATCCTGAGAGTAAATACCATTCAGTCAAATCAGATGCTCAGTTTTGGACACATAGTGGCTTCTGAACCTTTAAAAATCTCTTGGACCTGACACAAGCAACTAGTAAGGAATTAATGTTAAGTCCACAACATGCCTAACTTACATCTGAGACATAGCTCGTCTCCACGAAGAAGAGGCTCATGGTGCTTGAAGTAGGCTCTGAAGCAGGATTTGCCTGCTCAGGCAGAGAAGAACTTCAGCACTCATGGGAGGAAAGTGATGCAGAGACTGGGAGCAAAATGTCTCATATTCTCAGCACCCACAATAGCTGTCCACAAAATTTATGAAATGGTGTGTGCATATCACACACACTCTGCCACACCAAGGTGTAAGCCCTCATCATGCAGCTTACAAAGTCCCCACAGCAAAGGCTCAGGCTCCCATCCCCAGCTGAGCAGGAAGAGCTTTCAAGAAACACAGTTTATTGGTGAACCCCAAAAGCAGAGGTGGATCTCTGAAGAAAGCACTATGGCATCAGCTCTGCCTATTGGTTTCAGAGGAGACATGATTGGGATCTCAGGGTGGAAAAAACAGGCAGGGGCAGCTGTGGCTGCGAGTGGACCAAAAGGTGCCAGAGAAAAAACTGAGACAGGAATGCAACAGGAGGCAAGAGCTAAGAGGTTGAACGTGGTGTGCTGGAACAAGAATAGGGAGGGTGGGCTCCAAAATGGGCATTCTGCCTGACTGAGGAACAAGGCAGATGCTCTTGGCAGATAACCTTATGTTTGGATGTTATGGTACTGCTAGGCAGGTGGGGAGGATGGGAAGAAGGTTACCAGCATGGGAGTTGACAAATGGGATGTCATCGTTTCCCATATGGGTAGCTGTCTCCAATCTGTCCTTTCTGTCCAACTAAAAGCTTGGGATATCTCAGCAGAAAGAAAGCATCTCTGGCAGAGATGAGCAGTCTACATAAGGTCTATAGTAAGACCTGGAAATAAAGTCTGCAGGCTGTGGGGCAGATATGAGAGGCAGGAGATAAGCAAGAAGCAGAGACAGTGATTTCTAGGAAGATCAGTTATTAAATCTAAACTTAAAAGACTGACATTTACAAGTCAGGTACCAGGAGCCTTTTGACAACCAAGAGCAGGACAGCACAAGGACTTCCCAGAACCCGCGTGTCCATGTCTTGGTTCTGACATGACTTTGGGGGCCTGTGAGGAGGAAAGAATGACAATGAAATAACACAGTCATTCCATGGCTGCTTATATCACTTTATTAATATTTTTAGAGTAAACTATCAGCTGAGCAAATACCTGAAACTCTCTCGTTATATATATATGTATACATAGAATCATTCAAAAAGAAATAATGAGGAATTCTTGCAAGTGTTTTTCCAATGAATATGCAAAAGGAATAGTATCACCCCAGTAAACCAACTTTGAAAGTTTCCTACTAAAACCCTATAAAACCCAACGATAGTCATAAATTAGCACTAGATTAATTCAAAGGAGAACTTATCCCCTTCTCTGCGTACCTTCTAATCCATATCTCCAAGAGGTCATTTTAATTATCACACTGTCACTGCTATTCATTACTCTGCTTTTGGAGACAGAGAGCCAGCACTGTGCCTTTTGGATGCCTTGGAATTGATCATATGAAGGCATTTTATTTTCCCTAAAAATCATGCACAGTTTAACCCCCTCACCTTGAAATACTGACAATATCAGGTTTACTTGCAGTTTTAAATAATTTTCCTTCCAGTGGGATATCTCTTTCTTGCTTTCAACCAAACTCCCCTTATCAGAGACAACTAACTAGCTAATGAAAGCCCAGCTAATGGGTGGCTAATGCACAGAGACAATCAGTTTTGTTAGATACTGAGTAGCTTATCCTTTTTCAGAGGCATGCAAAGCCAAATTTTTATCCTGAATTGTACCTGGTCACTCTTTCTGGCTGCAGAAATGCTAACTGGATGGAAACCATGTGCCAGTGGCTCCTAGAAGGTCTGTTGTGATGGGGCTCCAGAAATAGTGTGAGTTCCCAAGACATAAAATCCAGACCCCAGCATTGACCCTGCTTGCTTTGGGCTTACTTTCATGGAAAGGAGCTCCAAGGACCTTACAGCGAACTCCCTTCTATCCATCAAGATACAGACATGGGAACCATATTCAAAGACAGGGTAGCACATGTGAAGGCCTACTAGCTTCCTGGCTGCACAAATGCAACCCAAACTGCTTTCAGTTCTTCCTAGGATCACAGCTTGGTTCAGTGTTGGTCACTCTCAAGCCTTGCAGCCAGGTCTCCATGGCTGCAGGGAGTACTGAAGAATCAGGGACTACTTTCACAAGGGATGGTACACTTCAATTACCTGGGAGGTCTGTTTTAGCCTGTAATTCTCAGTTTTTCCTTGTACCTTTTCATTTATACCCAGGATATGTTCTTCTCACACAGAGGCCAGTGTGAAGACCCAGCTGAGTCTGACTGTTCCTAGATCATGTAGAGCTCCAGTCCTGGGAAAGAGGAGAGGAGCAACCAACCAAGCTCTTTTACTAGAGAATGAAGTGTCTGGGACTACTATTTCTTCAAGGCTACCCCACAGCTAGAGGAGCTCATTCAGTCTTGTTTCACACTTAATTCTTCACCCTTAGTCTGATTCATCCTTTCTCTCTATGCTTTGAGTCTTGGCAACTTCTCTCCTCCAAGCCACCATCACAGCCCAACTCCTAGCAGAAGACAGTGAAGAGAAGCTGCTTCCCAAGGCTTCCAATGGCAGAAGGCACTCCTAGGTACACCCTCCTTTCCTATTCCCCCATTCACCTCAGGGTCACCCTGTTTTACTTTCCAGTTTGAGAGCCACTCGCCTTGTGCTTTAAATCCACATCGCTGGCAGATGTTTCAGTTGCATAGGTGTCTAGTGATGGTGGCATTGGGCAGAGACCTCATGTGCTGTCCATGTAATGGACAAGTAGTGGGGTTTTTCTTGGAGTGTCTTTCAGTAGTGGCACAAGTGTTCTCTCTTAGCACTACCCCAAGCTCATGCTGCCTCAGCCGTACATCTGTCGGAAAGCCCAGTCTTCCTAGACCCCAGCCAGGACCACGGTTCCTGCCTGGTAGACAGGTCTTGCGGTGAGTTTGATCCCTGCAGCCTGACAGTAACATTTCTCATAAGACCCCTTTCTTCAAATGATCTGATAGAAGAGCAAAAAACCCAACCATGCAGCGGATGATAAACGGCACACTGAGGAGCGCCTGCCTGGCTCCCAGAAGCTATTTATCAGGCTCTCTTAATGCAAGCTAACAGGGCTAGCACATGCAATTGGCATAAGAGCTTCCGAGCCTGACACTAAAAGGGGAGACATCACATGGTGCAGCAGGGGAGCCAGGACTCCCTCATTAACTCATCGTATGGATTACCCCTTTAAAGGCTGGTGGAGGAAGTGGAGGCTTTCTCATTTTAACAAATAGCTTTTCAGGCCCCACAAATGATTTTTGTAAACCTATCGGGTCTCTCTTTTTTATTTTTTTCCCAGATGAAGAGGGAAAAAGAAAAAAAAAAAAAGCCCTGAAATTGATTTGCCATCTATAAATAAAAAAGAATCAATAGTAAAATTTCTAGCTAATTTCCTCTCCCTTTTCCCCCTGTGGGTTATTTGTTATCTCAGAAATACTTGTCTGGGGAAAAAAAATTTTGAAAAAGAAAGAAAAAGAAGAAACATCATTAGACCCTGACGTGCTCCTCCGCCTCGCCCCACAGCCCCGCGCTCCTCTTCTCCTCTCTTATCATGTGGAGAGAGACTGGTCCTTCAGATGTGCCTGGTTCCTCTTCTCCGGCTTGCCACCAGTATGGCTGTTCCCTTGGCCCCGCTGGGGAGTGCATTTAAAAAGCGGCAGTTTTTCCTTCCTGCCAAAGGAAGAGAGAGAGAGAGAGGACAGGTATTGTAAAACACTGCAGTATTTCAGCAGCAGGTAAGCTGTGCATGGGGTGTGCTCTGAGGAGAAGCCATGTGTAAAGTCTTACAGTGAAGTGCATCTGTAAGGAAGGCTTTGGCAGCTCCAGGCAAATTAGAGGTGGTTAAAGAGCAGCTGGTCCCTTCCTCCTCTGGCCAGAGCAGGATTAGTCCTTCCTGGAGACTTCAAGGGCTTTGTGCTATCTCTGAGGTATCCAGGAGAACAGCCCCACTGCTTCCCTTCTGGTAATGCACTTACCACCTGTTTTCTCCTCACCGTGGCTACCACACACCTGAAATGTTTCCCTTCATCTCTCACATCACTGTGATTATTTCCTTCTGAGGCATTTACCATTCACCCAACAGATGGGTTCAGAGGTCTCCTCACTACTGGATTTCCCCCACTGCCAGGGGTGTTCACAGTGGGGGCCAAATTCTTCAGTGACTGAGTCCCACCGTGTGGCTGGGGAGCACCTGTAGCCCAGCACGTGGTCCAGGTGCTTCTAGAATCTGGACCAGTGCCTTCAAAGAGCCCTATGTGATACTGCTGTTTCACTGTGCCTGTTAACTCCAATTATCCAACAGTCATTCCAAATTTCAGTTGTCACTGTGGTCTGGAGTGTGGTTCTCCAAGTGCACCTCTCGCGCTACGTTCCCAGCAGAGCAGTGGGAGTTCAACTACTGACCTCCAAAGAAGCAGAGTTATGCTAAACACAAAGTGCTTCTGCAGTGATGCCCAGGGAGCTCACGGACTAAGAACTGAGCCCTTCACAACCCAGCACCACAAAATTATTTGGAGAATAAATCTTACAAGGAATGATTGAGGGAGTTGGGACTGTTTAGTTTGAGGAAGAGGAGGCTGAGGGGAGACCTCATCACTCTCTACAACTGCTTGAAAGGATGCTGTAGAGAGGTTGGTGCTGGTCTCTTCTCATGGGCAATTAGTGATAGAATGAGAGAGAATGGCTTCAAGCTGCAGCAGGGTAGGTTTAGACTTGACATTAGGAAAAAAGTCTTCTATGGTGTAGGGGAGAACTTTGTAAAGTAGGGCTGATAGTTGGACTCGATGATCCCAAGGGTCTCTTCCAACCAAAATGATTTTATGATTCTATGAAAAATGGCTCTTCAGCTTCCCCCAGCTTGTCTGGGGGAACAGACCTCCTTAGTAACACTTTGGTTCCTGGTAAGTCTTGTTTCCAGACAAACTGCTGCTGGCTGTGTGTTTATGGTGTGCATGATGAATGCTTGCTACTTTAAGGAAAAGTAAATCTGTCTGTTATTATCAGTTAATTCTGCAACATCTCTATTCTATTTACTTATAGAGCCTCTTTGCTTAAAGTACTTAATTAAAAGCCTCCATCTCGCAGCCCAGTGCTCTCGCCGCTTCTCTACCCTCCGGGTCCTGACACACTTGTGTTTCACAGTGAGATGGGCACAAGGGACCAGGCAGCCTCTGTCCTGGTCTGTGCAGAGTCAGACCGGGGAAAACAGTGGCACAACTCACACCATGGTACCCAGAGACATGGCTTTGATGAGAGGCTGAATAACATGGAGTGTGGGTCCCCTGCCAAAGGAGACTCAGCCAGCCCCAGGTCATCGCAAAGCAGGGAGCTTTGCCTCACATCCCTCTGCTAGCACCAGCGAGTTGCAGTGGAACCACAAAGGTGCCTCTGAGCCAAACACTGGGACCAAGAACCAGAGGAACAGCTCTTGGCTGCACACTGGCAGCAAGGCAGCCCTACAACCCTGTCTGCAGGCTGCTGGCAGAAAGTGGGGTCCCTCAACACTCAGCCCAAGCAGCCCCTCATCATCCGTTGCATGCACCCAGCTCCTGCCCTGTGGTGCTGCATCTTCCACTTACCTTGGCAGAGTGAGAGCTACCTTTCCTCAACAAACTGGCTGTGCTGTGGCTTCAGAAGCAGGTATACCTTTTGGTGGCTTTCCTTTTGTAAAAGCAGCAAAACCTGACTATCAGTTCCCATCCCATGAAAGGAAATCAAACTGTGCTCTCAGCCATGCTCACATCAGCCGAGGTGCTCTGATATGCCTTTGGGGTGCCTGCTCAAACAGCTCCTGCTGCTCTCCTCCCCACCCCTGCCATGCCCTGCTGATGTTGTTCATTCACCCCCACTACTATGGCAGGACACAAATAGAGAGGGGCCTCTACTTGTGCCTGATCTACTTTTTAAGCACCCCCTTTGCTCCCTCCATTATCAGTTATCTGTATTAGCTATGTTGGCTGGAGACCCAACCCAAGCTGGTGTTGGTGATTCCTACTGAGACACAAATGCTAGGAAGAGGAGGACTGACCTATCCATTCACACAGCTACGTCACCAAAAGTGACCCACTGAAGACCATGCAGCAGCCTTGGGGAGAACTGGAAGGAAAAGAGCTGAGATAGAATCCCAGGTTTCCTGCTCCCTCCACCCTGAGTCACCCCTGAAGACCTGGGCCCCTCTAAACCTGCCTTCCCCACCACACAGGTGGTATTTGCCAGTGCTTCTGCTTTTAATTGCTGAAGCAGGTTTGCAAATACATTTAAAAAGACTTGAAATGATGTAGGGGCCAACGGGGCACAAGGCTAAGAGGACTTTAGCTCCACCAGGCCTCCCCTCCCCACTGCTGTCACGGCCACCACCAGTTCAGCATCCACAGTTCAAGCACCAACCTAAGGCACAGTAGTATTCTGAAGAGATAAAACCGAGACAAAAATAAATAAATTAGGATGCTGGGAGGGAGACCTGAGAGGCACATTGAAGTGAGAACAAGCAGTTTCTCTGGTTCTGTGTATAATTACATTGACATGTTCCTAGACAAAGCTGGAGACCCAAACACAGCAGCAGCTGTGGACCAAATGGAGAAGCACCCCAAACAGGAAAGCCAGCCAGTCTGTCCATCCCCTGCCCTGGGGCTGTATCAGTACTGCTGGTGCCACTGCTGGCAGCCTGCTTGCCTGCTCCCAGGATGGGCAGGCAGGGCGGTGGGGCAGACAGGTCTTGGCTCCTGGCCATGCCAGGGCTGACTCTCCCCTACAGACACAGATTTCCCTGTGCCTAGCCCATTGAAGCAGTGCTGCTTGAACATCATTCCCATTCTGCTCTCTGTAGGTAGAGGAAACAATGTAATAGGAAACATGCAAAGAGGATAAAGATGAGTCTTAAACCTCTTTCCTTTTTCATTATTTGAGTAACAGAAAAAGGAAATCCTGTCTATCCAACGGCACTCGCAGGTGAGATTTTTTGACACCAGCCTTTTTTGGCAGCCCTTCAGGCACCCACCTAACTGAAGTGTCATGAGTACCAACCACTCTGTTCACATCAGGTACTCGTGACAAAGTGATTCTTCTGGACATACAGCCAATTGACAGGCAGTCGTGATCTAGTTATCTAGTTGCCACCCTGCTGCATCCTCATCGCATGTACAACAGGCCATCTTGCAGCCGTGCAAACTGTTTTGCAAATTAAAATCTCAGAGGCATGGCAATTACAATACTAGATTTATACTACATCTCTCAGTCAACTAATTGTACATCAAAAAATCACCACTTGAATAATCTGAATACATTCACCTTTACAGCGGAAAAAAAAAAAGCCCCACTACATGCTCGATCTCGACTCAATTTTGAGTTACAGAACCCCATGGGAAAAAAATAGGCCAACCTCTGATTTCAACAGCAAAATTGCTTCTATCTAAATACAGCAGATGCATAATTCACATTGAAGTATAATATCTTGGTGTTTCCAGTGATGCTCTTCTTTACATTCAGCAAAATGGGGATATTCCTATTGCTTACTGTAGTGTTCTCCACCTGTCTGCAGGAAGACAAACCCTATGTGCATCTACTGTATATGTAGGGTACATGTTCACATCTAAAACAACTGTATCTGGATTTCTAATTGTTAGGAAACCCTAAAGGTCTTCAAATGAACGTTTAACTGAGCTGAGCTTTATGAAGCCACCACCATAGGCACCCTTGCTTGTACCACTGTGGCATTTTGAGCTCTTTCACACACACATTTCTTGACTGGTGACACATTTCTTCTGTCTGGTGAAGCAAGTTGAGATGGGGAGCAACAGATTTGAATTAGCGACTTTGCAGCTGGTGTATTAAAGAGGGCCAAAATAGAGAATTCGTGTTTAAATTGCAAAGGGAGGAGAAAATTAAGTTATACAAGCCACATGAGTGGGATCAAAAATGAGTCATCAAGGCTGGAAAATGGCTAACCTCTGATCCCTGAAACCAAGAAATCTGGCTGCTGTCAAATAGCTGCTGATCCAATTTCTATACTTTCCCCTCCATACAGAGGAGATATCTTTCCACCGCGTCCGTTGCAGCTAAACAATCAATGCCTGATTACTTCAAATGCTTCACTCTCAGGGATGTACAATTAGCCAGGCCCGTATTTGACACTGCAAGGGGAGCGCAGTATTTTCTGGGAATGTCTTGACAAGTTTCAAACGTAAAAAAACACAAATCAAATAGCCTAACAGATAATGACACCCAGTGCCCTGGCAGTTAGATAATGTGCGTGCTCCAAAGCAAGGCCAATTAAAAGCAATAAAAACAAATTTGAAATGTTAGAGCAAAGGTCAGAAATCCTCAGCCATTACCACAGGCTTGATCTTTTATTTTCTTTTTTCTCCCCCCAAGCGGTCATCAGTGCCTATCTCCAGAAAGTGACTACAAATTCACACTTGCCAGATGACCACCCACCTATTACATCAGTTAATGATTTCTGGGCCATACAAACCCTACTAATATGATGCATGGAGAATCCCAGCACTATCTGGAAATCTCATCAGGTCTATACCCCTGTGGCCCTGCCTTTCTAAATGCGGGAGCTGGTCCATGCTGCTTCTAGCAAAGGCATTATAGAATCATAGAATGGTTAGAGTTGGAAGGGACCTTAAAGATCATTAAGCTCCAACCCTCCGTCCCATGGGCAGGAATATCTCCCCCTAGAGCAGGTTGTTCAAAGCCCCATCCAGCCTGGCTTTGAACACTCCCAGGGATGGGGCATCCACAACTTCCCTGGGCAACCTGTTCCAGTGTCTCACCACCCTCACAGGAAATAATTTCTTTCTGGTATCTAATCTGAATTTCTCCTCTTCCTATTTAGAGTGACCCCTTGTCCTGTCACTCCACTTTCTGACAAAGAGTCCCTCTCTAGCTGTCCTGTAGGCTCCCTTCAGATACTGAAAGGCTGCTGTAAGGTCTTTCCAGAGCCTTCTCTTCTCCAGGCTGAACAAGCCCAGCTCCCTCAGCCTATCTTCATAGGAGAGGTGCTCCATCCCTCTGACCATCTTTGTGGCCCTCCATGGGACCTTCATGAGCGCAGAGTAGAGGGGTAGAATCACCTCCTGTGACCTGCTGGCCACTTTTGATGCAGCCCAGGATGCAGCTGGCTTTCTGGGCTGCTAGTGCGTACTGATGGCTCATATTGAGCTTCTCATCCACCATCACTCCAAAATCCTTCCCCTCAGGGCTGCTCTCTAGCTATTCTCCGCCCAACCATATTAGAGCCTGTTCCCCAGCAGAGTTTGCAGGTGTCTCTCCCTCTGCAACATAAGGGATCCTGTCTCTTGTGATCCATCCCTGGGTTCCTGCTGTTCTTCCCCAGCTCACTGCAGCAAGGCATACCTGCTTCACCAAGAGGACAGTGCACGGAGGCAGGAATAATTAGCTTGTAACTGGAACCACATTATCATACAACAGAAAAGAAGAAGAACAACAAAAGAAGAGGTAGCCACAATTATAAGCCGTGCATGTGACTCAGTCCCAGCCATCTTTGTATATCGTTACTGACCTTGGAGGTAGCTGCAGAGGGGACAGGAATAGGTTTTTTCTTGTCTCCCATCCTCCTGTTTCCTAAGGATTGGCCGGAGAATAGTGTGTTGCAATTACTTGATGAGGTGCTAATGCCTCATCAGAGGCAGAGCAGAAAATGACCATCTCTTGAGCTTGTTCAAATTAACAATGTGATATCGGGATTAATCTGCCACGTACATCACCATTACTCATGTTGACCCATCCTACACGTGGCAGCCATCTCTGCTTTCAGAGCAGAGTGCTCTGTCCTGCTCTTCAGGAGTACAGGGAGAATGCAGACAGGGGTGAGGCATGAAATAACAGATGCTGTAAATCTGCTTACTGAGCCCTGGCTTCCTCAGAACAGCAAGCCCAAAGAAGGAAAAGAAAAGCAGGTGGGTATCTCCAGGCGTATCTATATAAGCATGCCTGTGAGAGCTAATCCAAATACATTTAGGGTGTAAATGTAAAGCTGATTAGCAAAACCACAGTAAGCTCCTATGTGGAAATGTTCTTTCAGAGTTAAAGCAGCCATAATTCAATTTATTCATTTAGCTCATTTCCAAAAGTAAATTAAGGTAGAGTAAATTAAATTAAATCAGCTGACAGCACCTTCGTTTTGAAAGGGATTGTTAACATGGACCCAATCTAATTCAGATTATTTTCTCCTGCTGGGCCACCCATCAGGCACATTGGCTCCCCAAGCTAGCCCTGAAGTATTTTTACACATCCTCTCTTCAGAGACTGTCTGAAACCAGGACCAAGCCAGAGGTGTATTTGGTTGTTTGTATGTGCTTTAGTGTGCGTGCACTTAAATCCAGGGTAAAATCCTTCCAGCCGGCACTCCAGTTCCCAAGTACTTGACAAGGTAATTGTTGTAATGTGGTATTTTGGTGAGCCCTCTGCTGGGAGCTGGCCAAGCACTGCAAATCTCCCCAAGCTCTGAAAATGGATCCTTTTCATTGAACCCACGCAAATGTGTCACCATCCAGAACCTGAAAGGTTTTCTTTAACGACAGCTACGAGTATCAGGAGTTGCATAAAACGTGCAGACATGTGTGGGAGTGAGCTGACAGATTGTAATTACCAATAGAGAAGGAGGAAAAAACAAAAATTAATTTTTGAGGCAAAACATATAATTTGCCTTTAAACCATAGTAGTGCTCCCATTACTAATGCAATTTACAGCCCTGGAAATCACATTGGAGTTGTTTGACTCCCCGGCGGTTTGATATTGTGGTTGTTTGGTTTTTTTTTTAATTTTCTTTTTAAAGGAGCACTGGTCAATGTGGGGGGATAAAGCAAGATTTTTTTTAGACACTCCTGTGAGGTTTGCACCATGTGAACACGCAGGGAGCCCCGCTCTGGCTGCAAGGCAGGGGTTTTGTGATACCTGGTAGGGTCATGAACCACTGTGTCCCTGGGGATGGCAGCAAACAGAGCCCCTAGAGAATGACAAGAAGCAGCCATCTACATAAAGCGGACAGCTGGCTTCAATCCCAGCTTGCTTCACTCTCAACTGTCGTCTCAGTCATGACCAGGTCAAAGAAAGCACTACCAGATGGAGGTGAAACCTCAAAAATCCTGAAGGCAGATCTTAAAAGAGGAGTTTTTTTTTCTGAAAGACAGCAATAGGTGGACTGGGAAGAGCATCTCAGACCCAGTGGGACAGAAGGATCTACACACAGCACATGCCAGAAAGCAGCGTATGCCTGGAATAACATCTGTCTGAGCCTGTAAGACCACACAGCCTCTGGACACAGCTCTTTAGTGTCAAGATGGGGCTCAAAACTTGAAAGGCTGAGTTGTCCTGGTAAAAGTGCCTCCCATCAGACTGTGCCCAACACATACAAGAGAAGACATTCCCCAGCTCTACCCAGTGTGATGCAGATAATGGTGCCTATCGCCTCTGAGGATGACAGGACAGTCCCGCGGGCCCACCCAGCCTGTTGGATACGCAGCTGTGAACCCATACATCATCATTAAGGCTGCAAAGTCAAGCAGCAAAAGGAGGAATTGCCAGAATAAAGGCTGTCAGAGCAATTTTAATTCAACCTCCTGGCGGATATGCCTTCTGATGCAAGCTTTAATTACCTCATCACAGCCTACTTTTTCTTCAACAAGACTGCTGCTTCATTCAGGGTGTGATGGACAGACGGCAACTAATGAAGGGCCAGTCAATATTTTGTTCACTGTGTGGCCCCCGGCATTAGGTGCTGCATGCCATCACATTCTTGGTCTTAGAGAGAATTATTCATCTTCTCCTGGACTTTTCTTTCATGTATATCCTTGCAGCCCCCTGTGAGCATCCCACACAGGAAGGAATTTATCTTCCAACACCCCTGCGAGCAGGGAGCCTGTGTTTTATCTACAGGAAAATGTGGTGCAGACATGAGTTGCAGAATGCTCCTCTAGGTAGGCCCAGGTAGGATTTTTCAGGGTACCCACACTGTAGCTGTTGAAAGCGCAGCTCCCCTAACCTCAGCCAGAACTGTAGGCACTCAGCACTTCTCTGAGTTGAACACCAGTGTGTCCAGAAAATAAACATGTAACTGGTGGCTCTCAGAGAAAAAATGTCAGTGGTTAAAGAGGCAACAGCTCCTCTGCTGATACTGCGCTGGGTCAGGGCTCTGCAGCACAGTCAACGAGCCAGGACTGAAAGAAAAGAGCTACACTGATGTGGCAGACTTAAGGCAGTGCAAGGTGACTGGCATTTCCAAATCTTTCAGCAAAAGTCCCGTTTTCCTGCCTTAAGCATTCTCTGTAGCAGCTGTATTCTGCTTTCTCCAGTCTCTTACAAATGTTTCACCTTTTACTAAAGATTTCAGTGGAGAACATGTCTCACTTTCAGCCCAAGCAATCTTAACCTTTACTCTGGCACAAGTAGAGAGAGGTGAGCGTAGGACAGAGACTCAGTAAGAGGAAGAGCTCCCCATGCCACCAGTGACATCAAAGGGAGCCCCATTCAAATGCTTTCCAGTGAGTGCAGCGAGAGCAGAATTTGCTGGTCACCGAGCAGCTTAAAAAAGGCCAGTAACAAGAGGAGAGGAAGGGCATTAACCTTCATTGCCACCCGGCAGCCCCTCCCTGCACTGTGCTCTCCTGCTCTGTGCCCACTTAACCCAAACTTGGAGAGACATCTTTGTGTCCAGGGTGGACTTTCCTGAACCTCTCTGAAGCATGTCTAAGTGGCAGTGCTCTCTTCTCCAGCAGCTTCTGTAGGCAGCACAGAGGTCTCTTTTACTCTGTCAGAAATTCATAGGCCTACTGGCTTGTTCATTCCAGAAAACATCCGGCATTTTCAACAAGGCTTTTAATTCATTAGCTCACACAGGAAAATATTCTAACCTTCCTGCCCTCCCCAGCTGAGTCACTGATGCTTTCCTATCTTGCTGCAGACACATCACCTTCAGGAAAATAATTGCTTAGCATACTGATAACAATGGACATTTTCTTTCTGAACTGGGCATTTGTTTGGGATCACAGGGTCTTCCCACAATGAGGAGTGCAGGACACATTGGGGTTACTGTTTGAAACAAGTCCTGACCCTCCCTCACAGGCTGTGGGAAACGCTGCACAGCCACTGGGCTGGGCTCCTTGGGGATCAGGGGGGAAGGTTGGAGGAAGTTCAGCAAGTGGGAAGGAGCTGAAGAGTCCTGTGAGGGACTGGATGAGCTGTGGTGGGAGGGAGTGTGCACAGGAGAATAACCCATGAGGTTTGCCCAGAGGTTCCTTCAGTTATAGAGGAAGCAGGAGCCTCAGCTTGATTTCTGTAACCTGCAACCATGAATACCTTCTTTCACTGGTGAGGACACGTTGAGATGGAACATGATTGCCCAGGGCAGAGTTGGGTGTAACCAAGCTCAGCCCAACACATCAGAGACCACCACCACAACAAAGCATTCAAGATTCACTTCTACCAACCAACCACTCAGAGGCCAAACACAGCATCCCCTCTGTCCCCACGTGGGCAGGCTCAGTTAATATTTGAGGCAGGACTTTCATGGTGGCCTCTTAAGGAAGTCAGTAGAGCCTGACTCCTGTGAGGGTGATGGGCACAGTGCCACAGCAAGGAACTGAAGGCCCCATCTACAGGTGACACTTTCTCCCGAGGTCTTCTGTAGACAAGAGGAGATTTAACCACAACTCTAGCCAACCAGTTGGATTTGTTTACAGGCACCTAAGCATCTTACACAGGTCCTCTCTCCCTCTTGGAATAAGCTGCATTAGGCATATGGGATAGCAGAGGATAACCCAAGCCCAGCTTAAATCTTGGTTCTGTAACCAGAGCTGTGGCCTCAGCTTTTGCCTCTTGCTCCAGGTGATCCCAATTCAGTCCTGACTGAACTGCCTGCGTTACCAATGCTCTAGGACAGATGTTATCAGAGAGCCTAACTGCGAGGACCAAACTCTGGAAAAGTGCTGGAATTTGGCTGCCAGCTGTATTCCTGGCTCTCAGCACTCTCTCTCCCTTTCTGTGCCTCAGTTTCCTCCTCTGCAACACGGTGATACCAACACAGACATTTCCGTATTTAAGGTCCTTCAGTCAGATGTGCTCTGTAAGTGTTGCAGGTTGTTGCTCTTTCCAGGGCTGTCTTTATAACACATTTTGGCTGCACTAATTCCCTCAGACAGAAATCGTTCTGCCTGTAGTAGGCTGGGACAAAGCAGCCAATTAGTTGTCCTTTACATGTTTATTAACTCCGCAGCTTTCTTTCAATGGGATCTGGTAATGTTTTAATACATTTTCATAAACTGTGGGCACAACATGTCCTGTTTCCAGCTAATAACCATGCCATATAATTAGTCCTGATTACACAGATATTTAGTATCATTTTACATACTCCAATCCTTTCCTAGTGCCACTGCCTAGCCAAGGCGTATTTAAAGCCACAGCCATCTCCCTTCTGTTTCCCGGCAGTTTGCAAGATTTCCTCTTGGACAGGTTTGCAGTTAACACGACAGCTTCAAAGAACAATTTCAGTTCATTGATGTACATTTTATATATCTACAGGCTCTGATCAAATGCCAGGTGACAAAGCTTATGATACAAATAGAAGGCATTTGTCTACTTACAGAGAAAAGCTGGTAGTTGAAAACTATCAGGAAATTAACAACATGAATCTATAAGAATCTATTCCTTAAACATCTGTTGGCTTTGGGCTGAACATTTAGCGTATTTAGGATTTTACTGAGAGGTAGCACTCCCAAAACAAAAGATCCCTCACCCCATTAGACTCTGGTGGGGGGAACCAGAGAAATTTGCACAGATTATAGATCTGTGTCTTTCCTTGCTGGTATGGCTGTCTCTATAGAGATGGACATGGATATTTGATGAGATTAAAATGCTTCAGTTACCACTGTCAGTGGTTCTTTAATTTAAAATGAAGAAAGCAAACAAACGTTCCTTTTGATGAGGTAACTGAATGATGCTACGGAAAAGCACTTTGCTGTCAGGTGGTAATTAGGTTCAGTAATAGTCGTCAATTTTTAGCCTTGGAGGCTGTGGCCCCTGGGAGTCTGAGAGAAATGATACATTCAATTTCCGGAGGAGAGGAAGATGCTGGCTGCTTTTCTCTGCTAACCCTGCAGGTCTCTGCAGATAAGAGCATTCAGAACTGCAGTGCTGACAATCCTCCTTGAGCCAGCCTAAACTGTTGTGTCAAGATCACGAACAGAGAAAGGGAGATGGACTCAAAGCAGGGCATTTAAACACCTTACACAGTCAGGCTGGCTCTGACCATATATATAAGGAACTGCCAGAATGGCCGCACCAAGAGGATTTTTAAAGGCTGCGGAAGGAACTCCAGCAATTGCTCTATGGTCTGGGCTGATATTTGTAACATCCATCTTATGCATCACTAGAAAATCTCCAGTAGGAAAGTGTTCTTTTTCAAACAAGCAACTGTTCCCACAGGTACTTTTTTAAGGAGGAAAAAAGTGGGGAGGACAAGGGAGTGAATTTCAAGGCTCAGCTGCCTCCCTTGCCAATTTGGAATGAATTGTTTTTTCCACTGCAAAACATAAATTATATTTGGTTGTTCTACTAAGATTTGAACCCCACATGAAACATTCCAACTGGCCCATAAGCATTTAATTGGAAAATTTGAGTTTGGAGGCATTAGTGCTGTTTTCTCAGAAGAGAGGCAAGTTCTGAATGTGGTGTTTCCCATGAAACAAGAGCTCTGGTTCCTGCCCTGCTCCCCTCCTCACGTTATTACTCAGCTTTGCTTGTTCAAGGAATGATGGCTTTAAAAAAACAGTCCAGTGATATCTCCCTTACTCCTCGCTCAAGAGAGGAGCAAGACTCACTGAGAGACACTGAAAGGACACCAGTGGGTCAATGGTGGACAGAGGACCAGCAGCACTGCAGGGATTAGAGCTTGGGCATTTCAAACCCTTTGTTCATTTTGGTGCATTGCTCACTGGTGCCTTACTTCACATCCAAAAAAGACTTGCTTTTGGACAAACACCTGCTAAATTGGTTGTAAAGATGGAATAAAGGGTTACAGTAAAAAGGGATCCCCAGGTAAGGGGTCCCAGTCAGACTGGCAGAAGGAACCTGCCATTGGGCTGCCCGCATTGCTGCAGGTCCAAGGCGAGATGGAGAATGCTGCCTTTAGCAGAAGCTTGCCAGTAATTTCCTGAAGCACTAAAAAAGTTTCACTTCTAGAATTAAAACTTTTTAAAATAAAGTGGGTCTGATTATCCTCTCACTCTCAGGAGATAAATGAAAGGTAAGTCCATTAAAGATACTGGTGTGAGATTGGTGTACAGGCAGGCAAAATTCAGGAAAGATATCGATATCTCCAAAATCCCCTTAATATTTTTTCAGGCATAAACCAAGTATCTTTCCTGATCATAAATGCTTTATTTCCGAATGGAATTTCAATAAAATCACCACAGTTAGACTAGCACGCTTCTTGTAAAGCCATAATACAGCAGAACTGAAGTTTAGTCATGAAAAGTATTTAAAAAAGCAGCCCTTCTAAAGCAAGAGAAATTGCTTTCTGACGTACCGAGTTTTAGGAGTAGGTGCTAGTGGTCTCTCCACCAAAGAGTTCAGCCTGTAGTAATCCAAGAATGTCCTGGCCACATTTCTTCCAAGCTTCATATCTGTGAGCTTTTAATTAAGGAGCATTTTTCCTTTTAAGTAATTAAAAATAATAATAACAACAATAATAATAAAAAAGCAGAGTCTAAAGGTAAATTACTGCGATTTGATGCATGAGTAAGTTTTATAGTAACCATCCCACAGTGCTCAGGCTTCAGGCAAAGTGACTTACGCAAGCAGATAAAGTGGGGGTCATCTTGTTCGCCTCTTGTTTTCCCAAGCAGATGCCGTATAAAACCACAGACAGGGGGAAACAATCTCCCTTTCTCGCCATGCCTGGTTGCAGATCCCTGTGGTGGTCATGAAGTAATATGCTAGACAAAGGGGGCCTTGCAATTTCCACGTTCAGAGAAAACAATTACATAAAAATGCTTGGATACAGGCACTATTTCTGTGCTTGTATCCAGGAAACAAGGTCAACAATGTCATGTTATGAACCAGCCATGGACCGGTGTACAAACTCAAGGTTGGGATTAAAGCTATAGCCTTCCAAACCTTTAGCACTGCCCCCAATGCTGTCCTGGGAGAATATACTATACTTTGTGTCATATTAAGGACCAGAAATCGTGATTTTAGCACTGAACTGGAAGGACAGTAGATTACCTTAAGGAGGTCAGCAGTAACTCCAGAGTCTTTTCTAACCACAACTCCTCTTCTGGCTGACCCTGAGCCCAACATTATGCTGGTGCTGCACATCAGAGCTGCCACAGAGAGCCAGATCCTCCCAAAGACTGAGTTGCCTAAAAAGAAGTTGTATAACCTGTGAATGCATTGACAACATATCCATGGGTTGATTCTCCTGCTGATGTGAAATGTCAGCACCAGGTCTGCCTGTTACAGAGCAATGCCTGCTTGTCATCTACAGGGTGATGTTCAGCTGGGAGAAATGCAGTCAGTAGCATTATCCACAGCTGTATTATGGGGACTCAAGGTTCTTTTATTTGCCTGTTTTGAACTGATGCCTACCCACACTACAATAACCACATACTTCTCTGGGACACTGCCCCAAATGGCCATTTCAGGAGTGCTGATGTAGTACCTGAGGCAGGTGCATAACCTGGGGAAGCTAAATATGCCCCTCCATCCAGCACCCAGCAGTCCAGAAAAATAAACCACTGCTGGGTTGTTTTGTGTGCACATGTACATGTTCAGCTTTATCAATAGTTATCTGCTGATGTTTCCATCAGAGGAAGATTCCAGAAGTGCAATGTCCCAGGAGCTTCCAGCAGCGCCTGTGAAGACGCTAGCGTCTAAATTAAGCTTTTATTACCCGCCCACTTACATTAGACACGTCAAAACAAGTGAGCATGAGACATCAGGTTCAGCCATCACTGTGAGATCTCTGTTTATCATTTATTTATTTATTTAAAGGGGACAATCAAACTGACGTGGCTCAGTCTTGAGCTCTAGTTCTGCAAAATGCCAGCTACCAGCTCTGCTAGCACTGCAGGCAAACCCCGATGTAGGGGCTGAGGGTGACTACTGAGGCTGCTTTTCTCTCCAGAAATCCGGTCTCACTTTTCCTGCTCCCACTGCTGTGCCTGGGGAGGCTTCCGTGGGCCTACCCCTCCTGTTTCAGGGTCTACCCTAATATGCCATCCTAATATGTGCTGCAGGCATCTATATTGCTGTGCCCAACAGTACAGTACAGCCTGAACAGCTGGTGCTCATGGCTGTCCTCTGCGTGGATGGAGAGAGCTGGTTGTGTGAAGCAGCACCAGCTGTTTCATGGCTGCTGCAGGACCCAGCAAGCTTCCCAGCAGCCTGCCAGTACCGACGGACCAGACTAACCGTCTGCGCATGAAAGTGCAGAAAGTTGGAGACAGCCTGAGTTTGTCAATTCCAGCGAGGGCAGCCCTGCTTTGAAAGTGTTTTGTGATTGTTACTGGAATTTGGGGGTGGCTGGGGGTAGTTTGGTTTCTGCAGATGTGAGCTCAAAGCAGCTGCAAAGGTTAAGAGTTCAAAGTAGTCTGAGAAAGCGAGAAAGAAGGGGAGAGGGCTGTCAAACATTTAAGGGATTGAGAAGACTAACATAGCTTGATCTTGTAGTTTCTTTCATTTACTCAGCACTTTAAAGACATAAAGTGGTAATTGGACTCAGTAAAGTCTCTAGGATATTTTGTCAGTGCCAATCTCAGAAGGCTCTTCTGCCAGAAATGGCCCTGCTGCCCTTTTCTTTGTTTCTCTACATTGCTTGTGCTTGCATAGTGGGGAGCACCTGACCTGCTTTCCTGGGGGAGGAAACCCTTAGATAAGAGTGGGTGCAGCCAAAGAAGCACCTCTGTGGTGCCATACAACTCTGTCTTAACCTTGACCTGGAAGAATCTAGTTCTGTTGCTGAACTTAGGTCTTAGGAATAGCCTTCTAAAGGTAAGAACAGTTAACCACTGCAATAACCTGCCTTAGCACATCTGGAGACCTCCAGCCTCTAGGTCTTCAAGAAATGGTTAAACCCATTCCTGAGTCCTTCCTGAAGTTCAGAAAAGGAAGTATGGAAGGGCCTCTAAGGACCCTTCAACCCAATTTTCTACATGTAGAAAATTTTAATATGCAGCCCGCACAGACCTCCTCTTCGCTAAGGTCAGCAGGAAAGGCAAAGGCATTTTGTGGAGCATTGACCCATGGGTAGATGAACACCATGAAGAAAGTGGAAATGCAAACCTGCGCCACATGCAGCCACCGAAAAGTCACAAAATGGGAACAACTTGCAGTCAGCACTGATGGAGAGAGACTCGAACGAGCATGGGATAAAAAACCGGGCATGTTCTAATATAGTCTCTCAGGCCGTCCTACCCCCACTGCTCTGCCTGCCGCCTCTGCAAAGGATGAGCGGTTTCTGTCATGGAAATCAGGCACCTGATACATAAAAACAGAAACAGCAGGAAGAGTCTCTCCCTGTGACTACCTAGTTTGGGCAAGAAATGGCCTGACTCACTCAGCAAGTGCAGGCAGCACACATACGCAGAGCCAGTGGAGGAAAACAAATCAAGGCAGCAACATTTGCATTTATTTCAGGTGCACAGAAAGGCCCAGACTCCACTTTAGCCTGTAATAAATCATGCCCACATAAAGAACAGCAACTAGAACCAGAGCTCACTATTGCCGAGTGGTTTGTTGGTTTGTTTGTTTTTTAAGCAGTTTCCCTTCTGCAATCACACGTGCTGTGCTTTTGCTCACAGGAACACCGTACCTAGTTTGAACTACACATGACAGAAGGCCGTGTCCCAGCTATTCCCATACCAGGAGCTCAGCCTATATAAGACAATAGAAATACATTTGGTAGAGTCACAGTGGGAACTTCTGGGTAAATCTTCCCCTTCACTAGTGTCTATACTTCCCTTTCCTCTCCCTTCCTCCTCCATAGACTTATTCCTCCTCTATGCTCCATATTTCTACCTGGAAGTGGAAACCAGTGTGCCCAAGGCTCCTCCTGGAAACGCTATTCTCACAGCATTAACTCTTTCAATGGCATCAGCAGTTCTGGCGAGATTTCTCTGGAGACATTCAAAACTCACCTGGATGTGTTCCTGAGTGATCTGATCTAGGTGTTCCTGCTCCGGCAGGGGGATTGGACTGGATGATCTTTCAAGGTCCCTTCCAATCGCTGATATTCTGTGATTCTGTGATTCATAACAGTCTGTTTATGCGCAACTCTGCCCAATTTCACAGGTGTTAGGAAGTTCAAGAATCATGCAAGGCCCTCTACAAAATGCCCCATATTTATGATCCCTGCCATGCCTCACACCCCAAAGCTTCCAGCCCTGGTAAGAAAAGAGGACAGAGGAGTGGGGAATCTCATAAGCTGTTACTAGCTTTCAACTGAGGAGATTCATCGATCCTGTTGTGCACAGTCTGCTTGAGCCAGAGCCTTTAGAAGCACAGACACAGCCTTGTTCTGTCTGTGCATGAAGGCAATAAAAATCTCAATTTGGAAACCAGTTAGCAGTACAAGTCATTAGGGGAGGTACTAAATGTTGCTGCTTTAATAGCTCACTGATCATTTAATAATGTCACTGCTGCAGAGCACGGTGGCACCATTTGCTTGCTTTTGTTTTGCTTTTTGAAATTCAGGGTCATTCCACTTTCAAGTGAGTGGATTATCTCTCTTTCCCTCTTTTGCCAGATGATTTAAATAATTAGAAAAAGGATGGATCCTTCAAGTTCACCATCTCATTTTCATAAGGTCCAGTGTCATTGCTTTGGAACTGGGAAGAGAAGCTGTGGTGGTAGTAAGGATTTGACAAGGGCAAAACAGTTAGCAGCCCCCACTCATCTTTGATAAGTCCTGTGGGGTCTCTGCCAAGCAGATTGGATCTCTGTTTTTATGTCTCATCTAGAGGACAGCACCTCCATCAATTTGAAACACTGCACTGGGTTATTAGCTTGTGGAATTCGTCCAAGTTTAGTCCTAAGCAGGATTTGAAATCATGACTATTCAATCCAGAGGCACCACTGACCAGAGCCATGCAAGTCTTTTGTTTCAGAGGAACAGCTTTACATTATCCTAAAGACAGACAGAGGAGAAGAAAAGAAAATAGGGAAGGGAGAAGGAGGAGAAAGAAAATGAGATACAAAGAGAAAGATTAATCTTTTTAATAGCTCAAATTGAAAACCAGAAGCAGCTCTTTGTTCGACAAAACTGAATTCTACATCAAATCTCAGTCTACCACAAAAACAATCCTGATATTTATGAAAAGAGGGTTATTTTGTGTGGGAGAGTCCCAGATGACTGTGGTCAGCTAGCATACTGTCAGCTTTGTAGAATCTCAGGAGAAATATGGATGAGGTTTTCTCGTCTGTTTATAACAGCTTCCATCAATGGATCAAACCCTTTCCCAACTCGAACAAGAGCTATAATGGAAAATGGCATTACACGGCTTTAAACCACCGTGTCATATCATGCTTGGCTTGATCAGAACTAGTCCTCTATTTTAGCAGAGCTGCTTTCACCAGTTAGTCACTTGTTTTGTTTCGCAGGGGCTGACACTTAATAAAGAAGAGATGGTGCCCATATCACATCTAACTGGGGGGGCCCACTTAAAGCAGTGTGCAATCGGGGCAATATAGAGAGGCGGTGGTGGTGGTGAGGGGGAGAGAGGCTATTCTGTGGCTTTTCACTAGCATCTAACAAGGTGCAAGTCCAGGTGTTTCTTCCCATGAGACTGTCACTCCAGGGAAATGAGGTACATGATGTCTAGTATAGCTGGTTCCTTATTTCAAAATCATTAGCAAAGGAGGAAGCTTCTAAATGGGAGTGTGGGGAGTGGGTAGGACTTACCGTGTCTTCCCTACTGACTTTTAAGAGAGCAGGGCCTGGCCAGGTGAGCACGGAAGGTTGAAGGTTGTTGGTTCTGCTGGGCTGTGAGGTGCACGTGGGCATGATTTCTGGGGAGTAGCAGCCATTTCCAGTGGGAACAGGACATTTCATAGCTCCAGGGAAAGCACCAGGCTCGGGAATTACTAGCGACACCTTCTCACAGTATTTGGCATGACATAGCCATCCTGGAAATAGCAAAGGGACTATCCCCAAGGAGAGTATTTCTGTTCCCAACAGTGTCGGTTCCTAATCCCCAGTGGCTCAGATGCTTTTGGAACTGAAACATAACAGCAATGACAAGTCTTCATTTTTATTCCTCTTGTGTGTTATGAAGGAAGGAACTGGGTGGAAATATCCCAGACTGACTGTTTCAGGCTTTCAGGCCCTTTTCCTGAAATGCTCAATTGTGGTGGAAGAAATTACGAAGATGGAAGTCACGCGCTCTTCTCTCTGAGTAATCAGAGGCCTGTAATTTTCCCTCCTCCTCTGAAAGAGGAGGTTGGAGACTAGGGATCTTGGAGAGCACTGTTCTATCTCTGCCAGAGGGATTGTTATGCAAGGACCACGCTGTACTTTCCTTGAACTCATTTCAATATCAGCTATTGCTTCTGCCCTTCTCATGAACTTAACTAAAACAGGCAGATACCAGCTAACGGCTGGACATGGGAAACGGAAGGATCTCAATGAACAGAAAGGAAAAGTGTCATGTTTTCAGCCAAATTTACCAAAAATGGACTGACAGGTGGCCCTTCCTCCCCCTAAAAAGAAGGAAGAGGATAAGGAGCTTTTTGATTTTAGAATGAGCTGAACTACTTTAATGAAGTATTAATACTAAAATTAAAGAAAGGGGAAAAAAAGAAGAAAATAATGAAATAGATACAATATATACAAAACTGTATCAAGCTCCCAGGATGATAATCATGTCACCAGCAAGCATTGGGAAAAGTCCCAGTCTGGACTTGGTGATTGACAGGAGCTGGATTCCAGATCTGGAGCCAGGAACATACCAATAAGAGTCAAAGGCAGACAAACGGACAGGGTCATCTTCGGATGTCGGCCATCAAAGGAAGGAAGTTGACCCTTTGATCCCTCAGCCCTTATGCTTAGCCCGATGCGAATGGGATGGAATACCCCAGTTGGTCAGTTTTGGGTTGCCTGTCCTCCCTACAGGTGTGACTGCTCTATGCTTTTCTGCTTCTGACACTCCAATGGGGCAAGTAACGAAATTCCCTGACCTTGGTTTTGATAGCAATAAGTATAAGCAAGGGCTTCTCTGCACACCATTCCTTGGTATCATCAGGTCTTATCACTGTGAGAGTGAACAGTTTCTGAACAACCTGCTGTTAATTTCAGAGTTTAGTTAGTTAGAACAGGCTGAGCTAAAAAAGTAAAATAGAAAATTGGTTCGGTTTACCTCAAACCAGGACAAAAAGGCAAGAAGGTGGAGGTGCAGCACAAGAACCAGTGGCAGGACAGAGCCAAGCACTCCCTATCCTTCTGGGATGCTGCCATCAAAGGGCAGCAGAGACTCAAGGGGAGCAGAGGGGAGGTGATGAAGTGCCTGGTAACCCCAGCTCTCCCTCTGCAACGCAGAAGTGCCACCCAATTGAACACATTTTGCTGCCGATGAAAACCTCCAGGCAATACTGAACTGCAGAGCTGCTCCCACATGTGGCCATGAGAAGGGAAACACCTAATTCAATGCGGGATTCAAGACATGCAAGATGGGAAAGGAAAATCAGGCTGTTCGAGCAAGCACAGAAACGTAGAGGAGCGAGATGTCTCGGACACAGCTAAAGTAACACTGGAAACACAACAGGGTCATTGCCCATTTTTACCTCTGACTCAACATGCTGTTTATGAGCATGATTTTGCAGGGGTGCCTCTGACTGCTGCTCCATTACCCTAATGCCATCTTCACATTGCTCTGTGTTAAGTTACATTTTATACATCTTGAGGTCCCTCTACACCAATGAGAGATAGAAATGGGCTCTCCTATAAATGATAATCTGGCCTAAAATATAAAATGACAAAAGGAAATGGTTTATTTAATATCTTGGTGACGCTGACTCCTGATGAGGTTATCTAAGGGACAGAGGTCAGAATAAAGCTTACAGCTGAAAAAAGAAAAACCCAGGAAGGGTGAATTACAACACCAGTATATTTTAATTCATGCTTCTGTTGCATCAAACATCACTCTGTATGTTGGTATACTTCAACAATTACGTACTTGAAATCTGATTATATCAGCTTCTATCAAATTGTCCCAAAATGAATTTGGGCCTGCCTTTACTTGTCTAACATTAGGGTCTGAGTGATCTTTTGTTTGACTATCAGGAAAACACTAGGATGGGTCTCTTGTGTGACTTTAACATTTCTGATCTTTCTGTATTGTTTGATTCTGGCCACTTTTCAAATCTTGGAAGGAGCTCTTGTGGATTAGCTGACCTCAGCTCTTTGCACAGTCAATGAAAATTACAGAGCTGATTCCCTTTGATATACAGAAAAGGGATGAGGAGACTGGAAGCAATTTCCAAGTGAAAACCCAGCATTCACAATCTATCACTGATTAATGTTTTCCAAATCACAAGGGAAAAACAGCATAAAAATTTAAGTCTTAACAGTTTTTGTTTTGAGTTCGGTTGTAAATGCAAGAGCAGTAAAAAGATTTCCAATTTTATTTAAAACTCCCAAAATAGACTGGAAAATCATGAGCTGAACTTTTAGGGGATCCTCTTTGTCCCTCACATCTCAGCCCAGAAGCATGATGACACCCATTGTTGTACGTCAGACAGTTCCCATTAGACATTCCACTCATGGCTTTGCACATAACATTCACCACGACCCAAACAAAATCGGTTTCAAGATAAATGGTAGAAAGAGTGTTTCAACACAGCAAAGTGTGGATAAACCATTTTTCATCTATAAATTGTTGGAAACTCACAAGATGTATAAATCATAAGAAGGCATCTGTAGTCTGCTGCGTGCTGCATTTTCCCTCTTCAGCTGCAGCTTGCATTGTGGGATAGGGAATATTCAAAAGCTTTGACAAAAGAAATCCCAAAAAGAAGAAATTAAAAAATATGATTAAATGAGAAATATGAGGAATTAAGAAATATGAGGATTGTATTCCTCTGTGATATAAACCTGCATATAGTTGGTTTTTAAAGTTTTTGAGTTGAGGAAAGATAAAGAGAATTGCAGAATCCTGACAGTGATTGCAAGACTTGCAAAACCTTCCTCCCCTGACTGGGATACCCCAGGCTCTTCTGGGTGCATGTGCAACTATTTGTAGTTGGGAGCATGGACACTTGCTCTTTAGTATGTGAACAGATGCAGACGACCTCCTTGAAGCCACCTTAGATCACTCATCTGAAAAAAGGACTTAGTCCAGGGGCTATAAGATTATTTCAATCAAGATGCCTCCTTTTCAGGATTTGCTCAAAGACCCACTGGATTTCTGCTGCATTCAATCAGGCTTTGATAAGTCCCTTCAAGACAAGGAAATATCTGCATTTGTAGTGGGGAAAATGCAGGAAAGAGAAAACTTATCCTCAGGAACTAGTTTAGCTCCTCCCTCAGACTGTCTTGGTAAGAAAAAGGACCACGGCCTCAGAGGCTGTACTTTTAAAAACACTTGCAGTCTCCAAGTAATAGTCATGCTTCAGTGTGTTCAACATTTCAGCTGAGCTCAGTGCAAAGTGCAGTGATTTAAAGCTGGGAGATCAGGCGGGATTCAGCAAATTCAGAATTATTTATTTCTTTAGAGCAGAAAGTCTGGCTACAGATTATTTACTGCAAATGGGTCTGTTTGGGGGAGGGGAGGAAGGCGAGAGGGTAGAGAAGGGGCAAATTGATTGACTGAAATTTTTCAATTAAAACAAGCAGTTTTAAAAAAAGATTTAAGGCTTTATGGAAAAGTGGGAAATAATTCAAGAGTCTGGATCCCTGCTAAGTGCAGATCATACAAATGAGGATGGAGGGAGGGGCGAGGAGGGGAAAAAAGAAAATCTTATTCTGTGGGAGAATGGAGGTAAGAAATAACAAGGAAGAAAAGATATCATTATCTTTGTTTCTTCAGCTACGTTAATGCATTTCTCTCCCTGAGTTATCTCCAGTATCTGCAAGTATTGATTCAGAATAAGGCACTGTGGTGTAGGCTGCAGGCAACAAAAAGCTCTGCTGGGAGCAGCGCATTTCCAGGGCTGTCAGAGCACAAAAAAGATCTGGGAGTTGGTTTTGCAATGGGAACTACACCCGGCCAAACCAGCTCCTGAGCACCTGCCCTCTCTACAATGACCAGGCTAGGCTGTGGTGGCAGAGCAGGTCCAGCTTAAGGCATGAATCAATGATGAAGGTGTCTTTGGGTGCTTTGCTTGGGATTGAGTGGCACCAAATGATGAGAGGACAAGCAGTGACCATTCACTGTAATGCACTGCCCAGGGAGGTGGTGGAGTCACCATCCCTGACTGTGTTTAAGAGTAGATTAGATGTTGTGTTGGGAGATATGGTGTAGGGGAGAACTTGTAGAGTAGGGCTGATGGTTGGACTCGATGATCCCAAGGGTCTCTTCAAACCCAAATGATTCTATGATTCTATGATTTTATGAAGTAAAATGAGAAAGAAGGTCCATCAGCTCACGAATGCCAAGATGACATTTCTGCCCACATTGCTGACAGACTCAAGGGTCAATGCCACACTTAAGCACAGGCTATCTGCTGAACTGGGGTTTCCTCCCCAAAGCAGGGACACACATGAGCTGGGCCTAAGCTTTCTTCATATCAGCTGGACATACCTCATCTGTAGATGCTCACTCCAGAGTGGTGTTGGTGAATGGGAAGAAGAGAATTAGAGCTATTACTAGTAGGTAGAGAAACTATTTTTGTCTATGTAGTAAAGGAGTAAAATATTCCTGTAATTGTACACCCCCCCAGTGAATTGCCTCTTTGCTATTCTAATTCCCATTCCCAGATAAATTTAGCTTTTTCTAAAACCTTTGATTTTTCCTTTGTGTTTTAAAGTCAAGCTGGAATGCAATGATAACACACTACACACACATATATATATTTAATCTATGCACACACAAATATAGTTATATATAGTCCCTGCCACAAATAACACTTCTCTGACTGCCGTCACAAAGCCCTTGCAAAAATAGCTACTCACCCAAGCTGGCTTGTTTTCCTACACTATGTCCCCTGGGGAGGGATTGCTGGCAGCAGTGGGATCTGTGTCTGGATAAAGATGCTTGAAAGGTCTGCAGCTCTCTCTTTCTCCGCTGCCTGTCTCTTCCATTTGCTTCTCTGATGGGGTGGGAATAAACCATTGCCAAACTTCAGATCCACCAACTCCTCTCATTGAAACAACAGCTGACTTTGCTGAAGAGGCTGCAAGTACGCAGCTATACAGTCAATGTAGGAGTGGCCCTTGATTTATAAAAGGGGCATCTCACAGGAAGTGCTTGAGAGGGGATTCAGCATTAACTGGTGGGCCAGGTTTAGAGTCACTTCTTTCCTTGGAGAAACGACCTTTCATAAAAACATGCTTGAGACGCTAATTCAACCAGCAACCTCTGGATTTTGTGAGAAACCTAAACAGCAACTTCGCATCTTTCAGTTTTCCAGAGTGTCACTTACGGCTATAAAAATCACTTCCCCTTCAAACTCTCCTTATAGTATTGAGGCCTGTCTGCTGCGCTGCTCCTTACTCTGGCACAGCACCTATGCAACAAAATGAGAGGCTGGACTGAGAAACACTCCTAGTGGATAAAGATAACAAGTACAGGAGGGTGGTTGGTTTGTTTTTGTAAAGCCAATTCTTTTATATGACTTCTTTCCTCTTAAACCTTCTTATCTTTGAGGACATATCCTATTTTGCTGTTGCCACAGTCTCACTGTCTGCTTGTGTTGCTCATTTTCTCCGTAATACTAACAAGAAGTAGTTCCAGCAGTTCTACTTGCCTTCATTCACAAGCTCCAGTACTGGCCTGGAGAATTTGTGCTGATCCACTGCTCAGGTGACACAGCAGCACCAGCATGACCTGGAGAGAGCCCTCCCTTCCCACATCCACTTCTGACACTGCTGTTTGCAGTGAATCCCTGGGGAATATCCACCCATGAATGTCAAAGGACTTGTGCTGCACCTTTGGACTCTGAAGCAGAGGTCTGAGACAGACTGACTGACTGTTCACCGAGAAGCCCTCTCTGGTCGCTACAAAGCCAGATGGCTGAGTTGCCAGCTGTGCTCCAGGCTCTTGCAAAAAGCAGCATTCGCCTCTGGACTCATCAAGCTGAGTTAGACTCTGCTGCTCCTGAAGTTAGTTTAATTTCAGCTTAATTGTCTGAGGACTTTAAGAGCTTTGGAAGGGATGATCATAAGTCCAGAAAACCTGAGGAGAAAAAACTGAAAAGATCTGTGGTCTTTGGACCACAGAATAGTGAAGAGGGAGTCACTCCACAAATAGGTAAAGGCTGCTGTAGAACAGGATAAACTTTGCTGCATCTGCTGGTAATGGGACAAGAAACAATGGCCTTAATTTGCAATAAAGCAGACCGAGATTAAATTTTGGAGGAAACTTTCCAGTGATAAGACTAGCAAAGCACTAGAAAAACGTCTCCTGGTGAGGCTGTGGCATCCCTATCTTAAGAGTGAATTTGGGAAACAAATCTCAGGAGAGGGGAAAGTGGAGTTGATCTTGTTTGAGGACAGAGGGGTGGGCAAAGGGTTGCCCTTATAGTTTAGTTTGTTAGGTTCAGGTCTTGTCATATGATAGCAGTCTCCACTGGGGTTTTTCTCAGTCCTTGGCAAGGCAGATATGACAAGCCTCTTCTTTTGCCCTGCCAGGAAGAAAAGTATGGGGCACAAATCCACCCTTTTGTAGTCCACAGGCCCCAGAAGACCTCCATAACCATCTCACAACCCACCTGCAATTGAAAATTCAACCCCTGCCTAAAGGCATTTTGTGCCACTGTCTTTCAAGTGGATTGAATCCAAAGTTCCTTGTCCCACATACCTCTGCTCTTTACTTCTGAATTCAAACATTTTTCTTCTTTAAAAGCCTCTCTGCCTTTTTTTCTGCTAATTAAAATATTAGTTGCACTCTGGCTTGCTTTTCCAAGAGGTCTGGACAGCATTGCAGGCAGTTCAGACAACCAACTAACCAACCAAACAGAATCCATTAGGAACTGCCACTGCTGACTGTCGCCCTTTCGCATACATCACGTTGAAAAGGTTAATGCTTCCCAAAAGGGGTGGAAGAGACGGGCGGAGGGGAAGGGCAGGAGGGATCCAATCCTGCAAGGACCAGATGTCAAAGATGCTCAATACCACAAAGAATGGGCTCCCCCATGAGTAAGGCAATTGCCCATCCCTTGGCAAAGCTTCCCTTTGAGGGATCTATAATTTATTAGGGAAGGTGGAGTGCTGAATAAATTGTGCATAGAGATGAAGCAGTGATGATCGCTAACTAAAATCCCTAGGAGCTTGGCATTTTCAGTCTTTAGCTCCCATTTGCGTCCCCCCGGTCCCTACTAAGTGAGCAAGCCAAAGAGCTGAATATCGACAAAACATAATGAGCTCATTGAGATCTAAGCATTGCAATTAGCAGGGTGGAATGGAGCAGAGGGGCTGGGAGGCAGACTGTAATTATTTATAATGTTGATAATCACTTACATGTAGTTAAAAATATAAATACATCCCAATGCTTGATGGCATTAACTACTCTTCAATTAGCTCTACGCCCAATAAGTAAGCAATACCCAAGTAGTTGCAGCAGAAAGGTTAAAGGCCTCTGTCTCATGGTTGTACTCACCAGGACATACAAACTGTTGGTGTGGGTGGGTGGAAGAAGAGCATTTAAAGAAGATGCCATCAGGATAGCTCCCAACACTAGGCTAATGTTGCTAATGCAATTGTGGAGGCCAGCTTAGACACATGGCTTATGTTCATATAGTGGTAGATCCCCCTCTGCCACTTTCTACCATAAATTTCATGAAACCCATCTATTGGATATCCCTACAGGTTCTCACCTAGATGACCAGAATTTGCTTAAGTCACAGGGTACAAACACAGAGAGTTCCACGTGAGGTGAGGGGTCCTCTGCTGTGGGACAGGCTGGGTATTTCTGTGCTGCAGTCACAAAAGGAACTGTGGTGTATTACAGAGCTACCTGAACTATCGTGAGAAGCACTCAGACTATAGCATCATGTGTCTCTGCACAGCTCACCTCATGCGGTTTCTCCTGTGCTGCCTAAGCCAGCTGGTTTCAAGTTAGCTTAAGTACCTCTGTGCTACAGGTATTTCCCTGCTTCTGAAGAATTTGACCAAAGCACACAAGGTCATCCAGTTTGGATGATGAGCTTTCCTTCCATGCAGTATCCCATCTCTTTGTGGATATTGAAACAAAATGTCTCCCTTACAAAAACGTAAGAGATGTTATGAAAGAATTGGTTCCAGTACAGTCATGTTTTGCCAACTAGAAGGCAGTGAGAACAAGCAGTGGAATGCAACAACTCTAAGCGTAGGCAAGCTCTCGGGGAAGATTACGTACTTGAGAACTGATCTGAAGATCAAAAACACACCTTCACCTGAACAGTAAGCAGAATTGACCCTTATCATCTCCACAGTGCACTCCATTGGCGTAAAAGTAAAACATAAGTCAAGTTTTAATGGAAAAACAGATAAGAGTCAAACCACAAGGGATGAAGAGATTACTGTACATCAAAAAGAAGATATTTTGGTGTGGGGGAGTAGATAAAACCCCAATCTGCCTGTACCATTGATTTTCTTCCAGGTGAAGGGAGCATTTAACACACTGAGGTTAAACTTGCACCCCTCTCGGTGAAAATGCGTAGAATGAACAGAAGNGGAAGGAAAAGGAAGAAAAAGGAAGGAAAAGGAAAAGGAAGGAAAAGGAAGGAAGAAGAACAGAAGCAGACTGTATTGCAGCTGTACAAGCTCTGAGAAAATACAGGCAGTGTTCAGTGAAACTGAAAGGGAAAAAAACAAAACCAGAGTAAAAGGAAATTGTTCAAAGATAATTGAATGTATGTCCAAGTGCTAGCATTTGCCAGCGAGCAATAAATACACTGCCTGAGAAAGCAAGCCAGTGTAGACAAGGGAGGAAGTGCAAAAAGCAATCAAGGAGAAGCAAGAAGCATATGCAAGCAGAGCTCCAGTGCTGTAGGGTGTAGGAACAGGAGACGAGGGACGACAGGTTAGAGAATGAAGCTGTGAGGCTGGAAATGAGGCAGAACTATGTATCTTGAACTGCATTCAAATAGGACCCTTAGGCCTACCTCGAGCATGGTGGAAACATGAAGAAAAAGCAGCTGGACCACGCTGTAAGGGCCTGGCAGCAGTCAGGAGAGTTGATGTGTTTGGGACTGTGTTCTGGTAGAATAACCATTCAGTTTAGTAAGAAAGTAGAGAAAATTAGTCCTTGCTCTGCATATGACTTTGCAGGGACTTGAGCAAACAGAGAAATAGATCTAAGCTATTCTAATAGACACTGAACAACCTGCTGTTGAAGAGACGGGGAAAAAAGAAGAGACAGGGAAAAAGAAAAGACAGGGAATTTCTGGCCTGTCTAGAAAAACCCCGCAGAGAGCCAGAATAAAGGATTCTTTCACAAGAAATAGCAAACCAGGTCAGACCAAATCTAATCTACTCCAACAGCCTGTCTTTCACACCAACCAATGGTCAAATGAAAATACACGATATACTCCAAGTGAAGAGACCCCTCTTCTAGTATGAGGAGTACCATGATTGCTGCCTCAGCCATGTGCTGTTCCTGAGCTGAGCAGATCAGTTAAGTGCCCCACATAGCCCAGACACAGGACTGGACAAATGTGGCTTAGCCATTTTCAGGACCAGATTCCCTTCTCTGTTGCTGGGAAAGACTACTGAGAACCAAAGGGAATAATGCACAGGCACAATTTTAAGTAAAAAGCCAAGAATCAACATTTGCTGCAGCAAAATTTTTAAGTGGTGTTTCCAAATGCAAATATGAATGCAGAAACGTGAGGCATAAAGAGCTGGTAACAACAACCAATAAATTAGTATCTACTGATCATAACAAACTTTAATGACTGCTAGGCTTCTTCATTTGTAGCTGAAAACCAAGGTCCAAAAGGGGATGTGATGTTTCCAAGCCCACCAAGGAAACGTAGCAGCAGAATCAAGAAAAGGAATCGCTTGATCCATAAGAACATGCCTGGTTTTGGTCAAGCTGATTCTTGCATGAGAAGAGCCAACCTAAACACATTGTCTGGTGAGGAGACCAAGCAGACCATAACATCAAAAGCATTTCCACAATTTTTTTCTATGAGAAAGTCCCTTTGCTCCATCTACATTTTCATTTGCTTTTCTCACAGTTTGCAAGAAACAAGCGTTCTGCTGGCTCAGTTTTCACAGCCATAAAGTGATGCCTCACCCACGTTCAGCCAAGGAAACAAACTCATGGAAGAGGAGAGCCCACTTGAAGCAGATCGCCTGTCAAAACATAGCTCCCATGAAGAATGGCTTGCAATTGAACAACCAACCCCAGAATTGCTTGGCAAAGTAATCCTGAGCTGATGTAGCTGCGAAAATGTTGGTCTGTTTGCAGATCGTTTGTCAGACAGAAGAGTATGCCAGGCTGATCAGTGAAAGCAGAAGCTTTCAGAGGAGCCACAGTGTGTCCGGTTGCAGAAAGGGCACATGAGCTGAGACGTGGCATTTATTTAGGCCATTCTGAGCACCTCAACCTGCAATTTTTGGCTTTTGGTATAATTTTCTTTTGAAAATATTTTTTTTTCAATATCAGCAAAATTATAGATGCTTTTTGTTTTCCAAACTGTGTCTTTTCAGGAAAGAACATGTGTTAATAACAGCTACTTTTTAAAATATGGAGAGAAAATTAAAAATAGGTCCTTTCCAATCTTGTAACATGGAAACAACCTCAATATTTCTGTGCTTTTGTTGCTAAAATTTTCTCTGTTATGCAACCAGATCAACTCTAATTAGTTCTGACTAAAGCATTTGCTTTAGCAACACCTGATCCACAAGCCAAGGAAACCAACAGAGAGACTCTTACTTATTTCAGTGTGCTTTGGAGAAGTTACATGTTGAATTAACCAATAAATGCAGTCAAAAACCTAGAGAACAAGGGCAAAAGTAATTAAGGCTTCCCAAGAACAAGTGAAGAGATTCTGGCAAGCAAAATCTGAAGGTGGGAAGATGTCTGGATCAACACCCTTTCACCTGTCTGTGACTCTTGCAGTAATCTATCATAAATTAGGTCAGTTTATGACAGAAGGAGCCAACTCAGCTGAGCCCACAGTGGCTCCACAGCCCTACTATTCCTATACTGAGAGCCTCATTCATTTATTGCACTATTTTTCATGCATGCTAAAATCCCCTTTTTTCTTCTCTGTGCTGCTGCTGCTGCCGCCTTTGATTGCACAGAAGGGATTTCTAAATGCTTATTTACTACCTCCCTCTTATAATTCCTGTATCTTGGAGGAAAGGCAGACCAGTTCATTTTGAAGCAGGATGTTCATCTTTTCGACGGCTAGCATAGACTGGGGCATCAATAAATTAAGGCTTCTAGGGATTAATTGATTGGAACAAGGTTGGTTAACTTTATGACTAAATGGGAACTAATCTGCTAGCAGACAGACTGGAGCTCGGTTCCATTTGTACTCAGTGAGTTTGGGCTATGAAAATGAAAAATTGATGATGATAATAATAATACAAACAGGGACGCTGAACGGAAAAGGAAAAAGGAGGTTTTTCTCCCTAAAGAAAATGTACACAGGCTCTGTTAGATCTGAAATGATATCTCCCTCAACCTCTTTTCTTTGTGAAAATCACTACTTCTGAAACAGAAATTCTACTGAAGGAAAGATCCTATTATCAGCAGCAGTCACATTTCACAGCAATGTGATTAACTGCTGGTCACATGGTCCCCTCGCTCACCACTTGTAGACAGCTCAATAATTTTAACGAGGAAAGAAGAGCGTCCTTCTCTTTCTTCCATCCTTCCTTCCTTCTCCCTCCCCGCCCCCTCCTTCCCTTTTTTCTTTTTTTCTTCCCTCTCCTCTCCCCCTTCAGACTTCCCCTACGAGGCAGGCAGTTGAAGCTGACCCTTAAGGAAAACCCCACTGGGACCTGGATATCGCTTATCAAGTCTAAATATGCTGTCCTGGTCCAGGTTGATGTGAAGTGAGGCAGCCACATCTCAGAAATCTCCCCCTTTCAGAACAAAACCAGTCACCTTGGCCGGGAAATGTACTACCTCCATCACAGTCACACTTCAATCACCAGCCTCTCCCTTGTCTCAGCTCCTGTCCTTGGTTTGGAGTATTTACAGCCCATCTGTCTGTCTCAAACACACTTCTCACTCAAGAGGGAAATTAATCTCTCCTTCTCTCCCCTCTCTGCTTTCTCTCTCCTTCTCCCTCCCCCTTCCCCCAACACTTGCAATTTGCCATGAACGGCTTCCCTTTTCTCATCTAAAATTCTCGATGACTTTGAAAATTGACTGCACCCACACACCTGGGCACGGCGAGAGATAATTGATTGCATTTTTATTTCGTCTCTTCCCTAAACTGTTTTCCTTGCTAATGGCCAGTTCTCTGCCATTTTTTTTTTTAAACTGACATTCTGTGCGAGGGACTGAGGCAGAGGAAGAAATAACCAGCTGCTGAATATTGTCTCTTCTGCCTCTGAGGAATTAAAAGCTCAGTGAGTGATGAGGATCTTGCCTGGAGGCGGATCGGATCTCACTGGGTCCAGGGGGTAGAAAGCTTTTCAGGCCAACTCTCTGGGGCTTTGCAAAGGGACATGTCCTGTGGCACTGTTAAAAGCAAAGGTCACGCAGGCTGCTTACCCAGAAACTAGAGTCACCTCCATATTTTCCTCACTCACCATAAAGCTTTATGTTACTCACTGCTTCGGCATCCTGTCTCCAAACTGAACAGACTCCCCGATTTTACCAAACAGATTTTACAAGCAGGGAAACTGAGGCAGAGTGGAGAAGAGTGATTTCCATGGAATCTCATGAGATGAGAGGCACCACAGCTGACAAAGCATGGGACTGGGAGTTGAGACGCCCTGCTTTTACACCCAGATCATCCTGCTTGGTATCAAGTAAGGACAGAGAAACCAAAGTACTGAGATATGGACATTGTCCTTGGCTCCTAAATCTGAATGAAGGCTCTTAAAAAGACAGCCAGATTTCTCAGGTGAAATACTGGTTGCAATGTCCCTGACTCAGTTTCCCCATGATAATAGTAATAGGCCAATTTAACTGTGAATCTGCCTCTCATCATCAGGAATTAGTGGCAGCTCTCTTATATCTTTCAGGCTAAAAGAATACCACTAGCACATTTGTTCCCAGCAAATGCCTGCTTCTCCTCCCATCCTCTTCATGTAGAAGAGTAGAAGATGAATCAATATTGGTTAATTTGATGAATGACTCAAAAAAACAAAGGCAGCCCGTCTAAACAGTCTACAAGCCGGGACATAAGAGGCTGGGAGCAAAGGACAAATGTAGGAGAGAGGTACAAACCAAAACCCCCAAGTCACTTAACTCCTATGGAAAGGAGGTAGTGGAGACTATTGAGACTGAAATTAGGATTCAGGTATGCAGGATGGGTGCCACAGGAGGAGCGAAAGGGAACTGGGGAAACAAAGTCATCAATTGAACCTAGAAGGCATCTCCTGGTTATATGAACACTTCCCACTTGTTTCTAACTCCTTGAGGTTTTGCTTCTTAGTAGGTAAAAGTTGTTCTTGCTGAGTGGTAACTCTTACTGCAGGAATGTGCTGAGGAAAAAGCACAAGTTTCTGTGGTGGTTGAGGCAATCCACCTGCAGCTGAAGGCCCAGCAAGATCAGTTCGGAGACAGATGGTAACTCAGGAGAAGCCATCTTTCAAGTGACACAGTCATTTGACCCCCAAATCCTGACAGATGGGTTCTGCATATCCATGTTTTCTGGAGCAACTGAACACACCCCTGAGAGAACTTACATTTTTACCTTAGAAAACCAGTAATAAACCAACCACTGTCCATGGTTTAGGGGAGATCACAAGCATCTTATAAAGCATTTATCTTTGAGAGTCTACCTCTAGCTACACAGAGAATAGAAATGAGGCTGATGAGGAAGGGAGAAAAAGGACTGGATTAAAATCTGCGGTGTGAACATGCCTCTGATTTCCATGCTATCCATGGCCAGCAAGACCCTAGTACTGAAATCAGCCTTCATCTTAATCCAGTACTAGGGAGCTCAAGATTGAGGAAACGCTCAAGAGAATATGCAGTCATATGAGATTTCTGCAGTGCAGGTGACAGAAATGATGTGAAGGAACCTGATTTTGCCAGATTACTTGACAGAACCTGAAGACATTTTGGTACTATGCAGCTTAAAACCTACCTCATACTCTAGTTTCCTTTCAAGTCTATACAGCAAAACTTGATCCTAAAGAAACTCTTCCTTCTCTGTCCATGGCTATAACCTGTCTAGCAAATTGTGTGTTTGCACTTATGGGGGCTAAGCCAATTTACCTCAAGTCTCCTAAGGCCAAAGGTACTTGAATGTTTTGTTAATCTGTAACAGACAGGAACATTCTTCACTTTTGACCTTTCTAGCACAGATCAGCTGATTACATACATCAAATACTGGTGTCAGAGATGAGCAAGAGCAGGAACAGTGGGAAATAAGATTTAGCCCCCACCTTCATTTAATTTTTAAGATCAAAATGTTTCAAAACCCAGTTATGTCTAAGGATATCCTCAAGTTGGCTGAAGGCAAAAACTAGACCCTTCCTTTTTTCCTAGCCTATTGCTGGTGCTTCCAGAAAGGCAGGACAGGTTCCTTAGGAGCACTTCCTGGGAATGCATCTCTGAGCAATTTCAAGGCAAGACTTACACAGTAATAGCATTTAGAGGAGGGTGGATTATATTTTTAGGGACAATATAGGTTTGTTTGAACTATTCATCCTTTCTATACAAAACTGTTTCCTCTTCTATTTCAGTAAGTACATAGTTCCTTGCTGGTTTTATACCCCTAGATGTTTATATAACCTTCACTCAAGGACCACAGATTTAAGCATAAACATGTTTGATCCTTTCCATCCACCTTATCCATGGATTTCTGTAACTGGAAGAATGAAGAAGCGGTCCTCAAGGCAAGCTCTCCTCTCATCAGCTTGCAGTGACCTCAGGTCACAACCTCTGGCTTTGCCAAATGTGTGCAAACACAAAATTTGTACAGGGCTGCAGTTCAATTCAGTTTTAACATTCCCTTTAAAAGTCAAACCTTCTTCTTATTTATTGTCAGTCTTCAGACAAAAGCAACAATAATAATTTCTTGTTTGACCTGCCATGACCTGTCCAGATTTCGTGGCTATCCCCAACATTACAAAAAACATTTCCAGAGCTGGTGGCTGTCAACAAGAGTTAACTTTTAGTGGCCCTACACAGAGGTGCCTGATGGCCACCAATTGGCAATTTCTCTATTTGCTAACAGAAGATCAACCTCTCTTTTTCGGAGTGCTCCATTAAGAGGCACTCCTGAGCAAAAGGACGGAGAGATCCAAATCTCAGCACAGTGGGAAGCGTTCTTCTATATCCAGCAGGACCTGGATCAGCCTTCCAACCAGGCAGTAATTACTTGAAAATTTCTAGTCTTTGGAGCTAGCACAGGGCAGAGAAACACTCACAATTGTTAACCCTGCCCCTGGTCTGCCAGCAGCTTCGCTCCCTTCCTGCCTTACAGCATTTTTTTCTGGGGTCAGCCAGCTCCAAGTCAAGGACTGGGTACACTGCACTCCTGTGGGAAAGGAAAATCTTCAATTTGAAACCTAAAAGATGCAGTCTCCAATGGGCCACATGCCTCTCTCAGCAAAGGTTTGTGTCTCTGCAGTCAGGCTGTTTTGTGGTGGGTTTTGGTTTGGTTTTTTTTTTTTTTTCCAAATACGTTTCATACAAGGAGGGAAATGTAACAAGCAAACTGCTTAATTAGCAGGTACTGCAGAAAGCAAGAAAAGAGCAATGCTGTAGAGAGTGACTGTATCTTATCTCCATTTATTTCACACAGACAGAAGTGTTAGTGACAGCAAAAGAAGTAATAGTAATTCCTGAAAGGATAATTTAAAAAAAACGAAATAAAACCAAACAACAACAACCAAAAAAACCCAAACCAAACCAAAAAAAAACCTCCACCGTAACAGCATCTGTTCATAGGCAGCCTTTAAAATGAGCAAGGCCATACTTGGCCCAGGCAGTATTTGATCTGGACCATCCTCTTTGGGATACCATATAAATGCAGTTGATCCTGCCACTGAAGCACAGGAGATTTACACTGATCACGCCCAGTCTCACTAATGAATATCCCCATATGGCAGCAGGAAAAGATAGACTTTTGGAGAATCACTATATATGTTATGTTATGTACATAGATGATTTTTTTTTATATTTCTCCTTTCTTAACTAGAGTCCAAACAAACAGATGTTTCAATCTCTACAGGCATTCCAAAGCTTCGGTTTCCCTAAGTGAGCTGGCCTTGGTTAGAGCCATAATGGAGTCACTGCCATGACTCCGCTGCAGTACAGACCTACTAGATGTAGGGTCATCACCCGGGGGTGACCAGCATTAAACCCATGGCCCACCCAGTGCTGCTCTGCACAGACAGAAACCAAAGCTTGCCCAAGTTGTATGTGGCCTGAATATGGTTTGATGCCAGGATAGCACTACAAAATCCAGAAAAATTTCACTGGTTTCCTGCCCCAAAAGGTTCACTGCTCTCGCGATATTCACAGATCCTTAAAAAAGAACCAGATTTTCAATCCATAGAAGTATTCAAATAGATCCGACTAGCTCACAAAGCCACAGAAGATACAAAACCTGCCTGGAAAGTGAACATGGGAGTACCCAGCACAGCTTAAAATTCATGCTGCTTCTGTAGGCTTTGTTTTCTGGAGCAGGTGAGACCCGAGTGATCTATCCTGCACGGAGCACTGCAGCCACCGTGCCATTAGTTAAGCTCCAAACCCGCCAGAGTTAACAGGAAAACGATATGTAATTACTGTGTTTGCAAATGCAGGGATGTTGGGACTCTTGTGTAAATAAAAGGTATCCTTAGCCACAGAGAAGTGAATTTAATGACATTTAGTAGGAAAAGCTACAAGTACAGCATGATGGAAATGTCAATTACATTCTAAATGAAAAGAATCAGACCCTGAATATTCAAAGAGGAGGAGCCCATTGAGAAAGCATGTGAGAGAGAAAAGACAGCACAGATATTTAAAGTACAGATACTGTCAGTATCTGATGCTGCAGGAGGCTTTAAATGAAAAGGAAGCAGAGAGATCCCAAAGGCCATCCTACAGACTTGCATAGCGTTGCCTTGCAGATGACTAACATCAAGAAACAAAGGGAAAGGAGGTGCCAGAGCTCCAGCATCCAGCTCAGCTGCATCCAGAGAGATCAACTCAGATCTAACTTTCTATAAAACACCAGAGGCTGGCAGGTGAAGATGGTCTGTCTACAAACAGAGATGAAGAGGGATTTTAAGTCTGCACCTGCCATGTCCAGAAGCTGATAAATACATCTCACCTGTTCTGCCACAGGCTTTCATGTGGACTGTGCCTGGACTTTTGAGAGGGGGGAAGAAAGTCAGGTAAGCACCTGAAAAATTCTGGAGAAGGTCAGCTTGGAGCAGATAACCATATCCACTGTGTGCATCAAGCACCTGAAGGGAGTGTGGTGGTCTTCAGTCCATTTGCCAGTGGAAACGTGTCCACAAGAATAAACCTGCTGCCAGGGTTGGCGCCCTTGTTGCATATTTTCACAGAGAGACAAGACACTCAGTGGGCTATTGAGAGGCCTTTACTTTTCACCTCTAAACCTGGTCTCTCCAGATGAGGATTAAGACACAGTGGCATGGGTAAGCTCTCCCATGGATGCATTCTTTTGGGCTGTTAATGCAGCACTAAATTCACACACATGCACAACATTCTCATCAGAAGATATAAAAGCAATCCCTTGTATATGTCACACCGTTCACAGTATCTCACAGCCACTCTCTTGAGCATTCAAATACAGCACAGCCAGACCTACCAAGACCTAGAGATACTGGGTCACCTTTGAAGGCACAGTTACTAGCCATTTCCTACACCCTGGTGGCCTGGCTGGTAATGGATGTTTCAGGGAAGAGCCCAGAAACACAGAAACTGTCTTCACACGGATTGCATTTTAGAGCATCGTGCTCTGAAAAAGACAGCCTGCACTCAACAGCTCTCCAGAGCAAAACAAGCTGGAGGCAGTTGAAAGCACCTGCTTCTTCAGGGAATACTAGACCTGCCTCCTGGTATCTGGGAGAAGTTCTTTTGAAACACCCAGCTGCAGCACGGTAAATAGTCTGTCTTGATATGCTACATTCTCATTCAACTTGGGCAAACACTTCTGCTACGGCTGGAATACAGTGTTGATGATGCAAATTTCCTGGGCTAGGAACTTAGTCACTTGTGACTGTGCTGCTCTACTCCTACCTCTTAACCTCGGTCAAAATCCACTCATTGAGTCAATTCCTTCTTGCTAGCTTCCATAAAGAATATAAACACCACTAAGCCACAGCAGTTGGGTTTGCTCTGCTGACAGCTCTGATGAAGTTTGCAACCATTCCATGACGCAGATGCTGGGACAGACAAAACCATGAAGTGAGGTCTTCTGAACTCAAGCCATCAGTATTCACATGAAGAGCAACAAACATGAGGGTATTTGGTGGGTCCACATTCACACAAGTGCATTTCAGTGAGTGTCAAGTCTGTAATGCACATCCACAAGGTTTTTCCTAGAGCATGTATATCACAGCATGTGCATGTGACTGTACCCCGCTCGGCTGAGCATACCACAGCTGCTGGCTAACGCCATCCAAATGGAATTGACCCACATGGGCTTGTGTTTGCTCATCTTGCTTCATGCCTACTCATGGAACAAAATGCCTGTCAGTTTAGAGACAACCGGTGCTTACCCTTTTCAAAGCTCCAATAGTAATGGAAAAGGTGAGAAAGAAAAAGAAACGAAAGAAAAAAAACCCCAAACCCCAACAATTTACCTTAATGATACGGTTTGGTTAAGAATTAAGTGTTGATGAAAATTTGAAAGCTAAAGCCCACTTTTTAATTCACAGACCAGCTGCAGCACAGCATGCAGAAAGTGGGGTTGTCTGTCTCATTTGCTAAAACGCCTCTTTCCTAGCATGGTGATGACTACACTCTTCTGTAATTCAGTTTAATTGAAATTCTATGCCTGTTAAATTCTGAGTCCTATATTGATCAACATATGTCAACTGTGGAAAATTGTACTAAATTGTGTTGTGTTACTGTGCAGCAGTCAACTGTCCATTGGTGTCTGAAGTTAGTTTATTTCACCTACTCAAAATTGGACCCGGACTGATATTAGATCTAGAATTGGATTTTCTGTTCTTGATTTTTTAATAACTAGGATTTGTACCACACTCAGAGAGATAAACAGAGCCAGCAATTTGGGCTGTGAATCCATCAACTCGTACTTATGACGCAGAGCCTTGCCTGGGTATGAGCTGCATGGGAAACCTCCCAGGACCAAGTCATCTGTTGTACATGGTGGTGCTGGAGTTCCAACAAACAGCTCCCTTCCCTCTCTGCTGGTTCTGAACTCATCCCATTACAAAGGGTACCTGGCAGTTAAATATGTTTCTGAGCATACTTTTCATAACAGTATTTTCCAGGCCTTCTTTTCCTGTTCTAAATGATCCCCTGAGACTTTCTGCAAGAATCATGATGTTGAACTGTTGCATCTTCAGCATTAGGAGATATGATATTCTAATCCAGGCAAGGTTCCCCCAGATACAAAATAGGAAGAGAAGGTTTAAATTATGTCAGCGTATATGCAGAAAGCAGATAAAAAATAGAGACCTAAATGTGCTTGCTGGTTACTACACCAGTACGGAATTTAAGCAAACTGTGTTACATGGGATCATCATTTGAGGCTTTTGGCAGCATACTAGTCACGCCAGTCTTCGGGAAACATAATACAGTATCTAACAGTCCAGAAACTGGAAAGAGGTTAGAGATCACAGACTTTGTAATTCCATGGGTGAACTTTCCACCCTGAGCAGTTCTCTTCATGAGGCTAACAGGTGACTTGGAGAAGAGGCATATGGCAAATACTAATAAGATTATTTTTTTTCTTCCGCAGCCTAGTGCTAAGGATGCTTCTCTTTGCTGAAAGGAAAGTGAACTGAAGCTATTGAATAATTACAAACAGACTTCGGGATCTAGAGACTGCTGCCGTATGAATATTTTCTTTGGATTTATTTCAGCTGGAAGTAGCTAGCAAGATTAATTTTTTTTCCCCCTCTCTCCAGTCATTAAATAACAAAATATTTCTGCAAAACAGCAGAACAAAGTAGTTCTCCATTCTTTAAACTTCCTTTTGGATTGCCTATTCCTAGATCTCTCAGGATAACTGCCTATGGCCTAACCTCGACATCTGGCAATGGTGAAATAAAAAAACTGCAAAGAAGAATTGGTGACTCAAGAGAAACAGAGAACAAGAGGGAATCAGTTTTACATATCTGTTGCTACACAGAACCTGGCTGTAGTTGTATTTTCCACTTGCTAGCCAATATAAAACCAGAAAAGAGTCCCATATTGTTTCTTCTTGGACAGAAAGATGTTGCTTTAGGCTGACATATTTCAGCATGGAGGATCTTTGATGAATTCTACCCATCTGCTTTTGAGGAAAGGTTATAGGAGCAGACTGAGCATTGTTACCCATGACAAGATTGGATTGGACTATCTGAGATGCACAGCTCTTTTATCAGATAGCTAACCCTCCAGCTGGGTGTGGGTGGGAGATCCAAGGAAGTAAATTGCCTGTCACAGAGCTTCTCTGAGTCACGCAAGTGTTCATGTGGCTGCTGGGCCTACATCTGCAGCCTAGCAGAGGGGATGAAGATCAAATGGACCTGTTAAAATGAAATTCAAATGCAGGGACTTCTAGGAAAGGACTGTCTGAGGTTATCTAGCTTCTCTGTCTGCCCTAGGTTGCTCTGACAGCTCCTGACAGATGGATGCCCACTTTGTTCTGAAAGCAGCAATGGCAATCCCTGAGCCTCCCACCCCAGTGCTTAAATGCAGACCTTGCTATCGCGTCTTTAGTACTTTTTTCCATGTTTCAGAAAAATCCACACCTTACTACAGGTCAAGCCTATCACTCCTAGACATAACTACCATGGTCATGGAGAACAGATTATTGCCCTCCTCTTTGTAGTCATGCAGGTATTTAAAGACTGTAACATGTTGTCTCTCTATCAGCCTCTTCGCTGTGCTAAGTAGCTCTGAGATCTTTTGACCTTTCCTCTCAAATCCTGTTTTCCAGATTTCCAATTGTTTCTGTAGCTCTTCTCCTCCTGACCCACATTTTTTTTTTCTTTGTGAAAAAACGCACCTGGAATTAGCCGCAGTGCTCTGGCTGTGCCCTAACTAACCCTGAGAAAAGCAGAGGCAGGGGTCATTCCAGTACCTGTGTCCAAGGGAGACTGCTGGTTTACCCCCACCACAGAATTTATGTCATGCTGGTGATCCACAGTTCCCAAACCCGTTTCATAACTAGTTTGTTGCCTGCTTCATTCTGTACAGCCAATTCTTCCTGCCTATGTATAAATTCCTGTCTTGGCTTTCACTGAATTGCATCCTCCCTCCCTTTCATTTTTTTTCAGAACATTTCTCCAATTTGTTTGATCTTCTCAAGTGGAAGCTCTTGCACTGAGCAGCCTCTACAAATACACAGTGCAGCTTAAATTCCCCAGTGTTAAAAATATATGCTTGACTGTAAAACACTCTACTTTTTATATGGAAATAGCAGCTCACTGGGACAAAAGTGGCATTGCATTGCATGGCATGCTGAAGCAATCTGGGGAAAAGAAAAACTATTACATACCAAAAATAAAAATACAAAGTAAATAAATAAATAAAGCCAATGGGATTGAATTTACAAACATATCAAAAACTTCCTACGCAGAGACATTTACTTTCCATGCAAAAGTGGTTGCTTATCTGCTTTTATCTCCATTCTAGGTGCACACTGTACATCTCAGGGGACTGACTGGCTGACATGTTATTGATTTTGGGGGGAGGGGGGCATACAGAACCAACACATACTTCTTTAGCAAGTAGCACAACTATTCACTCAACATTCATTGGACTCAAAAAGCAATCCTGTCCACTTTTCCCTCTTTTCTCATTTTGTTTTCAACCACCATTGACAGATACCTTCAGCTTTCTTCTCTTTCATCCCGCATAGGAAAAGCATCAGTAATTAATTCTAATCACAGGGAAGAAAAGCACAACTGTAGACCTTGTTCAACAGAAAAACATGGTCAGCAACTCCCCACTCGCACTCCTGTCTGTCTGCATCTATAATGCACAAAGAACTGTGTATCCGAAGGAGAGCAGAAACACACCTCTCGCTCAATATTCTCTGCTTGTAGTAGACCGGCAGTGAAATAGAGAAAAATTAAAGCTCTGTTAAAGGTTCCATGTGATGAATGAATCAACACCTCAGTGTGAATGTACATCTTAAATGGCCAGCAGAGCCCTGGGAATGCATCTGCTGCCAGACTGGGACAGACAGATCCCCTAAGGACAACACTCGCTTTCAGGTACTGCTCAGTTCTCTGTGATACTGCACGACACGTCCATGGTTCAACAGTATTGGTAGGCAGCGATGCAGTAATACTACACTTTAGTGTGGATTAAAGACAACTACTTCAGGGCTATTTATAAGATAAACATTAGTAATGTGACACTCATTCAAGAAGTACCATCTTTTCTTCAGCTTCTTCTAAGCCTTGTAAAACTCTCCTGTCAGTAACTGAATCCACCTCCTGCAACACACAACTTGCCCTACCTGAAGACTAATCATCGGTGCCCAAGCCACCAAATACCCCAATGCCATTGGACACCTCTTAGAAAACTGCCAGTTTTTCCTTGCCAGATGGCTCACCTGAATCATTCCACAACACCCATCAGGTTAAGTCTTGCCTGCCCTTCAAGCTGGTATTTGACTGCAAGCTTTGTGTGCTAAATACCTCCCTCAACACCACCTTCTGAAAGTAATGATATATCCAGACCTTTATTCTTTTAAAATATGCATTGAAATATTTTTTCTAAATAATTTCCTTCTTCACTGAATTTCACAGCTCAGTATATGTAGCAAAAAGTGTGATGAATACAAAGTCCTCTTTGTTCACCAATTTTCACCTCTTCTGCACATCTTATGGGAAATTGTGGAGACATGGATCTGCTGGCTCCACCTCTGCCAGTAATTAAGCGAAATCTTTTATTTTTGTGAGCTAAGAGAAAGTGGAAGCAGTTGCTACCACTTTTCAAACACCTCTGATGAAAGTGTGCTCAGCAAGAAGCTTCCATAGCGCATTTGATTCATACAAACTTCAATTTGGACTCTGTTGGAGAAGCACTCTGCGTAACAGAAATGGCAGCATAGCTTTGTTTCCTCTCAGTCCAATTATCAGAAAAAAAAAGACAATTCTTTCATTACCTTGCAGTATTCCTAAGCACTGACACTGCACTGTGCAAACCACACATTTCAAGGTAGCAAGCTTCCCCAGCCAGGCCACTTTTACAATGAAGAAGCACTACAAATCCCCCAATAAAAGGGAGAACAAGAAAGAAATAGCAGACGGGCTTGGACAGAAAGACTTCATGATAAAGTGCTTGACTTCACTCAAGGGTGATATCTGCACAGGCACAGACAAAGGAGGAGGAACTCAGGTGAAACAGGAGCACTGAATTTTACAGCTAAATGAAAAAGATGCTAAGAAGTAGGAGGCCTCAGGTGGACAGACACGGACTGCTCATCTTGGCATCCAGGTCCTGGTGCTTTACCCCTTAGCTAGGGTCAGGTCAAAATATTATCCCATTTCTAAATAGAGACGGATGTGCCGGTAAACAAGCATGGTTTACTCTGGGAGGAAAAGAGACACTAAAATTCTTTTAAGAAATGCCAAAGGTAGAACAGTACCTAATTACTGATTTTAGAAAAAAATGCAGAAAAAAGTAGCAAAATTTGTCTAATATAATTGAACTGATAGATCTGTCTAAACACAGAATATGCAAGTTTCTTCATTTAGATGCCACTATCTTTGGGCCTAAAGCAAGTCTCTCAATAGCTTTACAACAGAGTTTTATGGGATTTGGTATGGGGATTTAGAAACGTTTTCCTTTTAATTAGTGATGCCTCTAAATTTCACAGCATGCTTTGAAATTCCATACCTACCTTACATTCATACCCCTTTTTCCTCCTATAAAAACATATGGACTGGAATAATCTTACAAAACAGCATTATTGTTTCCTTCTGCAAAGGATCCAAAATGTTCTAGATTTTAACTCACCACTAACAAGGAGCTACTTCTTCATTAAAATATGAGTAACTGCTTAAGAGCATACAGTAAGACAAGAATGGAGAGCAATGAGTCTGCATGAGAAGTTCAGAGAGGTACAGGGTCTTTGCATCTGCATCACAATTTGTCTAAAAGAGAGAGCTGCTAGGACATCAAACGCTAATGTTAGGGTTTAGTATTATATACCATATAGTCCAAGGGCATATGGATTTTTAAAAAATGGAAACACTAAATTATTTCTGTATCCTCTGAGCCAGTGACAGACAGGCAGTTACTCCAGCAAGCATAGGCTTAAGTTTGTGTGTTCAGAACTGCTTTATGGAGGGGTCTGGAGAAGTGAAAGGATGGACTTCATTCAACATTTTGGATTCACAGAAACTCCTAAAAAAGCAGCCCTTTCAATGTCCTACTTCCAGGTGGGTACAAGTGGATTTTTCTTAGCTATTGATGGTCACTCTTAGTTCTGGTTTCTACCAGAACACAGAATAAAAAGAGCAACAAAATGATATTATGCAGACATTTTGAACTGAACAAAACATTCCATTTACCCTTGGGGTGTACAAAGTCAATGGTCCTTGGAGCAATTTTGACTGGTATTTATTTCCACTGCTTAGTGTAGACACTCAGGGAACTGTTCTTGTGCTATTTCAGTAGCTTTAGCATCATACTGCATAGAGGCTAAAAATCTCTCTGTCCTCATCTCTCTAACATATCACTGGAATGACAAAGACAGGAAAAGAACCCATCAAATAGATGTGTTGACTAGCTAGTGTCATTCATACAAGGAAGCAAGGAAGATGTAATTTCAGGTATTGTATTATACTCCAATTTTCACTCAATCTGATTGTAACCAGCCACATTCAGAGCCAATACTTACTTTTCTTTCAGAAAAGCCTCAGAAGCAGAAGGGACTTTTTTTATCAATATGAGAGTTACTTATTTCAATGTTGATTTATACCAACGAGCAGGTGGGATAACTTGAGGCCAACTTAAAGCTTTACCATTTAATAAGCAATACAACTCATTGCTCTATGGTATGCAGTGAAAACACTACTTGCTCTTTTCCACAAAAGAGATGTTTTTGTAAAGAGTGTGCTGTGTTCCTGCAGATGAAACTAAGATGATATAACAAACATTGATTAAGCAGGTCAGCATCCTCAAAAATATATCTATTTAAACTAAACATGCATATGAGTATAGACGAATACTATCTGATGGACCTAGAGAGGCATTTGTTCTCATGTCAGGCCTTTCACCTCCTCCTAAAAAAACCTTGTCTGGGAGGTGAAAGACTAAGCAACAAGAGGGTCAGACATCAACAAACCTTGTAAGATCACACAAGAGTTCCAGTTCGCAAGTTACGGGCAATGGCTGGTATGAGAACTACCACAGGAGGTTTTATTTTTCAGCTCTTCCGTCACTAATTGAGTTGCCAGTTAGCAGTAATGCATACTAACAAAACCTAACAAATCTGAGTGGCCCTTATGTGCTCAATTGCAAGTCTCAGGGATTTTTGCTAGCTTATTAGGATTTTATTTGTTGGGTTAGTGGTGGTTTTTTTGTTTGTTTGTTTGTTTTGTTTTGTTTTGTTTTGTTGTTGCTTAAAACATATAGGGTCAGTGCATTCCTGAATGCTGCAGCTGAGATTTTAAATTCCAGTCCATGGCTGGGAGGAAGTGGCACTGACTTGGCAGGCTCAAGACATGAGTTCTGTTCTTGGCTTTGCAATTTATTTCCTCCCTCACCTAACATATACCTTTTTCTTCTCCCATAATGCATTTGCCCATCTAAATTGTACAGTCTTCTCGGCAAGGATGGCCTTTCTCTTAGGGTTTGTATTTGGCATCATTCAATAGGGCTGCTGTTTCCTCTTGAGTCTTGAGCAATATTGTAAGTCAAGCAATTAAGAAGAACAGAAAGCCTGATTATTCTGCTTAAAAAAAGTCTGTAATGGAACTAACACTCTACAGATGGGAGAACAGATACATCATATGAGTATTTTGCTCCATTACACAACAAAGAGTCAACTGTGAACAGCTCTCTAACAAGCTGGATGTTGGCAATTTTTTTGTCCAGGCCACCCAGCAAATACTGATAAATAACAAATGAGTATGCATTTATGAGTGATTTATTAACCAAAATGAGGAGCTGACGATGTAGTACAAACTATACGGAAAACAAATGGGCACACTTAGTTTGCTGTCACCAGCCAAGGCATCTTCACTAGTGATAATGGAGACTTGGACTGTGGGCTCTGCAGGGCACAGATTTGGCTCTGCGTTCATACAACAGTTAGCACAGTGGGATCCCGGTCCATTATGAGATGTCGTGAATGCTAAATTAACACAAATACATATTTAGTAAGGAGCACATGATAGATGTTTTGTGGACAGTCAGACTGCCATATTATTTGGATTAGAGAGTTCTACTATAGCCCAGGCAGTTCTAAGAAAATACTGTAAGGATGCCTGGGATATTTTCAGGAGCTGTCTCATGCAATATTCAATCAACTGAAGTGATTCGAAGCACTGCTGCTATTAGAGAGCATACGTCGCTGTATTTGTGAGCTGTTGCCTACAGAAATCTGAGCACACTAGAGATCCAGAATCACAAGTGATATCTGAAAGAGGTCTTGATATCTTAGAAATTCATCCATCAACATTGGCTGAGATGGGTTCGGTTTTAGATGTGACTTGTGGAAAAGCTATTGATTAAACTACAGCTTTAGCTCCATTTACCTCTTAGACACACAAACAATTAAATACATTACAGAGCTGAATAGCATATCACATTATAGGGGTTTCCGCTTCCAAAAGCACTTAAAAACATTATCCACAGACGTACGTATATGTGTTTGCACTGTTTAATTGACATTGTTTTCCCAACTCCTTCAAGTCACCTGTAATATCAAGTCAATTAAGTATTATTTTCCCAACCTATTTACTGAGCTACCTAGCAATCAATCCACCTACACACAGAGAGAACAAATGCTCATGGGGGATGGTAGAGCTTAAAAAACCACTGCAACACTGTCAGCCTCCTCCAATGGCAGCCAGGCGCGTAGCTTTGCAGGATTACACAGCCTGACATCCTGCAGAAAATAAGTCCATGGGATAAAAGCTCCGTACTCTGACAGCGCCATTCCTTCTCTGCAAATCAATACACTCCTGCATGGAATAGCGTTGCCATTTCAAGTTATACACATGCTAAACATGTTTGGGGTTACACTGGGATAAATAAATAGATGAGAACACATTTCTTTTCCAGCTCTGGGCATGAGGTCACCTGTAAAACAGGATCTAGCAGTGGGGCAGGACAGTAACCTGGGACACTCAGGTAAATGGGGTTTGGTTCCTGTCATTGTCACACACTTCCCAGGTGACCTTGGGCATGTCACACAGGGCATGACTTCCAAAGAGGGCTGTGTACTTGGTGGAGCTGCACTACATCCAAGGTGCTTGGTATCAGCTGGTTACCCCATCTCAGCTCATCCACCAACTACAGCGCACTCGGCTAACCAGGCAGTCATCTCTGCAATACATTAAATTTTGTTATGTGTGTGTGGCAGTGATGAAGGAAACAGAGATAAAGACATAGTCGATGGCTATTCGGTAAAGCTAGTCTAAATCAGGGTCAGTTAGGCTCACAGGTGATATATTTGCAAAGTCTCACTTGTGGTCTCTCTCATGAGGAAGTGTGTGGGCCCATGGAGCGGGAGAGCTTGTCCTATTGTCTACCTCATCAGGCTTTGCCATTGCTTGGAAAGGAGCTCCCACTGCAGCGTGACATACAGGACCTATCTTGCAAGAGGGCATACGGTCACATTGACAAATAGCTTTTTGTCTATGTGTTCTATTCCATAACCTTCTAAATCAAAACATTTTCCTCCCTTTGTGCTGCATCTCAGACTTCATCCCTGAGCACCAGTAATGTCCCTAGCACAAGGGGGCTCCAATTTACACAGGAAAATCTGGGTCTTTCAACATGAACCAAACAATAATAAATCCTAGCAGTACACTGTACAGAGCCAGCATGAGGCTGAAATCAGAGATGGCTATAAAGCTCTTCCAGAGTGAAAACGACTATTATTTGTATTGCTTCATTTAGTAGAATGGCAAGTCATACCCCTGTATAAATACGCACATTTTTGGGCACCAAGCCAGGCACTAAAACAATAGCAACTGTGACTTGTCAGGTGAGACAAGATCAATCAGGCCAGGATTTGGAGTTCAAATCACTATTGAAAATAGAGCTTCCTGGGAGCTAAAGCAAACTAAATTAAAGCACAGGTATTCACACTGCCAGAGCATCTCAAAATGAAATTTAAAGGGCTTCTTCACAGAGATCGGAGAGTAATACAAACAAATGCCCATGAATATTTGTTCACATTTTACAAGCCTTTGCTTTGGACGTTTTCACCTGCCTTCAGTATTTTAGTGTGTGCTCAAGTGATCTACATTTCATGGTTCAAAAGTCACAGCATTTCAGTGCTCACTGCAAATGGGTTGTCTAACATTTCCAGTTGGGGAATAATACCAGATGATTCCCCCTGCTCAGCTCTATCTGTTAAGAATGTCCAACTTCTGAATTCAATACCAAATGAAAATTGGAAACTTCCTTTCTCCTCAGACCACACTAATTTTAGCAAAGGTACCTGCCTTCTATGCTCACCTCAGTCAGTGCTGAAGAAAGGTCTAAACCTCAAGTCTCCTGTCATGATGGCTACTTTATCCCTAATACCTGTTCCTCCCTTTATGGGCTCTGTGCTAATCTTTACTCACTAACCGGTGGATGTGCCTACGCAGCCCGTACAATGAGACACACTGGCAGCTGTCACAGCATCACCGAACCTATTGTTTGATGTGGTGCATGCGTACTCTTTTCACAGCACTTTTAGCCTGCCTTTTCATCACCTTCAGTGCAAAGACACCACAAGGAAAGAACAGAATCTCGGTTTAAATCAGCCACTGTTATATACTGACGACAGTTCTGGAACAGACATTTTATCCTTTATTGTTCTTTTTCATATGAAAAACACATTGCTTTCTATAAATCTTTTCTGTGAGTCCACAGGGTCATCTATTTGCCAAAAGAGCAATTATTGATTATTCCCAGTCTACAGCTTCTGTCGCTGTTCCTGAAAGTGTGTGTCCATTTCTAATCAGAGCTAAGGTTATGATACAGCTTTTGTCATTTGCTTTCCTGGAAAACAGCAATATCCCAACAATATCCACAACCAATGAAGCGGCATAAAGCACCAGAAAGAATGGGTTCTTAGTGAAGGATCTTCTTTTATTAGAATCCCATATTTTAGCAGGGTAGTCGTCCTGCGTATCAGTCAAATCAGCTGCAAGCTCAGTCCATCCTCAGAGCTTGTCTGAGCAGGAATCTCTGCCAATCCTTTCTAGCACATTCAGGCTTAGAGGAAAAATTAAGCAGTGTTTCAAAATACCAGTTAGGCATAAGACTTAGACAGACATTTAGAGTAATGATCAATTGCTTGAAATTTCAAATCTGGGTGTTCTGATCATTCTTGCTCACCAAATACAAGGGACAGTAAAAGACAGGGATCTGCTAACTGATGTTCCAAGGTTTTATATGAAAACCTCAGCCATTGCTGGGACTGGCTGGTCCCAGGAACTGCCAGTGACACTCCTTCTTAGATCATTAGTTTGAGTCAATGATGATGGTTTGAAGAGGCCACTATGAAATGAGTTTCTAATAATCATCATGTGTACAGACAGCATTTTGGAGTGGGCTGGGATGCCCCATGTCAGCCTTTACTTTATGTTCATGTGTTTAATCCCCATATCAGATAATTCACACCCATTTAAGAGTACCAGCCAGGGAAAATAAATCCTCAGATAACCTGCACAGTCAAATAATCCACCAAATCAGATGTGGAGGGATGACCGGGGATAGGGAAGCTATTAGGAAAAATGGTGCAGACCGTGGGAGTCAGAAGCAGTAGACATTGCAGTGGAAAAGGGATGCTGAGGTAAATGTCCCCTCATCTTATCCGTAAGTGTGGGCAGAGACCACACTGCTCCCAGAGCATTTTGGCTTGTTTTTGTCACAGAGAATGAGCAGCCTGTTCATGAGAGAATGTAATACTATACGGAATAAATGAAATTTGAAAACTGCGTATTTTCCACCCACACTACAATGGGCATTATTGCTGGCAGCCAGCAGTGGGAATAGCTGGGTAGACAACCAGCCTTAATTAGGAAGAAGGCCTATTCTTCTCAGGAGAAAGTCAGGCTTGCAAATGTTTGCATTGAGCATATTCCATGGATTTTAGATGTAGCACTGTTTGCTAAGTGAGGTCTGATTGAAAATGAGTGCACTGTAGGGCATCATTTTCAAAATCCTACACAGGATATTCTTCCAGACAAGCAAAGGAGGACAGGTTTTCAGATGCTGTCGCTTCTTACCCTGTGAATTGTAGATGATGCCTTCATCCCAAATACCAAGTGTCAGGAACAAGGGCCACACTATGCCAAGGGCTGAGCCCTCTGAAACATCACAGTCCCTGAGCTTACGTTTCAACAACTCAAGAAAATGTTTCAGGAATCTGTTTCTGGTTCCTATGCAGCCTTGGCAAGTGTGACCAACCTTGGTCTGCACTGATTCTGGGAAAGTTCAACTGTCTATGTAAAGTATGAGCAATTACACCTCCTTAATTCACAATGTTGTTATTAAGGTACCTTCTTTTAGAATTGCAAGGGGTTAGGAAGGCCAGACCAATCAAGAGTTCTTCAAGCAAATATAGTCTTTCACTCTCCATACATCTCCAGCTGACCCTCAGAAGCATTAGTCCACCACTGCCTTAGCTGCCAGAGCTGACATAAAAAAGATGGAAGTTGTTGCTAAAAAGCATTTTGCAAAAGGATTTCCCATATACCCTCAACATTTGTAGAACAGTTTTGATGCCCTTCCTGAATTTGTGGTGTGTTTAGAAAACTGTTTGAAAACACAGTTTTCTGTTTTGAAAACAGAAAGCTGATTATTGTTCATGGTGAAAAGCTGAAGTGTTGTGTTATTTATTCTGCTTTGGAAGTGTTTCGGCTGCAGACATCTGAACCTGGCTCCATTTCACTTCTGTATGGCTTCCAGCCTCCCTGGGAGACATACTCGAACAGACACAGCCCTGTCCTCTGCCCACTAGCAGGCTGCCACCAAACCAGGAGGTGCTACTTCCTCTAAAGTAATCGTCAATGTCAGCACATGAATCCACTGACAGATGGAGACTGAAAGTCATGAAAAAAACCCAGTCCTGCCCTAGAGATCAAATCCATCAGCTTCCCACCACGTCTCACTCCTCTCGCTCGCCCAGGAACTGACTCCCTAAGTTCCCGTGGAAGGCAAATCTCCCTCGGGCCAAAGCACAAATCTGCCAAGAAACTGGCTGAGCCGGGGTTTTGTTGTTTCACACTGTAATTACACATTAAGATTTGGAATGTTTTTCTGGCGGTTTTTTTTAGAGGCAGCTGAGTCTCTCCGGCCTGTCCCATCCAGATGGTGCTCCAACTGGATGCGAATCTTCAGACAGCACTTTTCAAACTTGAACTAAAAACCCAACAATAACAACAAAAGCCGTAACTAAGTGAATTCTGTGCCTGTGAAAGAAACAGCTGTGAGAGGTGGGGAGAAAAATTCAGGTATCGGTAAGAGACACACAGACCTGCCTTTTGGTGGCTGGGTGCCAAGTGGCACCCAAGGGTCAGGATCTGTCCCCTCCACTTCTTGCAGGACACACGGAGAGAGGCTGGTGCCCCAGGAGGTGACAGAAATGATCTGCATGTTGGGCAGGAGTTCTGCAGAGGGAGTCAGAAGGAAACAACTAGTGACCGCCATAAATCCTCCTGCTCTGTTGTGCCTGGAGCAGGGCTGGACAGAAGGTTCCTCCATCCACACGGGCCCTTGTCCTTGGCCCCATTTCCACTTCTATGTCAGGATGCTTTAACAGAAATCCCATACTCAATCCCTGGGCAGAGAGATGCTGCATCCAAGCTCCTTCCTTGCCAGAGGGAGTTCCTAACCTGCTGAAATCCACAGCCTCAAGGCCTCTCACCCTCCTCCTGACCCTGAAGCTCTTCCACTCCTTTCTACAAGGGAGCATAGACCTGAGAGTAAGATGCTCCTACCCAAACCATCACCAGGGAAGAGAGGCCAAAAATGTGCTTCTTGGGTTGGGAATGACATCAATTGGGATGCCCTGCTATGGAGATAGCGGTTCATCTAGAGGATGATCCCCACAAAAGATGCCACCTACCTCCATTTTTAGAGCAAAGCAGTTGTATCTGATTTTGGGGAGAGCCGTTCTGTGCTGTGGAGTGCTGTTTGTTCAGAGGGTGGGGGTCAGAGGGGGCTCTTTGCAGCATCATGCTGCAGTTTTGGTGATGGTGAGGCTCCAAGGAATGCTGCACAGAACACAGGTCTATGTCTGGGTGCTTAGGGGTTAAAAAGGGAAGTGATAAGTGCTTTAATAGATGTGCTCTAAATGTGGCGTTTAAAAGGCAGGTTATTTTGGAACACAATTTTTGAAGGACATGCCAGAAAGCCCTATGGACTTTGGCTTGGGTATCCAAGTGTTTTCCTATATTTTAACTTCAGATCCTGTATTTTACAGAGCAGATGTAAGCATCAATGCTGCAAATCTCCTCCACTGCCTTTCCACCACAGACTGCACCAACCTTGGTTCCACTGATCTTGCAGTCCTCCCATAGGGTGGTCCCTGGAGAACAGCAAGCAATAGCAAAGGCCGCCATGATGTGTCTGTTTACCTGCAGGCTCCAGAGGCCACATCAGATGTAAACATGTAGGCACAGACATGGAGTTACCAACTATACCTCAGCTGTAAGGAATGGCCAACATAGGTCTTTGCTTCCAAAACATCAAGCCAGCATTGCCTGAGTTCAAAGTAAAATGTGATGCAGTCCCTCTAGAAGCTGGCATAGGTTGTTGTTTGGTTCTGGTGTTTTTGTTTGTTTTTTTTTCCATTTAAACTCAGAAACAAGAAAGGCCATTGCTGAGAAGCTCTGTCAGAACCACATTGAGACCATAAAGTTGTTTCAACAGCAACAGTTATTGGAAGCTAATACTGATTTTTGGTTCTACAAGGTAAAGGATTTATGCCCCTTCCTGAAAACCCATGCAGCTATTTGCACCAAATCATTTCCATGAGTCCCGAGCCTGGGGAGCCAGCATGATGCCTGATGCAAGAATAGCGAGCTAGTACACAACAATCCAGAAGAAACTAAATTTGAGCTCCTTTCAGAACGCCTACCGTGCGGTTATAAAGGAAGCCCCTCCGTCTAAATGGCTTCACGTTAATTTTCTTCATCTGTTTCACACTTCCTCCCCTTTATCTCCCCACTTCTCCAACAATACAAACGATGTTGGCTTGGACATATTTTCTCTCCAGCAGTTCAATAATTTGGAGACAGCGATGCATCAGAGCTCTCTGTTGGAAAGCACATTCAAACATTTACTATTCACTCCTACGCTGATTACTCACTCAGTGCTTAAAAAAATAATAATAGCAACATTAAAAACAAACAAAAATACCAACCTAAAACAAAAAATTGGAATATGGAAGTATACAGCATTAAAATAAACTCTGGCTCCCTTGCCAAACTCATTAATAATTTTGGCTTTCCAAAAACAACAAAAAAAAAAAGATTTGGATTGCTCTGCTCTTCAAGTATCAAAACATCCAATTAACACAGCTAATTAGCGTCACAAACAGCAGTCAAAAGAATGGTAATTTAGATTCAGGATTTCAAAGGTTTCTTAATCCCAGGCCAATGCAACTAATCTCTTGGAGGCTGAAAGTGTTTTGTTATTGCAATGCAATTGTATAGCATCCCATCAATTAGTGGCATTGCAGGGAACACTCTTTTGCATGATTCATTTGTCTAATCAGAACCAAAAAATAAAAAAAGAAAAGATGAGGAGGGGGACAAAAAGAAACAGAGAAATCTAGCTCCTTAACATGTGCAGCATCAATTTTTCCAAATAATTTATACCATAGCCGGAAATGACTGTGAATAACACCATTTCCTTCCCAAAACCAAGCCAGCAGGATCTTTTTGCTAGTTTTTAAGAGATTAATAGGACAGTAAAGCCAGCCACACAAAGGATATCAGCTGGTCTGCAATTAGATGCGGTGGCCGATATAAACATTTTCTTAGAAAGGGATGGAGGAAATATCCTTGTATGAAAAGATCCCTTTCTTACCAACCTTCCCTTTATGCAGAAAACACACCGAGGTGTCAAGATTCTCAGCAGACAGATACTGTTTTGTCCTCATCAGAGTCAGTTGCACATTGTGCAGGGATTTGACCCCCAAAGCTCCAGGCAATCCCAAAGTTTACCAAATATTTTACAACATAACACACATATCCATAATCCCAGTTTTTCCAGTGGGGTGGGAATGAAAGAGCAATCAGAACCACTGCTGGGATCACTGTTCTTGTCCTGGCTACAAAACTCAAGTTTCCAAATTAAGATTTGAAGGCATATCTGCAACACTCGAACATACCTGCTTCTTCAGATCTTGAATTGACTCCATTTTGAAGGTAAAGTCCATTGGAAAATGAACAAGGTCCAAGTTCAGACAAACTTTCTTTTAATTTGCCATATTTCTTGATAAATTTTAGTTGAGTTCAACACTAGTTTCTGATTAATACTTTTACCTTCTTCCACAGTCCACTGCCTGATCCTTCCACAAATGTTGCAGTCTTTTGGCTTTCCACTGAATTTATCTTTATTTCAGATTAAGAGGCTTGAATTTGACAAAAAGTCTTCCCCAGCACCAACACACTGGGATGTCAATCCTTGTTCTGGCCTAAAACATGACCTTCCAAATCACCGTGCCTCAGTTTCCCTGACTTCAAAACAGTGCTAAGCAGTCCCAGACTGCACTTCAAAGGGATGCACAGATATAAAATAGAGGTGGCTTATTGAAAAAAGCCCACGAAAAAATAGTACCTAAGCTCTGGAATCAAACAATTATATTCTATGAGCTTGACAAATTGAGGGGATTATGTCAAAGAAGAGGTTTCAGAATAGTGGTGGTAAATCACAGGTTTACTTTAAGGAATCTCTGCACAGAACTGAGCTGTTAGTATAGCCCACACCTGAAAGAACTAGTAACAACAAAGCTTTTTGCTTCCAGTGTATGCACACACTGACCCAAACCTCCTCACATCAGGGCCTTTCTGCTCCATTTCCCATTGGGTACAGAGCCATCTTCCAAATCATCAACATTTCTACCGCAGAGGCAGCCAAGGGCTTCACAGCTCTGGATGCTTTTAGTCTAGTCACAAAATGGAGCCTATCCTTAGAAGAGGCTGGGGATGAAATGCGCATTAAAAAGTAGTTGGTCCTACTCATGCTATCCTTTCTTCATGTCTGGAAAACGAGTGAGAAGTCATGAAAGCAAATGGACTTGAATCAAAACAAGACCAAGCTGTCAGAAAACAGATTCTTCACGACAAGAGGGAACCTCTGCCCACCCCAGTCCTAATTTCTACCTCCTGTATTGGACCTGCCATGCAACTGCACTTAATAGGCTCACATTGAACACGACAACCCACAAGCAGAACAGGCTCTGTAATGACTCAAGTGCACAGCCAAATCTAACTGAAGTCAAGAACAAGGAACATGCAAAATCTGGGACCACTCTCTACACGAGCCCGGTAAATGATCCCAGTATCAGTTCTGGTCCAGGTAAAGTAAGTATAAAAAAGAAAGGTATTCAGAGGTGAAAAAGTTAATGCACAAATACAGTGTTCACTCTTGAAAGCATTACCATGTTTTAAGGCATAAAGCACTAATGAAGATGTATAGACTCAATCTCATGGACTTATAGACTGAATCTTTGCCTCACTTACATTAAGCTCTGGCTGCTCTTGCCCACTCAATCATCCTTAACACACTCATTGGCATCAACCGCTTCTTTTGTCCTATACAGACAGAGATCCTCATATGCTGCAAATTTTGATACAAAGTCTAAAGAATGGGTAATTATTAAAGGGTGCTTTATCGAAGCTGGACTCTCTACTGGCTGGGTTGAACTGTTGCCATTTACTCAAGAAAAATTAGGAGAAAGAAGACCTTTAGGAAGCCCAGACAAAGAAAAAGAATTCTCTGAACAGTATCCTTGATTAATTCATTTTATTAGAAATGGTCCAAATGGGAACCTTATCTATGAATTCCTGCACTGCTTCAGGACTAAGAATTCTCAAAGTCTGCCTGAATTATTTTCATAAAAGAAGAGGGTTTTAAAAAAGGAGAAAGAAGGAATCAATATTCATTTCTGGTTCACACAAGTCAAAAAGCTTACCAGTCTTGCAGGATTCAAATCTCAGATGAGGGTATCCTTGGTAAAGGTGGTATCATAGGAACACTGATGCCATTTCTTTACAAATATTGAATTCTGGAGCCACCAAATCAACTCAATAACACTAGAAACACTGATCCTCAACCCTCCCCAACATATCCTGAATCTCAGTACCATTCAGCTAAGCAGACATTAAGGCGCGACACTCTACAGCACATGTGCATACAGGTGACAGATGGAACTCAAAACGCTGAAAAAACTTTGGGAAAACAACTCAACTTCTGAGCATTAAATATTCAAATTATGTGGCACTTCAACTGTTGTTCCACTATTGTATTAAGAACAATTGCTGTCAAACAATTCAAGGCACCTTCTGGTTCTGCCTCAAAGGAGAAAGTCGCATTTTGATCAAGATGGTTCAACGTTTTTCACCTCCTGCTCCAGCTTGATAACAGAGCTCATGGACAGCAGAGAATGAAAAGGTAGGGGAAATTATCTCAAAATAACACTGCAAAAGTTATCGGGTAGGTGGTGAAGTTAGGTTTTTAGCTGAAGTCCTGTTTTGCAGCCTTATTGAAGATCAAGCAGTAAAGCACGGTCTTACTGTTTGGCTAACTAAACCATGACCAAACCTGTGCTAACAAATAAACACATAGACTCTACATATTTTATAGTTCAGCAAATCAATGATCAAAACTGTAGCATCGTTTTTCCTGTGAAACCTGCCCACATCATTTTCCAAACCTGATGTATAAAACAGAAAGAATATCGGCCTGCCTTCCTAAAGCAGTCTGAAATTCATGAACATAAAAGCTATTATATAGGAACTCAGTAGTACTCTTTATGAAGGGCACATTTACTAGCATTTTTTCACCTTGTCCTTTCTAGATGTGTTCGGTAATGTGCAATACATTCAGAGTGAGAAAGAACCTTTGTTTGACCAGAAAAAATACCTTGAGGTCTGGAGTTCCTAGCGTTAGCAAGTCTAAGTCAGGTGCTGAAATATGATCTTAGCATCATTTCTCTGTATATTAGCTCAGAGCTAATAGATAGGTACATAGATCTACATTACAATTAATAAGCCTAGCCAGGGAAAAGTAGGTCCCACAGCACACCTTTCAGAAGCAAGCCGTTATTAATCAGCATTTTAACGAAGCATAATTACAACAGCTTATGGCTCCCAACAGGTAAAGCAATAATTATAGGTGCAACCAAATAAACAGGGAAAATAATTACCAATTTCTCAGAGCTAATATTAATTTAACCAGACTCGGAGTGATGGCTAGACAGGCAGCTCAGTGCTTTTGCACCGCCAGCTAGAAACACTGTTCTGATTAAAGCAAAGATCACAGATGCCATTGTCAAAGAAAGGGGAAAGTACCCATTCTTTTTAATCTCCAGGACAATTTGCAGATTTCAAACAGGCAATGTGTTTATTCATTGCGCGATGAAATTCTTCCTATATGCTCTGTGTTATGAGAAGCACATCTTCTCCTGGGAATAAGAGGTGAAACACCCTGGACTGGCACACAGAGCCATGCTGGATAGATGGCATGAAAATACACACCTCTGAGCAGAGTGAGGCAACCCAGGTTAGAGAAAGGGCCCCAAAAATATCCAGTGGGTTGGATTCAAGGAGGACACCTAGTTGGTCTTTACTGCTGGAGAGTAAAGTAGACAACTTTGTGCACTGACAGACAAGTCCAGATGGACAATCCAAAAGCAGCCATGCAAATGGCGGTCAGGACACCATAACTCCAGTGACTTTCTTGTCTGCTTGGCAGGAGAGTTAACCACTGGTGGAGAAGTAACCTGAGTTAGTCGTGCCACCATGACTGGCTTAAGAGTAAAAGTGCCATTCGGATGGATCAGCGGAAATCATTTAATAATTACTTTCCAGGGCAATTCCTGATCTGTCGTACTTTCTATCCATGGAGAGCAGCAGATGCAGACACATCAAGTGTGGCTCTAATATCTGGAACACTCCAGGCTTCCTCTGGATTACGGTGACTTGTAAACACACCCCCTCCCGGACTCAGTGAGGCTTTCTAATTACATTGGGGATCCCCCACTGCATTGACACTCTGGCTTTCGTAAGCAAGTCTCTAGCATATGAAAGAAAAACAACCCAAGGCTTTTGAATTTGTTTTCATGATGCTTCCATCTCACTATGGTAATACAAAGAAAATAAAAAGGTTGTGTTGATTTCTTGCACACAGATGAAAAAAAATCTACACTTCAGTGGTGGTTTAGGTTCCAGGTCGAATGCTGTTAAATATTAATGCCTTAATGATTCTAATGCATGTTGGTTTAGCCTGGTGATCTAAAAGAAAGGATGTGGGGATCAGGGAGTGTGGCGGAACGTTGCCAAGCACAAGTTATTCCTCCAAAGAGCCAGAAATTTCAGAGTGGAGGCAGAAACAGGGAGGAAAAGTAGGCAGGTAACAGGCATAACACTGCACGAGCTCACAAAGCACTGGGTCAAGACTGAGACCAAATGATATTGCTAGTGATGTCATTAGGACACAATCACAGTGTGGCTCTACTAAGCCACGTTTGTCCTCAGGCCACTTTCCAGCCCTCTGAGTGTTTCAGCAGCACTGTTTGATTGCGTTCTCTAGTGGTTCAGAACAAATTACGCTGGTAAACAGATTTGTGGCAACACTTTGGGCTGAAAGACTAACTACATCTTCAAAGAGCATCGATTCCTCAAGCTGATACCAGGTCAGCACAGACATGTCTGACTCCAACAAAACAATGGGGACGAGTGACCCAACTACTTTGAGAGTTCACTAAACCAGTTCAAATCCACCAACCCCCTCTCCTCCTTGAGTGTTGTAGTGTTGGGTTGCCTGGGTGTGAGAGCCAGGCTCTGAAAAAAGCAACACTTCACATTCAGGTATGGAATATCCTTTGCTAAGATTTCTTTGGCTTAATCATCAGAAGAAGCTCCTTCATTCTCCCTTCATGTTTTTTTTTTTTCCCCTCAAGAATTAGCAAGCTTGAAAACATTCAGTTGTGTTTCATATTTAGCAAAGTGACTTTGTGCATCCATACTGATGTCAGAAAACAAAGGAAGAAAAGTAAGGTACTGGCCAAGGACAAAACTAAAAAAAAACCCAAGAAAAAGAGGAAACCATAAACAGGGGGAGGGGAGGATTTAAGACATTTCTGAAATTAATAAAAATACAGTGACACAGATTCCTTAAGAAACCATGTTCTCCTGAGGAGCTCTAGAACTAATCAGTTGGGAGAAGATTTGATATGTTTCTAAACCAAATCCCAAAGCCTTTTTAGCTTCACCATCACTAAATGGAGGCTTATGCCACTGTAATTTGGGCTTGAATTGAAGACATGAATGTCAATAGAGTCAAGAGGTTTGGATACAAGTCGGTTGGAAAATTTACCCTGAGGGACAGAATTTACCTCTTGCAAAAGCTCTAAAGCAAGGATTATACAGAAAATGAAGCTATATTGCCAAAAGCAGGATATTTAAACCCATCAGGAAAGTCCTACATAATTTTATTATTCTTTTAATTTAATTTCTTAAAAACTCTTTCTCTCCTCACTCCAAATGTTGACCATAAATAATACACTGGAAAAAGAAATGCTGGGGCCAAATTCTCGCCAGCTGAAGCTCTCTAAACTCAATCTGAGCTAATGAGGTGCCTGTACAAGGCTCTGAACAGAGTACTTGTCCCATGTAAAGCGACTTTTCCTTGTAACAGAGGGCATTCAGGGTCTCAGGGTCTCAAATCCTCCTGCTGCCAGAGGGCCAAAGGCCTTACCTGAAAGGAAGATGGGGAGGGACCACCAGCTTCTTGTCCTGTTGCCTTCCCTTTGCATGGCAGAGAATAAATAAGGAAAAGGCTGCTAGTGTCTACACAGTACTCAGAAGTAACAGATATATTACCCAGATGTCTGGGTTGCTCCCATTGTTTTTTTAAACCTAAAATGTTGTGCCCCAGATCCCTTTGGGCCATATATGCAAATAGAGCTAAAACCAGTTAAGATGCAATCAGAATTCCTAAGACATCAATGGAGTCAAAAGAGGTTCAAGCCCTAGCTGTTTTACAAAGTCTTGGGAGAAACTTTTCAGTTTTTTAAATGCCTCTAAAAACCTTCACCCATCTTTTGACTCAGTTCATCTATTTTAAGTACAGTAATAAGCATCTTCCCCCATCTCAGTAGTGTGCTATAACATTTCCTGAAATATATTAGTCAACTCCCATTGAGGGCCAAGTGGCAGAAAGTTCTTTACATAACTATTGGTGAGGAGGAAAACTCATCCTATGCTAACCATGGTTACATTTCACAAGAAAAAGACTCAAAGTGAGTACGTGAAGTGTCTTAAGCATACGGTTTCTATTCAGCTGCTGTCCAAAAAATGTGAAGTCTCCATTGAATGTCCCCAAAATCTAGAGCCTTGGAAGCTTCCGTGATACCGTGATACTCCAAGTATCCAAGTTCCATGAAACTCAAATTCATAGCTTCTGCTGCTGGCTGCCTGTGTCACTTTTATAAAGGTTTTCCATGCCACTTTAGTTTGAAGGATGTTACCTTAACTCCAAATTCCAAGAAGCATAATACAGGAAGGGTTTTACTTAGCCTAGATGTAAGTTTAATGCCCAGCCAATCAAAACAGGCTCTCTCTATCCTGTGCAATATCTGACTTCACGGGGCTACATTGGCAAACTAATCCAGTGCTTTCCACAAAGAAGGAAATTGTACCGGAGCAACATGAGTACATGAGGAATTAGCAAAGATGCAAAAACATCCATCACTGAACCAAATACTGCAAAGGTTGGACAAATCCAGGGAAGAGCTGGATAAACTCCTCTGCAGAAAGAAAGGCCTGAAATCCAAGATCGCTTTACCTCGCTGATTGCCTTATCCTTATACTTGATAAGGAACTGGACCATACAGTGAATCAGCAAAACATCTCTTCCTGTACTCACAAACAGGACAGTACTTAGAGGAGTGAACCTGAGCTACTGTGCCCCTACCTCTCATCCATGTGACCTGACAACCAGAGACGCTAGAGCTGAACCGTGACAGTGTCCACAAGGGGACTGGTGTGGCTGGGACCTCCACTGTTTGGCTCAGAAGTGGGCCACTCTAAAGCAGAGCACATAATTAGAAAGAGAGCTGCCACCCTTATCCAGTTCCCCCTTCTCCCAAGCTACACAGCTAGGCTTACAAAGAATTGCATGTTTTTTTCAGGTCTACAGTATTTTCTGTAAAAGCCTAGGCTCTGGGAGCCGTAGGATTATTTGAGGTTTTCCTGGCATTCATTAAAAAATGCAATTGAAGGCTTCACAGTTGGAGAGAGAAGCTTAATAATGCAACTGTATGCAGACCTAAAAATAGACTCAAAAAAAGAAATTTTAAAGCACTCCCAAATACACCTGGCATTGCTAGATTCCAGATTCATTGGCACATACACTTGTACTTTAATCTTTTCTTGCACACACAGGGAAACAGAAGAGAGAATTAAAAAAAGAAAAAAAATGAAGAGGAAAACACAGTTGTAAAAGTTCAAAAACATTGAGGCAAGAATGAGGAGAAGATGCAGTGCCAGAAATTAACTCATTTACAAAACCTGCCTGGGCTGTCAGGGTCCCTTTAACTGAACACTCTCGGCACAAAAACGCGTCCACATTGTATGCAATGAAAATGCTGATGAACGTCACCACTGTGCAATGGCTTTAAAATTGATTTGTGGGGGGTAGGAAGATTTTGTTTCACCTTCCTTAGTGGGGAAGCCAGACAGAGCTTTAAGCTTTATTGACTCTGGTATTCTAATCACAGTTGCTGGGCTTTCAACCTGTTCCAGAATGGGAGAGAGTTTTTCTTCTCTGTTTGACTAGATACTGTAGCATGGTCGATTCTGTGCTGAATTGAAATTCATCAGAGCCAGCTTTGTCTCAACAGAGTAATAAAAGCCTAAAATGTTATTATGCATGAAATAGTTATGGAGCTGTTGAAAGGGTTGTTTTTTTCCTGTTTTTGCAAAAAGGGGAAGAGAGGGGAAATATCTGACCTGACAATAAAAAGTGACTGAAAGAAGGATAAGTCTTTTATATAAAATTGGTTTTACCTGCAAAAATGCGTAAGGGAAGCAAAACCACCAAATGTATCTCTCTCAGAGGAGGAGCCCAAAGAATGAGATGAGAACCTCACCAAGACTTAGTGCTGCTCAGTGCAGGGGACTTGGCTAAAATCCACCTCTGCTCATAGATAATACAGTGTTTAAATACAGCCACAGTCTGCATTTTTAGCTCTTTTCTTGATCTTCTACATGAAACATTAGCAGGTACTCCAGAGCATAACACAGCAAAACTGTCCTCTCCCCATGGCTCTAATCCTGCAGGGAATTAAGTATTCACTATACCCCTATGTTCTAAATGAGCATTTGTAAAAATTCCTCATGGGACCAAAAGGCCTCAGCAAGACTCACCTTTCCTAATATAAACTAAATTGTAAAAAGATATGCATGCAGTCAAAGTCTGACTGAGGGTTGGAGACAACAACTCTAGCATGTGAAGACCCCTTGGGTCTGGTGTCTGGTCTTGGAGAGGCTCATCTCACCCACCCTAAGCATTGTCTGGTGAGTACCTGTGTTTTAGACGGCGTTTTATGCTGTTTCAGGCAGACAGGGTGGGGAGGGGGGTGGCAGGTCGGGGGAAGTGGAGTGGTGTAGTAGCCTTAAGGTCTGGCTGGATGTGCTGTGGAAAGGGGGCGTCTAAGACAGGCACTCGAGGATGAAGGGCACACCCTGTGCAGCCTTTCTCTCTGCCTGCCTATTAGAGTTAATTAGCAATTAAGTACTTGAATTATATACAATTGCACAAAAGATATGCATATACATAGATAAGTACCTTGCATTAGTCTATGTCTTCCATATCTGCGCCGCGGCATGCACACAGAAAATAAAGACACAGGAGGAAACTTTGACCCTGCTGAACTGGGTGGGAGCTGGCTGACCAGCTTGGGTGGCACCCAGGCTCTGCCTGTGGCTGCTGACCAGAGGCCCTCACCCCAGAAGCAGCTCCATGGTAGGGCCATCTACATCTCAACACACCTGCAAGGCCGGAGTCAGGCTCCCCTGGTTCACACCTGAGCTGAGAGGGTAAGGCTAGGTTTAAAGCCCTGTTAAACATCCTTGAGCCGCTAAACAATTCTAAGAGTCTGAAGGAGGTAACAATAGGGTCCCAAATAGATGCTAAACAGACCTACAGTGTCGGTGTTCTTTTGTAAATAGCTCAATATAAACCACACATTGTTTACTCCCCTGAAAAAGACTCTCATGAAAAGTGCCCGGTCTCCAATCCCCTTGAATCCTCTCAGAGGGGGGCTTTCAAAGCAATAACTATTAAAATGCTACTGCCATTTGTCTAATGCAATTCCATGCTCCACATCCATCTTTGGAGAGCTGACTTTCATTAACACTTCAAAAATAATTTAAGGTTTTCGCAGTGAAGGTTAGAAACTTTTCACAGCTCAGAGCTAATAGCTCTGCTGTTTACATGCTATAATGTCTTGATAACCTTTTCAAACACACTGTGGCCGGCAGCTGGGACCTGTCCCTGCTATTTTTGTTCCCAGAATGTAACAGCAGAAATGCAATGACTTTGTGCCCCTGAAATGGTCACATTTCTTCTCTTTAGGCTTCGCTTCCATTACAGCGCTAACAGAAAGGGCCTCACCTTTTCAAGAGCCTCCTGATGTATTGAAATACAGCCCTGGCTGTCCTTCCCCTGGAGAAATGAAACAAGCTGATAGTCTCACTGGAAACCCAGTTTCAGGGGGCACAGGAGGAGGGTGGGCAGTCTGCCTTTCCTAACTGGGGGTGCCTTGCAGAAGGCAACGAACCTATGTGAGCTATTTTGCCTGGAAGAATAAGAATAAGATGCTTGTCTTCAGGTGCTGGATGGACAAAGTCATGATCCCATTGTGTTTATTCTGACACTGCAGCAAAACAAGTGCTGCAGCTCTCTTACTTTGCCTTACTTAAGTTGTGTGCAGATTACAGAACCTTCCTGGAGATATGGCAGGCTGGCAAACAGCAGCTGAACACTGTGGCATCCACAGGCTAGAAAAAAAGCAGGAATATCACTTTCCCCAGTCTCCTGCCCACTCAACAGCTGGGACAGGGAGGCAGGATGGAAGTGGACTGTAGTATCTATGTGCCTTTCTAAAAACATCACACAGGTCTAATTTCAGTGTATTGTCCTTAAAACCACTGGGCCAAACACTGCCCTCAGATACAATTTACACGGAAACATTCAATCCCGTGGAGAGCTCCAAGAGGGTTTTTCTCTCCCCTAAGCCCAGAAGCAAATAAATACAGCTGCTCCAAACTGATAGTGAGTAAAGGCCCTGAAGCTGGGAGCATGGGACCAGTCCATTCTTATTAAGTTAAAGCATTAAAAGTTGTGGACAAGCTGTAAAAAAAAATGAGACATGATCAACTCGGTAAAATATACAGCAGACCTAGGGGCACAACCATGATGTTGTCTCTCCTGGGAGCTCTGCTAGATGCAGCCTTGGAGCAGTCATAAGCACCATAGCACGTGTTGCTAACAACAGGGTAAATGAGCCCTAAAAGAAATTGTTTTAATGATCATCTTTCTCCTTATGGGCAGAGATGAGAATGGCAGAGCTTGGTTTGTGACAACCTCCCTGTAGCCTTCTTGAACGCATTCAGAGACCAGACGAGGTGAAAAGAGGGGTTGTGAGTTCTTCCCAGTCTAGAGAGGCTTCCAGAAGTCCCAATGACTATGGGTGGCGTGGGCTGCTGCCACTACAGAGGGCTTGTCCTTTAAGAGATGGATACGCACATGGGATCCTAGAGAGCATGGCGTAAAGTATTTCTTGCTACTACCAAGTGATTGCAAGTAGCTTGAAGACAAGTCTGGTCTTCTGATCTCTATCCAAGTGCTTTTAATTTTTTAAGGTTCAGAAGTGATGACAAAAAGTTTCAAAAAATTCCTTGGCATGGAAGGAGAGGGGAGTAAATCAAAGACTAAGGTATACATCATACAATTTACTGTGGCTTATTTAGGCAGCTTGGCTAAATACTCTGCAGAAAGCTGCAAACTCAGCAGAAATTTTGCAAGGAGTTAGCGTAACAAATGAGAACAGATAGTGATCAGGCTACAGAACAGCAAAACAGACTCATTGTTAATTAAGAGACCTAAATGATGAGAACCACTGAATTAGGTCAGTGAATATGCCCCTTCCTGCTCTAGTTTTAAGTTGTGTAAATGACTTCAAGTGAGGTCGTTTTCAGAGTTCCTGCAGTTGCCAGTGGGGCCATATAATGGACGTGAGAAAAGCAGCCAAGAAATATCCAACAATTTAGATCTACTCTAGAACTGGGTCAACATACGGCAAAAGAAAATTAAAGTCAACAAATGCAAAGTAATGTTCATCGCCACACGATCCTTGGAACCCCTGCTAAGCCTAATTTATATAAATGGCTTAGAGAAGCTGACTACAAACTGGTTAAGCCTGCTGACAACACAAAATTGGGGAAGTGGACATGAAGAGGAAAGAAAAAAAGCAAGCAAAGAAATTCTACAGAGTCCTTAGCTTTGCTAGGTAATTTGGACAAGGTGCAGCAAATAACTCTTAATGTTGACAAATGCAAAAGGAATACAATTTATTTGCGAGATCTCAGGACAAAATGGGAACTGCCTTGGACTTCAGCAAGGGGAGGCTAAAATGGCTACAGCAGGAGCACAGTAGCCTTCTCTCACAAAGGCCAGGTGGCACAGCTGTGTAATTCAGTTTTAAGCTAAGAAAGGAATCAAGGTGAACAACAAAAAAAGCAACAACATTCAGGTTGCTTAAAGATAACCCCCCAAAAGCAACAAAGTGGATCTGCATCCATTATTACATCTTTACAGCAAAGTCTTTAGCTGGCAAAAAACCTGCATAGCTAATATTCTGGAAAGCCTGAGCACAGGCAGGACCTTGATATAGGGGAATGCAGCAACCTTTGCGAGAACCAGATGGAAAGGGGACAGGGTTACTTCTGGGTTAATTCTGGTAAGTGCTGCTTTCTAGGTTGCCTAGAAATTTCAGTCCTCTATTACACTAGCAGTCCTAGAGTACAGAAATGATGAGCTCTAAAATGAATCCGAGCCTTTGAGACAGGGCGGTTTTAGGGAAACGTGGCCATCACCTCAAGATTGATTTCAATGCCTCATACCCAAATGTGTGCAAAGATGGCTTCTTCCAAACAATCAGGACTTGAAAGCTGTTAGTAAATGAGACTGTGAGAGGACAATTTTGCAAAAGAACTATCACACAGGTTATGACACTGTCCACTCCAGCATAGGCAACTGATCATACTGCAGCATAGGGATAACTAGAGATATCAAACCTAAAATTGAAAAGAAAGCAGAAACAACTTATTTTAGAAACAAAGCTTCCCAAATTGTCCTCCATCTTCATAAAAAGTAATAGAAGGTAACCCTTTGGAATGCTATTGTTCAATTCAAACATGAAACCCAGACTGCATAATGCTTTGACAAATATACTACACAGGGTGCGAGAAGTGACTGCCCTAGATACAACAAAATGATACGTGCTGTAATAGTGAAATGAGCAGCGGGAAAACCTATAGGACTACTGTAGTCTATAAAAGGAGAGTAGATGAGGACGAGTTCAGAAAGGAACCTAAAAGGGAGGGAATAAAAAATACAACACAGATGACATCACAAGTGCTGTAGTCAAGGAAACATGTTTCTTTTTTTTCCCCTCAGTTCAGAGCAAGCAATCATAAAATGGACAAAAAGAGGAATTCAGAGCTGCTCCTGTCTTCTTCCCTGAGCTTATACAACTTTCAGGGAGAATAAAAAGCAGGTTCAGTCGGTATAGATTTGGGATCTAATCTTCACAAAGGTTTGATCTTTCAATGTTCAGTTCATACCAATTTTGCTACCGACAAGGTACATTGCATGAGGCCAAAAATACACAGAACACAATTTACATAGTGAGAACACCTTACATACCCTTTTTTTGGATAGTCTTTCAATCACTGACTATGTGTTAGAACCTCATATTAGCTACTCTAAGTTAAATGCTTGCAATGTTGACAAAGTGTTATGATCGCACAGTTGAACTCCATTTTGAACCTTCATATGAATGTCATCTCCGTTAGCATAACAGCCGAGAAGGCGTTACATTTCTTACCCTAAGATAAATACTTCTGGACCACAGAACCTGCAGAGTGGTAAAAATCTCCCCGTTACACTGTCAGAGGTTTTGACTTCCAAAAGTTTGCTAAGCCATTCAGAGAATCACACGCAAGCCTGTTAGACATCCAAAGAAGCATGGAAAGATCTTTTCACTAATACAATTTAAATCACAAGGCAACAAGCAACATATTTTAACATCCTGATTTGCTTTGCTGTTCTTAGGGTAACAGAAACAAGTTTATCATCCAGCCCTCACTTATACACACCACACTGTCTAAAGTGGATCCCAGTCATTTCCTAATGTGAATTCAAAAACCTGACGTTTATATTTTGCAAATTGCTCAGCTTCTTGACCCAGTGTCACACATTTAGTCACAAGTGTGTGATGCCCATTCCCCTACTTCAGGGCACACAGAACCTGGAAAAATCAACCCCCCTCCTGCTCAAAGCTATAGTTCAACACTGGGGAACATTTTCCCTGTGCCAGGACACAAGCGTGGCCGCTCATTGATGATGGTACCAGTACCAGCCACCATGCAGTGGCATTCTGAATCTGGAGAGGGGTAGCAATGCTGCGTGACTGCTGCAGGACTGGGAGAATCACAGGAGATCTGCCCTCCAAATCCCGGGTGTTCACCTTACCGAGTAAGGCTTTCACCTGAAGTCAAGACATGACTGGCCAAGAAACAGTGTTGTTTTTACCATTTGGAAATTAATTTCTTGCCCCTCTCTTACAGAATGAGCTCATGGGAAAAAAAATATTGTTGTCTTTTATTTCCTTTTATCTTCTTATATGTTTTTGTTCTTTACAGATTCCTAATCCTTGAGTCACTGCTGTAACTAATATTTAGGTACTAAATTGAGAATCACAAATAGATCAGTGGCTATTAAAGATGATATCCTGATGCATCGTCTGGAACAAGAAGGTTTTGATGCCCTGATGGCAAAAACTGGGTGAATACTTCAGTTTCCTCTGCGTTATGTCTCCCAATTTGCTTCGTCTTTAGTGCTATTCAGTAAAACTTTATTACCACTAAAAGCTTTATCAAAGTGCATTGTGTTGCCTGAGGTCAGACCAGCCAAGTCTTGAGCCTCCTATGAACTGTTTTGATGCATAGAAAATCTGTCTTTAACAATTCCAGCCTCTCCTAATAGACTGCCCCATCTCTAAAGAACACTGATTTTGAAATATAATTAACCTCCCTGTATTCTGCCTTGTGCTGCAAATAGCACCAGGAAGAAAGATTTTTTTACCTGATGCCCTCTGAAGTGTTAAATCATGATTCTTTTTATTACATTTTTGTGCATTTCATCCTAGTGGGACATGGAAACAAGTTTGAGTAGTTCTGTTGCCTGAATTTTCTGCTGCACACCAGCTGCCTGGTGCGGCTACATTCTCTGCACTGGAAAAGAACGTTTATCTCCCATTTTTATACTGTCTCTACCACTTTCCCAAGAAGGGAAAGATCTTTTCCTTAATACAATTGAAAATAAATATAACAAAATATTTCTTTATACCATATTGAGGCATTTTAAAGCCATTTGGGGTTGATGTAGTTACACATCTCCCAGTTTAATTCAGTTTTATATCTGTTCAGTAAAGCAGAAGCTGTGCCAAAGTGCATAGCATTGCTACAGAGAGGCCAGACCAGGCAGGTCTTGACCTTATATGGGGGGACTTGCTCAGGACATTGAATTCATCGTATACACTGGTGACCTGTGGAACTCCTTGCTGCCAAAGGATCAAGGATGTTAAGAGCTTGACAACATTCAAAAGAGAAGAGAGGGCAGAGACAGATCTTGGAAACATGCTTTAGCCTGCAGACCACAGGAGAGCGTGGGGTGGGCAGTTGGGGGGTAAAGAGAAGAGAGAACCAGCAGATTTAAGAGAAGATGCTGGACAGAAGATGCATAGCTCACCAATAAGCCTATGGGCCTTGATGACTTTCTCAGGTCGCCTTGGGAATTTGGTGTTGCAATAGGAAAGGGGAAAGCATCATGCCCAGCTTTGCAGGCTGGGTACAATCCTGTTCCTCCATCTGCTGCTTGGTAGAGGAGTGGGGAAGGGATGACCTTTCTGACAAGGATCTGTGCATACACTGTGTGCCTATGTCAGGTCCCCAAGCCAGCACAAAGCCTACCAAATCAGCACTAGACACATACAGACCTGCCCTTTTTGGGGCAGGACGTGTACGAACCCTCTCGTTGGTAGTTTCAGAGAAAGGCCCCAGACACCTCCAGATCGGCGAGGATTGTCACAACACTTTCACTGCACCTTTTTCTGTACCTGCAGCCGGTTTTGCACTGTTCATTGCAGAGATGTTACAAGCAGTAAATTTGCTCTTTCTCCCAACTGCATACCTTGTAATATCTGAACTGAGTATGCCTCCTCTTGTCATTCAAACTGGCTGCTCCGCTGCTCCAAGCTGAGCTAGCTGGAATAGCAAGAGGCACGACCTGACATTCTCAACTTGCAGAATTTCTTTCACAAAGAAGGGATTTAGTACATTTATCATCGCCTCAATTTAGATGGGAAGACAAGGAGACAGCAGCCACCCATGAGTCAGAAGGGAATGAAGCTGGGTGGAGAAAGTTGGTGAGAGGAAAGTTGTCCCCCACAATCATCAGAAATGTTTGATCTTCTTCAGAGCTGCCTTGCTGAAAGTATCCTTTTGTTGTTTGCCCAAATGCACCCATCACCAGCTCTCATGCCCAAAATAATTTGACTCATGCCATTTAAAGGAAGGACTTTGGCAGGTGGGAAACAGGAGAAGAAAAGCACAGCAAAATGCTATTCCCTGCCAGCCTTCTAGAAAGCAGTGATATGGGGCAGCTGCAATCCCTGACTGGAAAAAAAAAAATGGGATGGGACAAAGGGGAAATGGGTTATTGAAAAGGCCAAAAAAGGCTCAAGGTGTCCGCCTCACTCATCTAACCTGCACGTCTCTCAAGCAGAGGAGCAAAGTGCTGTCTGTGCTGGTTTCCTGGTGGGCAGCAATGAAGAGAAGCAGACAAAGTGATATTTCTCTCTCTCTCTCTTGCCTTGAGCAGGTGCCAGCAGAAAGCTTTGGCAGCTGCCGAGTGTTGTGCTCTGGGAATTTCTGCAGCACAGAGTGTTGGTCTCACTGCCGCAGTTGGATGACACCAGACCTGGTGGTGACAATGAGCCTTACAAGGAGAAGTGAAGGTGTAAAAACAAGATGAAATCCAAGCTGTGTTCTTTTGAAGGGAAGAAAGCATTTACTGACGTCAAGAGCCGCAGCCAGTTCCATTTGAGGTGCGTGTCATGCCCAAAATGAATTTGAGAGCCCACAGATTCACCTGGAAGATTGATTTCATGGCCTGAGAGTCAGAATATTAACTCTGTATCGCTTAACTCCAAAACGGCCCCTCTCTTTTTTCCATTTGCGCTATTCTTCACAGTCAAAGCCATCCCATCCCATCTTTTTCTGCTAAGGCTGGGAGAGTGCTGCGTCTCACCCCCTTGCTGCTCACCAGCGCCCAAGAGGCACTAGAAAAGCAATTAGCAGTGAGAGGATTAGGGAGCAGTGAAGTATGTGTGGTGTGGCGAGAGGCCGGGGAGGCAAGCGGGCTGGCAGTTTTGGGTTGGGTTCACCCATGACTGCACATAGGACCATTTTGCCAGGCAGAAGGTCCCAGAGCAGATGGGGCTACACCTGATTTTTATTCCCAAAGAAAACAACAAGAGTAAAGAAAAATTGCTTTCTACAGACCAGCATAAAAGCAATGCTATTTAAATATTGTGCCTGCCCCTCTGCTTTGGATCCATGTGCTTTGTTGATCCAAAGGCTATAGAGAGTCATAGAATCCTTTGGTTGGAAGAGACCCTTGGGATCAAGTCCAACCATCAGCCCTACTCTACAAAGTTCTCTCCTACACCATATCCCTCAACACCACATCTAACCTACTCTTAAACACATTCAGGGATGGTGACTCCACCACCTCCCTGGGCAGCCGATTCCAGTGACTAGAAATGACTGTGTGACAGGTTTTCATCTTTGGTGTCACTTGGATGATTTTGAGAGAAGCATAGCAGGTTGATGCTACAGGAAATTAGGCAACTTATTTCAACAAACTTGCACCCAAGATGCGGAACAGCCCAAATGTGCAGTCAGTTCTTCATCGTTCTCACAGTGAATGGACCAAACCTCCTTTTGGATGACATCAAGCCCAATGCCCTGCTCTGCCCATTGTCTCTCAAATTGAGCCCACTCTTTACATATCATCTGGTGTTCTTGTCAGAGGCAAGCAAACTAAATACACTAAGGTGACCAGTGCTTCCTCCAACTCATCCAGCTACCATTATTTCAGTCCGGCTCAAACTTCCCACTATCCAGAGCAAAGGAAGAGGCAATCAGCTTGCCTCACACCTCAGGGAAAACACATGGACCCAAGCACAGAGAGAACAGGATGAGTCCCGGCAGGGGACAGTCTCAGCTCTTGGAGAGGGGAAATCTTTGCTCCCCTCTTCAAACCCCTCCTTCTTCAACCCCCTCAAACACACATTAAATCAAACACAGATAAACAGCAACCAAGGGGTGGGCAGGAAGAGTGACATTTGCAAAGGGACAGACACACAGCAGCCAGATAGCTTGGAGACAGGCTTGCACCAGGAGCTGGTCTTCAGCATCTCTGTTTGCCCTGCAGTGGTTTCTGAAGCGTGGAGGTGTTTGCAAACTCGCTCCTCCTGTCCCTGTGCCACAGCTCAGCTCTTCCAGGGAGATGGGGAGCTGATTAGATCTCTGCACTGCCTTCCCCAAACACTCTCCCTCCTCAGCTCATTTTCTGTTGATGTGCCCAGTGTGGTTTTCTAGCTCCTGACAGGGTTAATTGGCAGGCCCAGTAGGGGAAATAAAATGTTTCAGCTCTGTGGTTGCTTTTTTTTTTTTGCTTTGCCCTTGTTTGCTCTTGAGGCTGTGGGAAAGTGTTAGCTCCTGAAGGGTTAAAGAGCTAGCACAGCAGGTAGCCAGCTGCTCTAGATCTCTACAATTTATTCCCAGCCCTTATTCAGGCCCCTGCAGGCTGCTCAGGTGCAGGTTAAGACCACTACAGGGCTGACTCACAACCCCTGCTCCTCCCAGCCTGGGGCTGCAGGGAACAGAGGGCACAGGCCAGGGCCAGGGGGGTGGCTAGGGGTGAGCTGTCAGACACAGTCACAGCCACTAAGGGCCAGTTTGGACCCAGCAGCAAGGGGACTTCTTGCCTCGTTTTGCTCTCCCTCCAGGGCTGGTCTTCCACAAAGACACAAGCCCCCTCCCAGCTTCTTCACTGAGAGCCCTCTCGTTCCTCTTCCATTTTCATCTATGTTTCCAATGAAGATTTATTACTCTGGGTGATTACGCTGTCAGACAAATGAGGAGGGAATAGGAATATCCTTTCTTCTTGCATCCCAGCCACTGGTCTGTTTGGCTCTCAGTGAAAAGAGCCAAGGCGATTTTAGTCCCTTTTTCTTGCAGGTATTATTTATTTGCGGGCTGACAGCATGTGGGAAAACTCATCAAGAATCAAAACCCCAGGGCATGAAGCTGGGTTATTATTCACCTATTTAAAACCTGGAAGGAACTGGGTGGTCAGTTTAGTGCGTGTAAGGCTCCAAGGCAAAGACTCCCTATCAGGGCTGAACACCAGTCAGATGTGGCACGAGAAGCAACTGAGAATAGGCAAAGGAGGCCGTGAGGAGACAGAAATGTCAGAGCAGTAGTAGTTTCCATCCCACACTCAGAAAACTGGAATTTTACACAAAATGACAATCACCAAGGAGACGAAGCATGCATGGATACACAAAGAGATTTTCCCAAGACCTAAGAGGTCAAGATTTGTTTCTGCGGATTTATTTATTTGGGAGGATGGGTGTGTAGTTTTGTTTTTAATTTTCACCTTCTTGTAATAAGAACATTTGCCTGCCATGTGAGAATGCAGAAGTAACACTATGCTATACCTGAATGACAAGAACACAAACCCAAATGTAAATAAAAAGAGAACTCAACTAGTGTGATTTTCATGCCCACCTGAGAGAAATGCAAGTAACAAACAGATGGCACCAGAAAAACCACTCCTCATGCTGGATTTCTGACATTACTGGTTAGATTATTAAAATGGCAATCAGTAAAAAGGGCAATTTCAATCAATCAACTTCATCTCCTAAGGAGAAGCCACAGGAGGGAGAGTGAAGGAGTCAGATCTGGTCGTGCAGATTTTAGGCAAATCGCTTTGCTCTGTATGCCTGTTCCATTCTCCTTTTATCTCACTAGACTGTGTCCTAGCCCTGTGTCATCGTCTAGACAACGCCATTTCTCCTGCTCTGCATTTTCATCCAAGAAAGGGCTGGGAGAGGAAAGGACAGGTATTGAGTATGCAAGCTCTTTACAGAGACACAAACAGAATTCAGATCGCCAAGTCTTAACATCCTTAGTCATCCCTAAATGGCCAGGAATCCCTCTGGCAAAATGCACCTTTTTTTTCTTTCCTTATGTTGGTCCAACAGAGAACGACAACTTGCTATTCTGTTAGCCCAAGCAAGCAGCATCCTGCTTGGTGAAGCTGAAGGCTCAGCCTTGCTGATGTACTGTGCGTGTCAGCACAACACCACTTCTGCTCTCAGTCTGCTTTGACAAAATCCAGGAAATTGCACACAAATGCAATGTTAAAAACAAAACAACAGAAAAAAAAAACCCAAACCAACAAAAAAACCATTACAATCTCAAAGCTGAAAGCCTGCTAATCAGGAAACGCAAGGAGGAAGAGTGTGCCCCTCACCCCAGGCTGGCCAAGGAGTGGGCAACAGAGCTCACAGCTGAATGCAGGTTTGCTCACATCCCTTAACTGTGGATCAAATACAAGGTACCAGAATGCCCTGAATCAAGACAGAAGTGAAACATCCTGCCAAGGTCACCACAAACAAAGCCCACTAGGGAAAATACGGCTTTTTGGGGTGACTGTTTATGCTAGCAGGGTTTGAGGTTTGTCAGGTTCCCCCCTAAGACCCCCCCCAGGCAGCAGCAGGAGCGAGTGGGATGGGGTTCCCAAACTGCCAGCACTACAGAGCACACTTGGGAAATAAATAAATTGCACAGATACTCTGTCCCTTTGGGTTCTTCTCTTTCTCTCCATATTATCGTGTCACTGTGCATGTCACCTTGTAATACCGGGTTATTTATCATCACTGAGTGCCTAGATTGGCCCTGCTAGAGAAAAATCAAAGAAAGCAGCAGGGGCTGAGATTTGATGAGAAGGAAACAAATTCTTCCCTTCGAGAAGCATACGTACTTCTCTGCTACCCCATACACACCCACACATGCACACACGCTTTTCCAGGCTGCTCTTCGTCCCCCCACCAGCAGGCTCCTTTCAGCCTGCTGAGTCCTTGCTCCTCTCCCTTTTCTCTGCTCAGATTCAGTGCCTCGTTTCTATGGATTTCTGTGCCAGCTCCCTCAAGGATATTCGCTGGAATGGACACATTTATGGGATGACTAACATTCTGAAAGCAGGTGGTGCTATTATAGTCATACAAAAGCCACCTATTTTTGCTGCCTTTCGCTGTCATCCTGTTAGGCTATACTTTGCTTTGCCTTGTTATCGTACCAACTTCTCAGCACCATTACTCCGGGCTGCTCCAGTTTCAGGGCTGTCTGCAGAGGACTGATAGAGGGGCATCTTTGTTCACTGCAGTGGTGATTTGGAGCTCCCCCACCCAAAGAGAGGCCCATGAGTTTCTCTCTCTGTCATTTCCTTCATGAATCTTAAGAACATACTTAAGCAAAAAAAGAAAAAAGTTCTTTTATATATGCATATCTAATATATGCATGCACTCACACATATATTTTCATGTGCAGAGCAGCAAAGTAAAGTGTTAGATGACTATGTTCACTTTATTGTTATATCATATTTGGGATATATCACTTTGGAAGTCATAAGGTAGATTTTGGGTATTCTCTATTATCTTCAATGATGTGTTTTCACATTAACTGCTTTAATATCTTGAATGGTATTGGCTTGGAAACTCTCAGCTTGTCAAGTGATCTTATCTGTCCCTGCACTCCTGGGTTCGGTGTGGTAACACAGAGAGGGTCCTGTATTTATCCTTTGTCACAGACCATCTTTGCCTACGTACCATCTAAGCACCAGGACTGAGAAGAAATGCAAGATGAAACACAGGTATGGAGTTTAAATAAAATCTCATGATTAGAAGCCACATTTCCCAACCTTCAGTCCTAAGACCTTATTCAACTAATAGTTAAGTGAACAGGAAAAAACACTGTCAACATATGTCAGTTTTAACGTGCATATTACAGAGCAGGGACCACTGCAGAAATATTCTCAGGCAGACCAAAACCACCAGAATCTCCTATGTCCTTTTCACCTTGAAGGGAGAAGCTGGATTTTCGCTTCCAGCTCGGCACTTCGCAAAACCTGGCAATCCTGACTCCGGCTCCTTTTGCTCCTCACAAGCGCAATGGAGGGCAGTGCAAATTGTATGTGTGCTTCCTAAACTGGCTTATGCCAATCCAGCTTGCATGTGAGGGATTTGCATTCAGAGAGCCTACAATAAGTACAGAATTATTAATACAGCGTGGTGCTCAATAGCTGAGACACTGCTTGTTACCAGGGGAAAAAACACTACCCTTCTGCTATAAAGGATCTAAATGGGAATCAGACTCAGTCTCGTCTCGTAACGTAAATGTCCCGACCTGCTGTTCCCTCTTTGTAACACAAATTCAGCTATAATCAATTATGGCTCGAAATGCTCCTTAAATATAGAGAAAAATCCTAAGCACATGCAAAGGCCTCTGATGGAAACTGATGCGATAAAGCAGTGCAGGAAACTCCTTTTTCTTATTAAAGGCTGATTTTAAATCCCTCTGCAGACAGATGCAGTTGCTGTGCTGTGTACTGCTAACCTTGAATTCACATTAACAAGTGCATCAAAACTTTCCTTTTCCGACTGAGTGCTTACCATGGGAACTTCTCTGACAGCAGCTGCGCGTTCTCCTCTCCCCACATTTCATCACCAAGCATTCCCTCCCCACCAATAGAGGTCAAATCTGGATCCCACTGGGATTCACAATGAAAACTATTGACATCAACAGGTCAAGAATAGCCACGAGACAATTTAGACAACAGAGCAGAAAACATAAGCAAGGAAAAGGCCACCAATTTATCTGCTAGTGCAAATTAAGATAGATAAAGATTTACACCGGCTAAAGATAAGGCAGGGTAAACAACAACAACAAAAAAGGCAAAAGAGAAAATAGAAGCATCTCTATTTAATGACCTCAGAAAAAAACAAAATTTCATCGTAGTATTGTCCCACTGAAAAGCTTTGACCTAGCCAGGCTGATACAACAGGGGGGGCTCCTTCTCCCACTGCTAATGCCTGCCAAGACAGGCAGGGACACAAGAGGGGAAGCAAAGGAAGAGAAAAACGTGCTTTGTTCTTGATTTCAGCAACCATCAGAAAAAACATCCCCTTCTCTTCAATCGACTGCCATTGAGGAAAGAAACGCTTCGTGCCAGAAGAGGGCACTTGAACTACAGGCAAGCGTGAGCTGTGCTGCCTGGTGCAGCTCCGGACAGGCACAGGAGGTGGGGAGGGGGAAACCGGTTCATTGGGCCCAGCCTTACACTGGGAAATAACTACTGGGAGGTGCAAAAAAGCTCCAGGATGCTGGGCCTCTGCTCCCCTCCAAAGAGCTGACGCCGAGTGCTTATCTGCACCAGTTTTGCTGCCTTGGACTTGCTCAATTCCCTTCCCACCACCAACTCCTGAGACCCAGTCCCTACCTGGTTTCTCCAGCAACATGGATTGTGCACCAGCTCAAATTCTCCCTGTACATTTTACAGCAGCTCTCCCCCCACC
>VZTM01022895.1:63609-74375 GCA_013400555.1 Jacana jacana | reverse complement strand
CCGACTCTCTGGTGTGCAATAACCTATAAACTTGCTCCTGCCTTTCCTCCAGCAGAGGCATTAGTTGAGCCTCTGTCCTTTGCAGCTGCCCAATTTTCATAAAACTTGCCCAAACTTAATACCGCTGAGAACTCTTTCTGGTTGAAAATAAAATAAAAAAAAATAAAAATAAAAGGCTCAGAAGTTTTGGGTGAAAACATATGAAACATGCACAACCCCTGCTGCTCAGCAAAAGGACCCTGAACATAAAAACTGTCTGCTTTTTCCAACTGTATCAGCTGGTTCAAAACCAGGTAGGTCTCTTTATAAAACCTTATGTGTTGAAGCACATCTACTGGTCGCATCCCTTCAGGCACAACATGATCAGCTATGCATCATCTCCTTAGAAAAATCTTGACAATTAAAATTTCAGAGACTATGAAAAAGCCTGTATTATAGGCAAGAAAGACCAGAAGAGATGGAGAAAACCAAACTGAATGATATAGCAAGTGTGAGAATTCAGGTCTCGCCTTGAGAGCTTTGTTTCTTTTGTGTGGTGTTCTGTGTGATGAATTTCAAGCCATTTTCTTGTTTGAGATAGGCTAGCACAGAGTAATAGCTAAATGTAAACCAGTCCATAAACTCCCACTTCATCTATCTATACCATCTAATTCTCAATGGCTGCTTCAAAGTGGTTAGTCCTCTGTTTGCATCTCGAAAGTTTTCAGACACATAAATAAACTAAGCACGGATAAATCGGGTCTGAAGGTCTGTTTCTCAGAGGGATCTGGCAGCTGCCTCGGTTTATTGGCAGTTCATTTATCATCTCAAGAAAAATATTGATGCTTCTGGAGACACAGGCCCTTTCTGTGTCCTGGCTGAAGGAAAGCTGTCCTTCTGGGCAGGCTTTGGAAAGAAAGTCAATGCAACAAATTCTACTCAGCAGACGTGTAAGGGATGTGGTGCAAAGCGGAATCATTAAGTAAGAAGGGATGCTAGAATGATAACCCTGTTGGCCCAGGAATAGCCTAGTCTCAAATCTTCCCAGTATCAGAGGAAGAATATGACATCATGAGACTGCTAACGGGCTCAATCCTGGGCATCTTCTCAAGGAGAGGTATTACTGCTACACAGTAAGAGTTAAGCAGCCTGAAGCCTGAACCAGCCACTTACCAGACCTCAATAAAGTCCACAGAAACTCCAAGATGAAAAAACTTGAAAACAGGAATAATGGGACTGAAGAAGTGTAGTTTCTCTACTTGGGTTGGCAGAACAATGCAGTCCTGGCTCTACCACGGAGGAGTGGTAGCAATCCAGCTGCCTCTCCTCTAGAAAGTTACCAGGAAAGCCAATCATTCAGATTGGAAAAGACCCCTGGGATCATCAAGTCCAACCATCAACCCCACTCTAAAAAGTTCTCCCATACACCATATCCCCCAACAGCACATCTAAATGACTCTTAAATAGATCTCACTTTGCACACATCCTCCTAGCCAAATGTCTCCAGAAACCAGTCCAATGTAAGCTTTTGCTACACATGACACTCCACTCCCTGCAAATCCCTCCTTGCTACATGAGAGGTCTTATCTTGAGCAGTCAACCCACATACTGGATTTCTTGAGGGACTGACCAATGAAGAGATGAATGGTCACCTGTCATTTGGTCTTTTGTGGCACCAGATGACAGTTGCTAGTTTAATAAGGATTGCTTAGTTTTAGAAAAAGAAATAATGGCCTGACAGAATCATGAATGCAACCTGACTGTGGGAGCATGTTATCCAGAAGTTGGTTTGCTGATGAAGAGGGATGCACACCAATCTAACGACAGAAAGCAAGGTATTTGGGATGTTGCAGTTTTCAAAAACCATGTATTTCTCCAGCAAGGTTTGGTTCCTAGACTCTTTTAGCCAGATGAGCAAAACTCCAGCTTATGCTGAGTAGAAGTTCAGTTAATTTAACAAGCTTTGAATCCCTCTTAAGTTTGGGGGAAAAGAAGAGCACAGCAGAACACACACACAGACGGTTAAGTGCATGAGGAGCTGAACACATGATGATTACAGTGTGTACTCTGAAACTGAAAGCCATATCTCTCATTTTGGTGCTTATACCTGCTGCTTGTGTGACCAGGGCAGGATTTATTCTGAGCGCAAGTAGAAATCATAATGCACAGCAAATACAGACTCTGCCATTAGTGTCACTGGAGTTGATTCTCCCTTTCTTGGCAACTCAAACAGTTGTGTATACATGGAAGGAAATTGTGAAATGATGACCAGCTCTAGAAATGAAGGAATGACTCTGATCTGGTAATATTTTTCTGCTTATGGTGTACAGGATAAATACCTACGCAGCAAATAACTAGGTAGGGCTAGAAGACTTCAAACATGAAAAAAAGGTGGCTGATATGAGTGTCATGGGGAAAGCAGATGGAGATCAATGCTGCTTCCAGTGTAACAATTAGGAATCACAAAATAAAGCTTGCAGGTGGTAGGCTTAAAGCAAACAAGATCTTATTAAGCTGCGGAAATCCCTAGCAGGGAATGCTATGGATGCTAAAAATGTACACAGGTTCACGGGGAACAAATCCATTGAGTGTTACTACAGACACAATCAACATCTCTGGCTCTGGGATCCCCAAACCACTAATTGCTGGAAGAATATTCAGGGGAGTGATTTTTATAAGTTTATTCTATTGTTATATTCTTCTCTGGCATCTGCTTTTGGCCTTTGTCAGAGACAAGACACTGCAGAGGACTGGTTTTGATCCCTGCTGATTTGGTTGTTTTTCCGTTCAGAGATGAGACATGGGAGAATTGCACCCACCCTGCTTCACAAAGGTTTCTGAACACTAGATCAAAGCTGCAGATTATTTTTCATTTCTGCCACAAACATGTTCAGACTTTTTTGATCTGAACCTTGGACAAAGCTTCACCTCTAGATGACAATAAATGCTGCTGGCTTGGAGTGGGCATGTACTGGCCTTGGCTTGAATGGGTATTCTCTTCACCTGTGAACTGAACCCGCCAGGTTTCCAGCTTGATGGAGATGCAATCTGGTTTTCAGGATGCCATGAGATATCCTTTGTTAAGATTTACAGAGATGTTAGGGGTAAAAGTTTGTAGAGAAAAGGAAAGTGAAGTGGGGAAGGCAAGGAGATGTGGAATCTGTTTCCTATGACTTTCATGCCTGCTGTCCTCTGGTTTCTAACAATAGAGATGCAGCTGTCCCTACTGGAGAGATTAATTTTGGTCTCTCTACTCATTCAGCCAGCTATTTTTCATGAAACTCCTAGGAATGTGGTATCTCTGAGACCTTCATCACTGTCAAATTTGGTTGCAGTTGGTCAATTAGCTCAGAAAGACAGACACACAGACAGACTTTGTCTGAGATGGACTGATTTCTTTGCTGAGTTTCCTAAAAAACACCTCTGATTACCTTTCAGAATGTTGTTATTTGGGACTAAAGAAGTAATAGTAAAAAATAACTTCCAGTCTCACCCCAGAATTCTTTTTAAACACCAAAAAGCCCTGCTAAATCTTTAAACTATAAAATATATATATAAAAAAAGGATTAGTTTAGGTGAAAGACAGTACAAAGTGAACAAAAAGCAGAGACTGAGTGTGTCTGATTAATGAAATATCACCTGCAAAAAAATCAGGTGAGATGACAAAAAGACATGGGATAGGAGTAATGGCTTAAAACTGCAATCAGGATGGTGAGGATACAGACATAGGACAGGCAGGCACAGGGCAGAAGACACAGACAGAAGTGGAGAGATGCAGAGAAGAGGAAAAAGATGGCAAACATGGAGAGAGACACCACTGCAGGCCGGCAGAAAAGCAGAAACCTATCACAGAGAAACTGCATTTTTGCTGTTTATTGCTTTTTGAAAAATGCCTTATTTTGGATGTTTTTTTTCCCTCTTCATTCCCATTGACATTTGGGAAAGCTCCAAAGCACAACACTGGCTAAAGCCCTCTCCCAACCTAAATCTTCAACCCACAGACATTACTCTTTAGTCATATTAACCACTCCCCTCAGACATTTCCAACAAATTGTTAATATCTTTTAAGCCTTGCTCTCCGTTGCCTTTCAGATTAGCCTTGCCCTTTGCTTTGCACTTAAGTTTAGCAAGTGTTACTAATAGGAATTTAACATTTACCAAAGAATTATTTTAACTACGGGTCTAATAGCATTTGTATGGTGTTCTGAGCACCCAAGAGCCCCACTATCAGTTCCATATACTTAGTTTTGTCTAAGTTGCTTATAGGTCAAAGGAAAAATACAAGTTTATAGAAAAACCAGTTCATACGAGAGGCATTCAAGACCTTGAAAGCCAGTCCCAAGAGGTTCAGCAGAGCCCAGAGGGAGTTTCCCCCTTGTTTACATTAGCCACAACCCTGTAATCAACTTCACCTTCCAATCTTTTAGGGAAAGCATCACTTCTGCGTGGTCTAAGATATTGTCTCCCCTGTGTAAAATAAATACTAATAGAAAAAATGTAGCAATTTTTATTATTAATTGGCAATTAGGAGTTTTTGTAACCCATCTAACCCATTTTGAATTAGAGAGTTCTGTGCTTGCAGGCCACCAATTTAGCTTGCATGGTAGCAACCAGAAGTCATTGATAGCTTGAATGGAAAGCACGGATGAGGATTTAAATCAGTAAAACCTCAGTGACAGTTTGGCACCAGTTAGCACAGTGTCTCAAGAGAGACCCCAAAGACCGCATAGGATATAAGATCATTTTTAGAGATGAGATTCCTCATCTTGGCTGTCACATAAGGATCAGTCTTCCCGTGTCACTGGATACAGCCCTGCCTAGGCCAAAGAGCACATTCACCACCAGCACTGAGTTTAAGACAGTTGGTGGGAAGCAGAGATGGTATTTACACATATATCTCTATAAGATGCATATGCTCCTACCATCCACAAGGTCCCTGTTCCTGAATAAGTTTGCAAATATTGACAGCTCTCAAGTCAACCTGTGCAAATTCCCTAGTTCAGGCTCAAAGCTACTGAAGTCCATTCTGCAGTGAGGAGAAGCTCCTGCATTTATGTCTAAAACTGACTTGAGAGGATTTCAATGGGTCTGGATATGCTACTGCTTACACTCTGGCCCCATGAAAAACATCTCTTCTCTTTCCTGTTCCTTAGTATGCCTGGGAAAGGGACCTGTGTACACAAGAGAAAGGAAATTAATCTACATCCTCATGGTGTCCTCCTTTACAATGCACAGAACAACACAACTCTGGAGCAAACCGTGGTGCAAAAAGCAAAAGAAAAAAAAGCAAAAGTGAGAAAAGAGAAAAGAGAAAAGAGAAGGAAGAAGGAAGAAGGAAAAAAAGAAAAAAAGAAAAAAGAAAAAAAGAAAATAGAAAAGAAAAAACAAAGAAAAGAGAAGAAAAAAAGAAAAAATAAAATTCACCTAACATTTTGCACTTTTATAACATCTTTCATCTTAGGCTATCAAGGTACTTTGGGATACAGCTGCTAAGAAAAAATTATATACATTGCTAAGTTGACTAGTCACTTTCCTTAATTTCCATTTCTTTACTGATACTCCCAGACGGTGTCTGCATAGATTGTTGCAGTCAGTGCTACAGGCAACTAAATAAACAAATCTAGATTCAAATATACACTCTCCTCAACAAATGCCCTCTCTTACAGTAAAATAAGAGCTTTTGTACAGCAGCGTCTGCTGTATTGAACTCTGTGAGGGCAAGAGGTGTCATACTGCAACACCATATACTGTTTTGCACTTTCATTCCACTGCACTTCATTAACCAGACTTTCACTGCTTTTTAATTTTCTTTGAGCAGGTCCCCCTGTATATACCCGATATGAACAAACACACAGATTCCTTCTGGGTATGAGCCAACAGCTGCAACCCTGAAAAATATCAGCTTCTTATATCATTAACTGAGTTTCCATGGTGCCCTGGGGCAGAGATATTGATGCTTGACAGCATTATCACTATAAAGTAACTTTACAACTCTATAATTTAACTCTATGCTTCCAGTAATATTAAGAGCATTTGAAATTGTCGCTGTAAACCTTGACACTTTCACACAGACTGGGGAGTTGAAAGAGGATTTTGTTTTTGTTCCTCAAAGACAGACCGAAACATGGTACTGAGAAATAACCAAATACTGGAGAGATGATGCGCAAGGAGGTCAATCTTAAGAAAATCTGCTGGATTAGAATTAATGCCACTTTTTGCAACACACAGAAAGGAGCCTGTTTCTAAGAGCTTAGCAGAAGGATGAAGATGTAGACCTCTGGAGGTCTTTTTCCTGAGTATGTTTCTGATTTACTCTAAAAATCTTGGCAACAAACTCTTAACTCCCATTCAAATATAATCCACACTAGATAACCTCTGCAGAGCTCCCTCAACTTTATCAGCAGAGCCTTTCATACCTCATTGGTTTTTGCTAGTAATGTTGCCTTTTCTGGGTGGGAACGAACCTGCAAGGGCCATAATCTGGCTCATAAAGATTTTCTCATATCAAGATCTTCTCATATGGATATCACTAACAGAGCCTTGGGGATCAAGACCCACAGTTGCCAAAAAAAGAAATGTATAAAAGCCCAAAATAACCAAACACACTTGCCCTAGACTGCCATGGACTGGCAGGTCCATGAAGCTCTAAAAGTTATAGGTGCTCTTACCGGAATTGCAATTTGCATACAGATTTCTCTTCCCCAGGACAAGCATTTAACGAGATCCAAGCACTCCTTAAAAGGAATCCAGATATAAGCAAATGAGAGTTTCCTCCAGGGGATTTAACTTATCAAGTCCCACTCAAGTAGCAGGCTGATATTCTCCTTGAAGTTAAGAATAAGAGTGACCCCAGTTGTCCTAACTGTGCCAAAAGCCCAAGATGGGAGTTAGGCACCTGAAGAGGCTTTCATCAAGCCCAGCTTTCATTCTGTGGCTGTAGCCACACAATACATTTTTTTACATCCATAAACAGGAGAGAGAGTTCAGCAGTACAACTATGTCCTGTTTGAGGGATGCAAATCTTCCAATTCAACACACTCCATGAAATGTAAAATACCAAGTGATAACTTGTGAGTTGGTTCAGCTATACTGTTTTAAAATACTGAAATAATTTCTTATCCATTTTTCATAGAATCATAGAATCATTTAGGTTGGAAGAGACCCCTGGGATCATCAAGTCCAACCATCAGCCCTACTCTACAAGTTCTCCCCTACACCAAATCCCTCAACACCACATCTAATATACTCAATGTAGAGTAAATTTTTAATGTCAAAAACCCTACCTTGGGATTAGTAACATCTCTTTCTGTGTTCTTCTGGGGTTTTTTGTTTTGTTTGTTTGTTTTACAAAAGAAGTTTCATTAAATTCATTCTTTATATTGGAGACATTAAATCAAAGAGGCAATGTGCTAGGAAAAGCTTCACAAAGGAAAAGTCTTCCACCATACCCCCAGTCCAGGCTTGCAGTCTCCTATTCTGCTCAGAATTAATTTCAACATGTATATGACTAAAAGCCCATCTTTGGATGAGTGCCTTTTTCCCACCCAGAGGAAGCTTAGAATTAAGATTAAAATACACAAAGAAGCCATGGACACACTGACAACTGTGGTCCCCACACATTTTGATGATTTTTCTTCCCTACAAGTACCAGGCTACAATCATGGAATGATAAGGGGAAGATATTTCTAGCTTCCTACCTCATGACTAGTCTTTGGAAGAGTAGAACCTTTCATGCTCTCTTATGGGCTGCCTGCTGTGCAGCAGGGAACCAGTTCAAATACTCTAAAAATTGAAACCAGTAGATTTTAACACTGTTGATGTGAGACTCCTTTACTGGCCACTCTCAGGTCAGGCTGTGACAGCTGCTGTAGTGGAAAGCAATTCTGGGTGTGCTATCAGAGCAGCGCTTCGAGTCCTACAGCTGGGGATTCATCCTTCCTCCCCCTCCTTCATCCTTCGTTCCCTGCCTGGTGTGTATCTAGACAGCTCAGCAGTCAAGCTGCTGGTGGTGAATGTTACAAAGCAGTTTACATGCCTTGTGTCATAAGCCCTGTAAATGCCTAGTACAACACAGTATTTAAAGGAAGCATATCAGCTCATTTTAAAGCTTCTTTACCTGGTGCTGAGCAAACTGTTGCCGCACTGCCTTTTTAATCAGTTACCACCAAATGTGTGCAGGTGTGAGAAGGGTTTTACACATTTCTCTGTCCACTTCCAGGCAACTAACCGACAAGCCTACAATCCTCTTATTACGCCTTCAAAACAGAGTCCATTCACTGTTATCTACAGCGCATGTTATCGTAGGGCATTCTGCAGAGCAAGGCTTACAGAACATATCCCTAGCGTTTCTCGAACACCAGGTAAGTATCAGCTAGACACAGACCTACCAGGCACACACTTACCTCGGATGGAATGTACAAGAGGACATTCAAGAAGTTACACCTGATGCAGTGCTTTGTTTGCAGGGTGAAAATACAAGAGAAGCTCCATCAGTAACCATTACCGATCTAATGTTAATTGAGGCCTGACACAATCATGCAACCCTGTTCACTCTCTCTGTTGGAAGAAGCCAGAAATTCAGCGCTCTGAAGGATGCTGTTATCCCACCATATATGTCCTAAACATACACCCCCTACACAGACTGATAGAAGATTCTTTGCTCCTCAATTTCATTTAAATAATGCAGCCTTGGGGAGTTCTTTTTCTTTTAATAGAGCATACCAGGTGTAATCCTCTAAATTCTGAATCTTTGGGGTATTTCATTTAGAAGAATACATTAAGTCATACTAACTGGAGTAATTTGGAACAGATTTCCACCTTTAATTATACTATCCCTTCCTTTATTTTAATTTTCCTACTTTTCTTATTGAAAAAAAAGTTACTGTCCACACTAACAATGTCAGAATTCAAGTAACACTTATCAGACTGAAAGGCTGTCTCCAGTTTTCATGCACGTAAGGTATTAATTTGTCTCAGTAATTACAAAGTATGTTTTAGTCACACAAGTCTGAAAGAAATAATCTATCTGAACATAATCTTACCCGATGTAGAAATATATCTCTTACAGGCTTACATAGAAGTTTGTATAGATCATAGAGTTAGGGTGTAAACCCTGAGGAACATGAGATTTAAAAAAACAAAACAAAACACAACCTAATCCACTTACATGATGGCATGAAAGGGGTTAGTGCTATGATCTCATTTGCCACAAATACTGTAAAGAAAAGAAGCTGACAGGTAGAACTACATGCCACCGGTGCAAACAACTGAACAAACTCTGACTAGTCTCCTTTCTCATCCACCAACAGGAACAACATCAAGCTAAATTAGTATTTTTGTAGAACCTGGAGATCCTACTGTCTTTTGGTCTCTACAGGGCGGCAGTATGGCTAGTTTCTGAATGTGGGGTGTTATTTGCTCTGTAGTTTGTATTCCCATGAAGGCCATGGGTTCCCTGAATTTGAGGCTGAGTCTCAGTCTGTACATTCTTCATCCAACACTAGAAGCTTTGAGCAATTCTAGCCTCCTCGATCCTGTTTCTGTTAAGAAAAAAGCAAAACAAAACACCACACCCCCCCTGCAATTCAAGAATATCACAGAAGAATGAAAAAGAAGTCCTCAAAAATACATCTTTGAAGGCAGATTTGCTGAATACTTGCCCTATCAGTTCAGAGGTTTGGGGGTCACTGTATTTTCTTCATTTATTTGCTTGACTTGCTGGCTGCATGTAGCCAGATATTTAACAGAAGCACGTCTGTCCTCAGAGGCCAATATCAACTGACTGACTGTGTCTTTGGTTCAGGTCCATTAAAAAAACCTGAGCATTAATTAATCACTGCCTTGCAAATAGTTTGGAAGAGCTGTTCAGGCTAAATTGGAACGTTCTGCAATTGTGTTACTTCTGGTCACAGGCACTTTGGTGATAGGAAACTTCTCCCCTGCCAGGATAGAATGTGCATAAATCCAGTCACTCCTGTGTTAGAGCAGACCAGCCCAGAGACTGCTTCAAGCAGCTCCATTTCTCTCTCTAATGAGGAAACCGCACACACAAGGAAGAGCTGTCATAAGCAGCACTCTTGATACAATCCCTCCACTGGAAAGGAAATAATATAACCCACCAGGGCAAAATGCCAAAGCAGCATACTACATGGGCAAAGAGTCTTCCCTGCTTGCTCTCTGCCAGACCAGTCAAAACCCACCCAGTCAAAACCTAATTCTACTCCTTTTTTATTTTTTTTCCCAGCTAGGTGAAATGGTAACTGTAGAAATCAAGCTGCTGCTTGAGCTTTCCACACATGCCCACCAAGAAGGATGCCTGTGACCTGAGGCCTGTTTTCTGTGCTCCAGCTGCTGATGGTCACAATTGAATAAATAAATGGAGAAGGCTGCAGCTCTGTTTGCAGAAGGCAAGCCAAGTAAATAGATAGAGATGTTAGACCCCACACCTGAAACTGCAGTTATATGAAGGGCGAAACAAAAATATTTATGGAAATGAAAACTCAGCCAGCATGACCTACAAGTCATTAAGAAAAACATATTTGAGGAAAACATGATCTCATTTGTATAGGAACTCTTCCCACTCCTCACTGCAAAACCTGTTCTTGATAAATAAGGAAGATAAATAAGCAGCTGTCAGTACAATGATTACTGAGTGAGGAGGAAAATGAGAGGTGAAACTAAGTCACACATTCTTAAAATGCCAGAATACCAACACAAGAAATTAAATACCTAAACCTAGCAGTAATGATATTTTTTTTCCTCAGTAGCCAGACATACTACATATGTAT
>VZTM01022895.1:0-63593 GCA_013400555.1 Jacana jacana | reverse complement strand
AGGTATTGCAAGAAACTAGTGCTTGGAAAAAGGGAAAAAAAAAAAAAAAAAGGAAATAGAGCTTGTATTCCATGTATTCCAAATGTTCAAGTCTGATAAGTCACCTTAATATATTCATCCCTCTTCTTCCCTCAGATTTCATTCTCAGTGGAGAAGCCAAACCAGAAAACCCCAAATGATTCAGAATTACTCTTCCTGCTCCCTGTTTCTTGCTCTTGCTCCCACACAGCGTGCACATATGCAAGGATGGTGAAGAATTATGTGTCTCATGAAAATTTCCCCCTCACTACCCTAAAGCTATAAGCCTTTCCCAACTTCCAAAATGCAGTGGAGAGGTAAATAGGCAGTCACAGCTAATTTTTCTCCCTCTGTAATGTTTCTAAACATGTGGAAATTTCAAAAACTACCAAGACAGAATGACAAAATGAAACAAAACACCCAAAGCTTGAAGTATGGGCCCTGGTTATTTGATTGAGCATGGTGACAAAAAGAAAAACATAAAAACAGATCATGAGACTAGTCAGAACAATTCTACAAATTGTTGATACATTGAGATAGCCAGATGGATATGTGATATTGGGGGAATGAGACACTGCTTCTGTTTGAGGACTCAAAAATGCAAACAACGTTGTTTGCAGAACTCACTTTCCATTTCTTTGTCAACTGGTATTGAAGACCTGCCCCTGAGGCAGCTGCAGAACCTGATGGATCCTTTAGAGCCTTATGGCTGCAGTTCAAAGGCAGAGAAGACATTTTAACTCAGTACCAAAATGCACTTTCAACTTGCTATTAAAACAATAATACAAACACAAGGATAATGAGAGAATAAGGGGAGAAATGAAGAAAGAAATGGAAGACTGTGGAAAGGAATGTATCACAGGCTCTCCAGGACTAGTTTCTATAATAAGTGTGTGAGACAATCTTCTACAAGAGGGAAATGGCTTATTTGATCTAATGTGTCATTCTCTTCTTGAATTTCCACAGTATGGAGAATCAATATGAGCGAAATTAAAGCATCAGGAGCAGACTCACATTTCCACTTGTGTGTTCCTATCTCAGAAAACTCTTATTGAGATCGAAGTATTTACCTTAAGTGCCCAGTTCACGTGTGCTGCAAGAGAAGCGAGGATTTCAAAAGGATACATGCTTCTTCTGTGTAGGGGACAGCCGTTGTAGGTCCATCCAGTATGTAGCTGTAGAATGAGACTTCCAGAGTGTAGCAGTAGGATGTATCGTTTAACAGCCCACCGAGGAAACGCCGGCCTGTCCCTGCTTTCACAGCATCTCTGTTGAATGATGTACTGGACTGCAGGAAGAACAACACAGAGAGTTCATGAGCGAGAACAAGCGAAGGGTTGGGAAGTAGTACTTTAAAATAGAGAACTTTCATATTGCCAAATTTCATTTCATACTATATGAGACTGCATTATTTTTTGAGCATGGCCTGGAAAGATCATTAATAGAAACGCAGTTCTGGCACACAGACTATAAATAATGCCTCGCAGACTTTCTCAAAATTAATCTCAGTTCGCAAGTAACATCAGCTTTTCTGTGAATCTTTCAGACTCTCCATTCTCAAAAGTTAAGATGAAATATTATTGGGTCATTGGGTTCCTTCTCTGCTGCTGCTTTCCCCTGTATCATAACTATTCTCCCCTATCTCTTACCCTGGACTCTTTTAAGCAAAGTAGAAATACAGTGGCATTTATGTTTTAGTGAAACTTTCTCACCTAAGACATTTGCCTGGTTCTTAAATTAGGTCACACAAATTTCCACTTCACTAACTTAAATGTTAACTGGGTGTTGCTCTGGGTGGAAAAATATGCTGCGCTATTTTACAGCATTACCAGCGCAGTATAAAATGTAGCATTTTGTGATATTACTGAAGATCTGGCTTTAAGAACTCTATAGCTTTATGACTATTCATTTGAAGGGTGGAAGGGACGATTCCAAGTGTTTCCATAAATGAGTTTAGCTCGCCTTTGAAGGCATGACATCTGGAGACTGAAAGGGAGCTCATCTTCAGGTTGATTGAAGTTTCAGAGCTTGTTCTTACTGACTAGACAGAAAAAAAGGATTCTGATTTCAATTTGGTTATCAGACTATATTCACAAACCTCATAACCGTTAGACTGAGTCAATCTGGGCTCAGCACAAACTAGTGACCGGTGCACAAAAATCAAAAAGAAAAAAAAAAAAAACCACAAAAGAAAAAAAGATTACTTATTAGATCCACCTTGGATCTGTCACATAAAAGGGCTTAATATCTCCTGCTTTAAGATTAAGTTGCAAGTGAAACATAAAGAACCCTTAAAACAGATTGCTTTTCAGTCATTGGGTCCACGGTGAATTCTCTGTGCTATGCAGGGTTCTCCGATTGAGTCTTAAGGCTAGTAACTTTTCTTGCTAACACAATTGAAGTAGTTTTCAAGTCCATCTTTTATCAAAACAAAAGATAAAATAAGATTTATTTTTTACGCAAAAAACAGATGCAGTGATTCAAAACACTAAACTTTGCTGGACCAGAACATTAGAGTAATACTGAAATGAGCAACAGTTCTTGATGAATAGTGTATACCAGAAGATATAAAGAATGAAAATACTTGTGCGTTCATTAACATTCTGAATGTTTTGAAGTCTCTTTCATGTTATAAAAGGGAAGAATTTCCAGGTTAATTAGAATAAGATGAAACTGGGTTTCTTATTAGCATTGTACAAAGGTCTTTCTAAATGCAACATGTCGTCTCTGCAGTAACTTAGTATTTAGCTTTGTGGTAAAATGTACACAGAATGTATTCTGTTATGTACATATCATATAATTTGATCCAAATTACATGGCAGAAATCTTGAGGTTACCCATGGGACAGGGAGGTAAAGCTCTCCTAAGGACTGATGGAGAAATTAATTCTTAATTTGATACATGAAATAAAATACAAGAGGAGGTCTAGAAGAGGAAACTTTCTCTGACTTCCTGCAAAAGAAGCCTCCAAAATACTACTGAGACCTTGGAACTGAGGGAAGCTTTGTCTTCACTTAAAATTCAGAAAGAGAAATGAAGATGATCCTGCTCTGGAGATTGTTTCATAAGTCAAGTAAACATCGATTTCAATGGATAGTGCTTCATGTTCAAATAAAAAGTTCCTGTCCTGGAACTTTTAATGCATGAAAGCATCAGCTGATGAATGGGAGCACAGAGCCAGCTCAATGGAAGAAGAAAACAAACGTGTCAGAATATGGTATTTTGGTTTTTGAGCAGAAGCATCATTCACAAGGGGAATGAGCTAATTCTCTGGCTGTATTTGGCACAGTGAAAATATGAAATATGTCAGAGAAGTAATTCAGGGCAGACATTAGGGACATAAGTACTCCAGTGATTAGGAGATTCAGTTACTTATATGAAGTATCTGTGAAGATTATGGAATCTCATCAACTATGTCTAAGAACAAACTGGACAAGTACCTGCTGAGTATAGTTCATGTCTTTGGGATACAGTTTGGACTTCAGGTCCTTTTCAGCTCTATTTCCCATGATTTCAGTCAGGCTAGAGGGAGATTATGCATTGACTTCCTCATAGACAATTCTTGAGAAAAAATCTTATATAATATTTTAACCACAGTCCTTGGCACAGTAAAGAAGGCCCATACCAACAAAATTTGCTGGTGACACACTGTGGAATGAATCATCATTATGGAGGAGGCTCTGAATATCATACCAAAAAAAAAGCAGTGGGATGACTTTGAGGACCGGAGTAATAGTAGTCAGATGAAACTCAGCAGCACAAGTGCTGGGTCATGTACTCAGGGCCTAATAAAAAACAATCTCTGCTATAAGCTGGAACTTCATCAGCTGGAAATAGGTGAAGACAGAGTCTGATGTATTACTTCATCAAAGAAGTGATTTTTGCTTTCTGGCAGAAAATAGCTCAGAAGTTGGATCTTGTTATTGGCAAAATTATACTTACTGTGTTTCAAAAGTAAAGCATAAGTAGTTTAAATAATTTGAAGAAAGATTTGTAAATGCTCAAAAAAAAAAGAGAACAAAATTTTTATCTTCCTACTTTCTGAATATTTATAATGCTATTTTGTGAGGTTTGGAGGGTTTGGATTTGTTTTGTGGGTTTTCTTTTTCTTTTTCTTTTTCTTTTTTTTTAATACAAGACTTCCAGTTTCAGCTGTGCAAAATTACTTGAAATGGTAATGGCATTAATAAAATCACCTGTTCATTTCTTTGCCAGCTAGCGCTGTACTTCTAGGAATAAAAAGAAGCAATAAAAAGAAGCTGAACTTTCATTTAGGTGCCTAAAAGGAGATTTTGGGGGTTAACTTTGTCTTCATTTTGAAAAAAAATCTTATAGCAGACAAACTCAACGTCTTCAGTAAAAAGTAAGATCTCTGATCTGACTCAAGAAGGCTGGGAAAATATAACATAAACCTTTCAAATATGAACACATGGGTGTTTTGAAACAGTGGCCTGGGCTTGGCTCTAGAGCAAATGTTATAAGCCAGAATGTTGATTTGCCATTTTAGACAAAAAGGAGAACATTACAGATTCAAGAAGATTCAATTAATGACAAGGATAGGCAGCAGGTACTTGCTTGAGTCCAACCTTCTACTCACTGTTTCAAGTCCAGATAAATGGAGTGGAGAAATTAACAGGCAATGCTTTGACTCCTCACCAGAACTGATCTTGGCAACAGATAATGCTGAAACAAAGGCTATGAAAAGCCATATATTATCATGGCAAAGAAAGAGCCTTCTACATGCACATTTATTTAATTAAACTCTAACCTGGGAAAAGAGGCAGGGGAGGGGGACAGCAGCAGCAGGGGCAAGGGGCAAGAGCAGAGAAAGAAACAGGTAAAGTTGTCTGCAAAGGAGTCTCTTGTTTTTGAGAATCTATTGCCCTAAAATCCTTGCAAAGCTGAACTGAGGTCATCATTAAGCAAATGAAGCAGGCACAGCAGGAGAACAGCTAAACAAATATTTATTTCTCCAAGGCTGAATTGCATGGGAGTGTCAACAACAGCAACTGCAAAAACTACAAAAACTGGAGGGTGAGGGGAAACATCAAAGACTTTGAAGTTCTGAAATAGGAATATTTATATAAAATCAACAGTAATTCCTTATTAAAATACACAGATACATTGAAGCTCACAGGAGGACTCTGCTTCCCAGCTTGTGTAAGAAAGTTCAGTGAACAAATAGCTAGCTACAGGATTAGGAGGTGCCAAGCAACAAGAATCCAGCCTTAAAGAGCAGAACAGGAAGGGCAAAGAATTCTCCCATTTTCAGTGGGAAGAAACCCACCAGAAAACTACACCTGGATTTCACACGCACTTGGGGGCCTCAAGGCATGCTGCTCCTCTCTCCACATCTCAGGCATTAGAAGCAGCTTCCCCAAGCCTTCCTACCAGATTTCATTCCTCCTTACCATGCTTTGCTGAATATCTTCCGTATGACCAGTTTCCCCATTGGGAATGACAGTGAACAGTCAGGCAGGAGGTCTCAAAGAAGAAAACAGTATCTTGGCCCTTGGTCAGACCTCTCAATGTCCCAGAACCCATGTCTCCAGGACAGTCTTGTCTCTTGGCTGGTAAGGACACTCTACCACACAGTGCCTCTCCTCAGTGAATTCAACCCCCTCTGTAGCTGACTGACAAGCTCAACAGCTTAGGCAGCTCCCGTGTTGCTGAGGGATACTCTTGGTTTCTCAGCACTGCTCCATCGTCCTGCTAACAACTGCTGGAATGAATGCTCCAAGCAGTCTATATTCACAATGTGAGGGCAGGCAGTTTATTGATTCCTGTATCACTTTCTCACAAGAGCAGCTCTAAAAGGACAAAGAGGGAGAACAGCACATTTCTCACACATCTGAGGCTGAATTTGCCACCCTTTGGTGTCCTGATGGACTTGGAACTTGAGTTATTCTGCTTGGTAGGAGCTTCCACTGATGGGACCCCCTCCTTACTGTATGTGTGACTTCACAGGTAGTAGTTTTCTTGCTACAGCATCAGAAAACCTCGGCTTGCACAAAAGGAAAAGGCAAATCCCAGTAAATCTGGGCCCACTCTTCAGTGGAAGAGATGCCAAAAGGGGCTGAAATGTCAGTCAGGCTCAGTGTCCAGCCAGTGGTGGATGGGAGCTTCCTTTCTACTTTTCACCAATGGCAGAGCAAAGGGACAAAAGGGCTCTTTCTTATACAGGACTTGTTGGCAAATGAATCTTTGTCATCTTCTAAAATCATAGAATCATAGAATCGTATTTGTTGGAAGAGACCCTTGGGATCATCAAGTCCAACCATCAGCCCTACTCTACAAGTTCTCCCCTACACCATATCCCTCAACACCACATCCAATCTACTCTTAAACGCAGTCAGGGATGGTGACTCCACCAGCTCCCTGGGCAGCCCATTCCACTGACTGACTACTCTTTCTGTGAAAATTTTTTTCCTAATGTCAAGCCTAAACCTACCCTGCTGCAGCTTGCAGCCATTCCCTCTTGTCCTGTCGCTCATTGCCCGTGAGAAGAGACCAGCACCAACCTCCCTACAATGCCCTTTCAAGCAGCTGTAGATAGTGATGAGGTCTCTCCTCAGCCTCCTCTTCCTCAACCTAAATAATCCCAACTCCCTCAATCGATCCGTNTTAACATTAGCCCACCTATGCAGTCTATCCAAGTTCCTCTGTAGAGCATCCCTGCCCTCAACCAGATCAACACTCGCACCCAACTTAGTGTCATCTGCAAACTTACTGATAGTGTTTTCTATGTCCCTATCGACATCATCAATGAAGATATTAAAAAGGAAAGGCCCCAATACTGAGCCCTGAGGAACACCACTTGTGACCAGCCGCCAGCTGGATTGAACTCCATTGAGCACCACCCTTTGGGATCGTCCTTCCAGCCAGTGCTTGATCCAGCAGATTGTACGCTCATCCAGGCCATGAGCGGCCAGTTTTTCCATGAGAATGTGGTGGGGGACAGTGTCAAATGCTTTTCTAAGGATTGTTCAGCATATTAGGGAGGAAAAGGACCAACGCATAACTGCATTGCAAGTCAGACCTTGCCAGGCTCCTAGCACAGGACGCAGGGTGTAGACAGCACATAACTGATGATCAATCCTAAGATGTTTCTCCAACGGAGCAAGAAAGGAAATGACAAAGTACAAATGACTCAGAAAGTAATTAGGAGAGAAATCGTCGACCAGACAGAAACCTGGTCACAGGCTTTGATGGATTGAGAAAGATGAATTTCTGATGTAGCAAGGTCTAGGGGGTTCCTGAAATCCAACAGTTAGATTTTACCAGCTGTTCACATCTACTGCAACATAATTGATTGTTTACGTGCCCATGGAAGGAAGTACCAAACTGCATCTTCAAAAACTTGAGCTCTAGTGTGCACATGAATATTTTCAAGAAGATCCTTTGTCCTCACAAACAGGATATTGGCCTGAAACTCAGAATAAGAGGATCTTCCCATTTGGGAATGGGAATCATCTGTCTATGAAGAGATTGGTCTAAGAAGTTTTTTACTAAAGGATGTAGCACGTTCAGCCGTACACTCACAAGAATCATAGAATCGTGTAAGAATCTTTCCTGGAGAAGAGCAGAGACATGAATACTAAGTGGAATCATAATCAGAGAATGGTTTCATGTTACAACACTTAATTAAGAACATGTTGTGTCACCCTCTGCTGTTTCCATTTGGGAAATAAGTTGTATTTCACAACTAAGTCTAACTATTCCTAACAGAAAAAAAAACTCAACAACAAATAAACAAAAAACCCACCCCAAAAATCTCAAAGCACAAAACCAAAATGTAAGAAAAAATTAATCAAACCCAGCCCCAGAAAAAACACCCACATTGTGCTCATTCTGTAGTAGAGCAATAAGCACTTTACCTACTGGGGTAAACTGGGGTTGTGCATACATATTGCTTCATGTTCTTCACCTATCAGCACCAGCAATGGCCAAGTGTAATCAGGACTCAATTACAACCTTACCAGAGTTATCTGCTGATGCTGCTCTTATAGCTGAAGAGCAAGCTATTCTTCTAAAGCAGGTCTGACCTCTCTGAGCCCTCAGCTCACTGCCCCAGTGTAGCAAAAAAGTGATCATTAAAAAGTTAGTAGTTAGTGCTCTAGAAAAAAGAATTACACACTTGTCATCAAGGAAGAATTGACAGGCCAATGGGAAATGGACTGGAGCCCAGACAATGTCAAATCCGTCTCAGTGAAGAGTTTTACATTATCAGCTATAACTCACTCTCATTTTCTAGAATGCTTTATTGAAGTCTGCAAAAGTTATAAAGGGGGCATGGAAATGCACGGGCTTTGAAATCTTTGCCACAGATGATTGTAAATAGCATTTTTATAAACTGTGACTTTCGTGTTTACCCCTCCACGGGGTGCTATAAGAGAGATACAACTGGCAGCTCACTTTTCTCATATAGATACTGCTAATTAGTGCCATGGTGTGCCCAGCAGTCATTGCTTTATACCCTGCCATTCTTATGGCTGGTAGCCATCTAGCTACCTTACCTACAAACTTATCTCCTTACTTCTGTGGAAGCACTGAGGAAACTTCTCACTTCAAAAGGCAACTTAACTCTCATCACAGTCACATCTCACCAGCTCCATTAACTCTCTTAATAGACTGGAAAGCATGTGTGTTACGTTTTTGTTTTTGTTTTGGTTTTTTTTTTTGTGATAGACTATCAACTCCATGCCAACTGGGTCTGGAAACTTGGAAATCATGGCATTTGGGAGGCTTCTGTCAGGCAAGCAATTATTCCTTCTTCCAATTTATTTAACAAACAAGCTGCAGCCAGCGACTGAAACGTAGATGAGATTATTTTTAAAAATAAATAAATAAAAAAGGAAGGAAAGAAAAATAATAAAAAAAATCCCAAAGGCAGAAAGCTGATCTGAAGGAGGTAGTAGGCAAAGACAAAGGATTCTGGGAGCAGAGAGATGATGAAATGAGAACAGGGCTCAAAATTACTCCCCAGTTCATCTCATCTTGCAGCTTTCCTGCATTGATGATGCACAGGGGGAATTTAATCACAAAATAATTTGAGACTACTGAAATTTGGGAAGAGGAAATTTTGAGAAGTCCAGCATAATTTCAAAGAGCTATCCCATTAACTTGAATGTTTTCCAGATCCCTTAGGAACAGTCAGACTGGATTGATATTCCTGAGGAAAGGGCTTGCTTACTCGCTGTCACTGATGGCTCTGCAGTTGACAGCATTTTGTTCTATAACTTTTGTGCCTGATAGGAAACACTGAAGTGGGCAACAAACTTTGGGTTTTACAAGGGAATATTCTCTGAACTAGAAATTGGTTTGCAGAAATCTGAGAAAAGAAGTGCAGAAGATATCAGAAACAGGTTGACCTGACCTAAGACTGTGAGAGAGAAAAACCAAAAACCAAAACCTAAAGACCAAATAGCCTCAAATCTTAAGAGATTTTCACCATTCTACTACCTGCTTCTTTTTTGCCTTCTTCCTGTTGCTCAGTGGAAAGCAGGCAGCAATCACCTTTTCTTAAAGGCAGCATCACACCGTGGGAGTATCATGAACGCAACCTGCCTAGCACCACATTGTCATGCTTTAGAGTGCGGTATTCCTCAGAGAAATAACAGTTTAAAGGTACTTTGCCACCACACACACATCTGCTCCCTGAGGGGCATCATTATCCCTTTAATGTGGAGTGAAGGAATACCAGATCTTTTCCCCCTCTCCAGCCCTCCTGAGTGTCTTTCAGTCATGCCTGCTTAAGTTTGCTGATAAAAACACATATTTGCATGGTCATTAGCAGACAGGTTGGAAGGAGGGAGCTTTATAAGCTCTCAGTTTATGCCTCAAAAGCCAAAGTACCCAAGGAACTCCCTTTTTGGAAACTCTGTAGTTAGAAAAACAACTGGGTTTCATGCTTCAGGGTTTCAGCTGTTCACCTGTGAGAACTACAGCAGCTGCACTTTTCTTTTCACTGCTCATTAATATCTGTGCTCTGCTCTGTACAGTGCTCCACAACTGATGGAGGTCTCGGCAGGCCGCTCCCTGTCCCTGCACCTTGTACTGGTTATGCTGGCAGCACCAGTGAAGGTGTTTGGCCTGCATTTCACATTCCCCAGAATTCATCCACACATGCACTGTAACTGGCTGCAATCACAGCTCCCACCTCCCCGAGTGCTACAGCACTGGAGATGCTTATTGAGTTCACTGGCTTCACCAGCTAATGCAACTGGAATCCAAATCAAAACAACACCTCTTCCAATAGAGCTTCTTAAACAACACACTGCAGCCAAACAAGGCAGGGTGGCAATGGCCTTGTCCCCCACAAAGTTGAGCAGCCCATCACAACCTACTCAGAAGAGGCAAAAAGAGGAAGATTTCTCTCCATCCCCTAAGCAAACTTCAGTTGGAGCTCCTCTTGCCACTAAACTCTGCCAGCACAAACACACACACAGAGACAAGTGTATTGTCTCCCCAGACATGCTTCCTTGGGTCCTCTCAGCTCCTACTTCAGCGGGTCTGCTTCTCTCTGTCAGCAGAAGTGAACTTAGCCACATGTGACAATGACACCTACTCAACATTAACCTATGCACAACCCATCACCCAGAGAATTAGTCTGGAACTTGTTGCCTTTTCAAGAGCCAGCCCAAGCTTTGACCAAGGAAATACACAAATAAGGGATCCACAAATGCTTCGGGGTAATAATGAAGAAAATATCTGCCTTCCCTCTCTGTTCTTTTTTTACTAATAGCAACCTCTGCTTTTCAGAGCACATCCTTCCCCAAAGATGCTAAAGCTGGCATTTCCTAGTCTAAACTCTACAGAATAATCACACCATTTAGAAAATAACTTGTGTCTCCGGAGTTCTCGGTTTCCCTATTTGTCAGTAGAAAACGAGACATTTCCTCAAAATATACAATAAAATCGCCTCTAGCAATAGCCTGCAATGCTTCTCTTTACAATAGTTTTACAAGCGTGTGTGCGGTCTCCTGGGAGTGCTTTCATAATCATTTATACAAATGACAGAAACTTAGGACAATGAGAAGCAGAAAGGGAAATACAACCATCATGCATGCAGCTGCTTTGAGCAGTCTGCAGGAAAAAAAAAGGGTCTTGCTCTGTGGCAAAGAGATGTTTGGCTTATTTGTAGGTCTAAATCAGGAGATTACAATCCCTCCTACAGAGGGGCAGTGTGCTATGCGCTGCTCCCAAGATCAACCCAGTATGGACCGTTGCTCAAACTCCTCCTGGGCTCTCTCACTGCTCTGGAACAGTTCTCTGAACCAGACTGATATTCTACACACGTTAAAGTATCACATAGTTAAAGAGGTGATACCCATTAAGACATCCTGGGAGAAGGGACAGGTATCCAGTTCTTAACCAACTTCCTATCCCTCCTCCACAGCACAGTTTGTCCCAGCTGAGTGAGATTCACAGTGCTCTGCAAGATAGGTAACTCTGGGATGCTGTCACCTGCTCGCAGCCTGTTGACATTAGGTAAGAGTAATGACGGTATTTGAAAAGGCCGTAAAATTCCTATGAAAACTTGTTTCTTCCGTGGATATTCAAAATTTCTACCTGTGTGGGGATGGAGGAAGGACTGCCAACTCCTATGTGCACAACAGCACAGCAAGAAAGTACTGAAAGAAAATCCATTTACTCTTTCCTCTCTTTCCCCTCCCTCCTTTGCCTTTTCTTTGCAATACAAATTAATTCAACCCTCTTTATAAAAAGCGGGGTGGACTGGTTCAGTGCAATGTAATGGAGCCATTTCATTTAGCCACGACTCTCCAGAGGGCAGAGACCAAAACCTGCAATACTTAGAATCATGGGATTTACCAATCCATTCCCTGTGCCACCAGAAACACAATTCCTCTCTCCCCTCACTCAGCCAGGAAAGTAAGTAAATAAATAAACAAACAAACAAACTTATGGAGTGACATGTCCAAGAAGCAGTGAGCAGAAATGCATCCCAGAGGGGTGCTAAAGCATATAATAGCTGTATTTATCTTTCTGGAAATGCCTTGGTAGAAGACAACAAAAAAGAAGGTAGGAACATTTGTTGTGCTCAGGTTTTAAGAGATTTCTGAGTAGATCTGCTGTTAACAAAACCTACCTGGATGCAACAGCAACAGTTTATATGCCAAAACAGCAGAGAGGCTCTTAGGAGAGAGTGGTGAAAGTGAGTATGGATTTTACTTCAGGATGATTTCTAGGACCGATCAATTAAGAATCATAGAGTTATGCAGTATGGAAGGGGTGCTACTGCCCCTTCTCTGCCAGGCCACATGCAACACAAACTGATTTCTCTGTGTTTCAGAACAGATTATTGGGATTTGCTCATGAGCTGTTATTACTCCCTCAGGGACTTGTGGCAGCACTTCCTTCAGTCGCAGCCCAAACCACACTGGGATTAGTAATAGGGATCAGAAGACTAGGAAGGCAATGTCCAGTCAGGGTAAGCGATAACAGCCCAACGAGGCTGCCGTGGGTAGACCAGAGGAGGTTTGCTGGAAGAAGCATATCCTCCCTAAGGAAGCCTGGGTGGATGAAGGGGTGCTGTGGAATTGAGAACAGACCTGGAGTATATGGATAAAACAATAGAATATATAGATAGATTAAAATCTTTTTCCTTAGTTGCTCAATTTCAGAGCAAAGAAAAAAAGAAACAAACAAAAACCCACAACAAAAAGTAAAGTACTAGGGCAAATCACTCCATATTACTGAGACAATGATAGTCTCAAGATAGTATTTTAGGTCACAGCATTATGGCAATGGAGTTAACAACAAGTTTCCCTAAAGGAAACTGGGTGGATTGTTGTTCAAAGACTTCACTGTTGAGTGTACAGTGTGGTATAAAACATAGGGAACTGCTGACAGAGAAACCAGACTGGCACTTTGGAAATCTTGGTTTTATTCTCTGAATAAAATAAGTCACTTTCCACCCAACTCTCTCTCTCTTCCCCAACATGACTGGAAGCTCCTGGGGTTGTGGACTTTCTCAGTAGTTACCCAGTGCCCAACATAACGAGACCCCAAGGTTTTATCAGACTAATTGCGGCACACAAAGGACAACAAAACAGTATTTCTATGGAAGATGCTCTGCTTGGAGGTAGACTACAAGAAAATTAAATGAGAATTTAAAAGTATCCCAAGTATCACCAGTTCTGAGTATCAAGAAGAAAACCAACAGGATTCAGTCAAGTACTTCTGACCAGTCTTTATCCTTTTACTGCAAAGAAAAGTAATCTTTACAATGTAAGAAAGCCATCCAAGAATGGCTGTGGTTGTTTCTTTTAAATGAACCAGAGAGAACAGATGGTCTCCTCTCATACTGTCACAAAGGTCAAAATTAGCCACCCCTAAGACTAACAGGTTCTTGAAATGCTCAAGTGCTTGTGTCTGCTCTTTATGACTAATCCACTCTCCAGAACAAGAAAGGGCAAATGAAGAACACCCTTCCAAATACTGCAACAACTTCTAGCCATGGCTGATGTGTAATGCACTCAGACATGGTGTCAACAGCTGCTCCTAAAACCCAATGAGTCAGCCTTTCAAAAGAGCTTGTCAGCTTTCGCTGTTAAACCTTTCATATAGATTATATTTACTCCCCCGTGTTTAAAAATATCCTTCTTGAACCTTGAAAACATAAAATATTTTCCTTGCAGAATTTGTCCTTTTTCCCCAGACAGCTGCCCAAGAATCTCTCATGTATTTATTTGGGAGCAAAACCTCCTAGCTCTTCTTTCACTTTCCTCTTCATGTGCTAACAGCTAAACCAAAGGCAAGCCTCTCTTTCTGAACTCTTGTACAAATGAAGGATTTCTTGTTCCTTTCACAACTTTTTTTTGTCTGCAAACCACAGTCAGCCTTCCAGAGTACTGTGAGGTTAAGTGTTCTTCTCAGCAGATAGGGTACAGAGACATTGGGTGACTTGCCTTTGGTCCTACAACAGGCATGCAGGCTCAAATCCCCTACCTATCCCCTACTCTAATCACCGATCTCCCTCAGATGCTGTCATTTAAGTAAAAAGGCCTATTGGAAATGACAGGTGAAGAAAGCAGTCCAGGCATGAAATGCACTCTAAAGTATATTAATAGAAGGTTGCCAGACAAAACAGCACAAGGCATTTGATCGCATCATCTTAGGCTTGTTGTTCATGCTCCTTTGCATCTGGCTGCGTGATTTCTGCCAGATTCTCGGCTGGAGGAGCAGGCTAGGATTTGCCTGCCTTCCCTAGCCTGTGCCGGGCTCAGCTGCAATCATGCAGAGCACTGAAAGAAATCCCTTTGAGTCGGGATTCATTCCGAACATGTAAAACCCAGACAAATGACTGCTTCTCCAAAGTGAATCCCATTTCACAGCAAGTAGGTTATTAGTGTGGAACTCCATACAAGTAGCCTGCATTCAAAAGCCCTCTGCATTATTAATAGAAGATGAGCTTTTGACATCAAAGGAGAACCATTATGTATGCTAAACGGTGGCAAAAATTGTACCCGCACTTCAAACCTTTTCAGTTCTTTGTCCCTTGTAAATCAATCAAGGTTGACAGATGCTTTAAGGAGAGTAATCTTTTCAATGATACTGTCAATGGATAACATAATGGAACATTGTCTCTGTGCTGTGTGAAGACATGGAGCTAGTCAATTATGGACAACACTTCATGCAGCCGCCAGTTTTCACTTGAAGTGCTGCTGTTGAAGTATTATAATCCCAACAAATGGCCGCAGCAGCATACAATGTAAATGAGACCTCCTGAAGCTTTGGAAAATTAATTAGTAACAACAGTGGTCCATTCCCACACTTTCAAACACCAGCCTGGTAATGTTAACGATGCACTTCCCCCTTCCCTTTGAGCAGTCAATAGGGCATATTTACATACACTATTTTTAATCTTCAACACTTCCCCCCCACCCCCGGCTTTTAAATGCGGGAAGCTCTGGATTCTTTTCCTCTCTTTAGAGCAGCAAACAGCACCCTTAATATTTCCAACCAGGCACATAACCCACAGAGCTGGAGCTGAAAACAAGAGAACAGAGACTTTCCCTCTTGGAGACAGCAGCAATATTCACTCCTCTTGCTTCACACACATCGGACACTTTCCGGCTGTCTCCTTTTCCAACGCTTCTGTCCTCTCAACTGCCCTGAGAAGAATGGCATGGATGGATGGCAGGGGAAAAATTTTTGGTCTCAAGAGACCAGTAGGATGTGAGCTGAAAGCCCAATTTACTGAGTGCCGGCAGCACCTAGGTCGAACTGTGATGCACTGGATGCCAACATATATATCTGGTTGCCAGCTTCTATAGAAAGGAGATTGAGAGTCAAAGGGGAGAGCTGTGCTTTTTATTTAGCTATTGGCTTCTATTTCCTACATCATTTTCTCAAAGATTTTCCCTTTGTCAACTGGGGCTTGCGCTAAGAGGAACACTTAATCTCCCACAGTAACAGAGAGAAATCCCCCACTTGAGCACAAAATTTCTAAACTCCTATCAATTGCAGGTTTTCATTGCTATGATCTGTGAATGCCCCTTTATCTTATAATGTGTTTTCGAAACAAGCAGGTGCAGATAAGAAACTCAATCACTGAGTTGTTCTTGGGCAAGAACAGGCTGCTCCTTGAACCCAACTCCCTCTTTCCTGGGCTCCAAACAGCTGGGGACAGATGCAGCTGCTGAACCTCCTCATTTAGTAGGAGTCTGGCCTTCTGCGCTCTGGGCAGTTTTCTGAGAAGCCTTTGCAGTGGTTGACCACGGCAAGCTTCATCCTGCAGCAGTTCCCTGAACCCCCAAAATATACATATGATGGTTAAACAATACTATGAGGCAACAGAGGAAGCTAACAGCAGGCACACACCCTCCCAAGCATTACCTGTCCAGCTGCCACTGCTGATCCCAAGAAGAAAGGGGAAATGTTTTGTCTACTAGAGACCCACGTCCTGGGAACAGAAAAGTCAGAGGAAAGGATATCTTCTACCTAGCCTTAGAAAAGTCAGAGACTGATCCAAACTTTTGCCCCATCAGTATAAAATTAACTACTATAGAAGAAAGAAATGGACAGGAATCAGAAGGCTTCAATTCCTCCTTCCTTTTGCTGGAACAAATCTGTCAAGAAAAAAGTGGCACAACTCCATATCTGTACTCTCTTCCCACTCAAACTCCACTGTGCAATATGGACAAACACAAGACAAAAAAAATTCTCTACTTCATCTTGATGAGAAAGCTTTAGGCTAGCATTCTTGCCATGATGAAAATGGCCCTTTTTCCAATTAGTTTCTTTTTCTGTACAGACTTGTCTACTTTTGTCATTTTTCAGATTTTGTTCCTCTAGAGCTAGACACATGAAATGCTGCTAGGTCCCTATCCTCCTCCATCCACCGCCTCTGGTACGAGCTGGTTGGGATAGCACTGCAGAGGAGACAAGCTCCATGCCCCCCACTGTCCTCATCTTTGAGAGGAGACCTAGGTTTATCTCTCAGGAGCAGGAGATTGAAGTATAAGGGGACGGTATAGGCTGGGAAAGCCATATGTTGGATAACACAGAGGGTTAAGAATATAACAGACAAAATCAGGGCCCAAACAGTAGGTTCTTCTGCTCTTCTCTGTTTAGCGCAGGATTCCAAAGTAATTTTCTATTAAGCCTGTTCCTGTTATGTAGCTGCCTAATATTATGCATTCCCTTCCCTCTTCACTGTTCATGGCTGGAAGTTACTGCCTTGGTTGAGATGTGTTTCTGAATATTCCTTATACCAGACAAAGCAAAAAGGGGCAGCAAACACCCGTTACTTGAAAAATTGTCCACTTTAAGCAAACCAGGAGTGCATAAACTGAAACGGGGCGAGAGGTAGAAGTAGCTTAGCTGGCAGCTCCATGGTTGTGTAAGATGGGCCAGGAGAAGCAAACAAGCAGTTTCAGGCATGCTTGGGCATTGTGGATTCTACTTGCACAGCTTTCAAGGAAAACTGATGCACAAAAGAGGCTATGGAAAAGGCCAGGATGTCATACTTGTCAAAGCTGCTATACACTGGGCTAGAGTCTTAAATCTACTGACTTCTGCAGAAGTATGGCAATCATAATGTGTGCTAAGGGTCTGTTCTATTGTTTGAAACTTGGTCTAAAAATACGTGCCCCTTTCCAACTCATTTATAGGACTTTACTGTTTATTTACAAACACCAGGGATACCCACACACATACATTCTTTCAATTTACAAGACAGGTATTGAGCAATTGCAATTGAAAAATCACAGATTTTCCTGCAGAACAGTTTTCCATGGCAATGTCAAAGAATTTCGAAAGCATACATTGCATTTGTAACAACTGTAAACAGAAAATTATCTAACCTTTTCTTTCCAGTTTATTATTTTTACTTCTATTTGCTATGAAACAATAAAGCTAATCCAATTGAACACAAGACAGAAGATCTTCTGGTAAAAACTAAATGTTCCAATAATTCACGAGCAAAGTTTATAATATGGAAGATGAAGATCCTGCCTCTGTTCATGTGTCTAATGACAATACGTAAGATCACAACACCACTTTTAGATAAGGTAAGTATAAGAGGGAAGATGGTAGCTAACAATGACAAAAAAATTAAGTAGTCTTCTATTCATATTAAAATAAACTTTACACAATCCAATTAAACCAGAGATTTATCATTTTAAAATAAATTACAAAAAATATTAGTTAAGGGAAACATTGCTTACATAAGAGAAGTCTTCAGCATTCTGACAGAGAAGCTTAGGAAAAACAGCCTGTCGCTGAAATCTTTCCTCATCTTCAAAGATGTTCCCATACATGAAGCCATTCATCATGGTGGAGTGGGCATGGATGTCAATATAGAACTCCAGGTTAATCTTCTGTTGAGGGAAAACAACAACAACAAAAAAAATAAGCATGAGATAAATCATAACTGTGTTATGTAGGTGAAGCCTCCCATAAATCCAGTACTGCCATCCTTGAATCATGGTGCCAGTGTCAGAAAGCCATGCTAAAGATGCATCCAGCCATTCATGACTCTTTGTAGGAGCATGTGAGATGCAACACAGGACTATCATAGACATTTCTTTACCTCTTCTGAGAAGGCTGGAACACTTATGCAGCACAGGACACTGTGCAAAATAGAGCCATAACTTTATCCCTCGCTTTGATACAGGGCTTAGTGTCACAGATAAAAATATATACCTTCCAGTTCTAGAGCTTGATTGTTTGGGCATAGCTTTGCTATCTCTGCACAGTGCTATATCACAATATGGAGATGTGTACTTCTGCCAGGAAAGACAGGCTCAAATTTGTGTAAAAAGGACTTCAGTATTTCCTGTGCAGTTTATTTCACTTTATAAGTAGAAATACTGCAAATTGGTTTGTCTTACTCTGCTTTGTAGGAGCAATTCAACAGAACAACTCCCAAAAGCAAGTGCCTTTAATGCTTCTCCATTTGTAGTTTTCCACATGATTCTGCATCAACTCTTACTTCAGAAAAAAACAACAGGATCCCCTAACACAGAAGGGCCTGCTCTCCCCATGTAAGAAAACGCTGCTTAAGTCTCCAGTCCAGGGACACATCTTTTTTCCTCACATAATATAGAAGTGATACTACTTCCCCTGCAATCAGCAGCAAAGAGTGAATGTTCACCTTGATCACCACCTACAGTGCCACTGACAGCAGTGAGAAGGAACATCCAGTACTAAAAAAGTGCTACCAGAGCAGATGCCACTGGGTTACTGAGAGGTTGCCCAAACTTATGTAACTTCTGGTCCCTGCTCTGTCACTAGACCATGACAAGACCACCTCTCTCTGTCACCTGGCCACCTAGGGTGAGTAAGAACCTTCCTGGTGAGCAGAGGGTTACAGTTCAGATCTCCCTGACCCAACAGGGGGCTGGAGAAGAGCTCTGTTAGAAGGACAGGGAGTAGGATGCTTAGCCCTCTAGCCCTCGATGGCTAACAGGGGCCTTGTCCAGTAAAATACAACATATAGCTCTCCAGCCACATGTCTGCACACAAAGCTTGCTCAGTCTACTGGAGAATACTGAGCTACAAGACAGCCCAATGTAATACAAAATACAGTTTGTTTTATGCAGTTCATGTGACAGCAGTGTCAGCTCTTCTGGAGAGTCTCTGATGGGGGGAGAACATAATTTAGTATGTGAAACTAATATGATACAGATTTACTTTCCCTTGGCAAAAAACCAATGTACAATACACAGTGACTGTGTAGTTTAATTAAACAGCCTAGAGAGAGTAATACTGTATCTTATTAAGCCTCTCCTATGTTAAAACATTAGCTAGTGCAATATCAATATCTGACCATGCTTCATAGGAGGAGCAATATTTGATTGTATATGACTCTCATACAAAAAACTGTTTGCTCCTGCCAAAGCATTATGCTGTGCTATAGAGGACCAACACTGCAATAAAGTACACATCTGCTATTCCAAGATATAGCACCGAGGAGAAAGATTAGCATTGACAGGATGAAATACCACATAGGATTTTCTTCCTCTCCAAGCATACAGAAATTAAAACCGAGATTGAGTAATATTATTTTTCATAAGATAATTTCCCCATCAGAAACAGAATTTGATGAGATCAGATGCACACTGGCATATCATCATAAGGCAGAACATGTTGTAGAGTCTCAGAACAGTGATTTGATGAAGTGAGGAGATAATCTAGTTAAACTGGATATTTGTAAAGCATGAATGTCCTTCACATAGAAGTCAGTGACATAAGTCATACTTACTTTATAGGATTTAGACAGAACTCCTTATAGGGATGTATTTAGTAATATAAAGTCAGAAGCACAGTAAGATCTATAACATTAGACTGGTATTATTTGTGTCTTCACCAACACAAAGGTGCTGGCATAACTTGTATGATTTGTGCTATGTCATGCTATACATATTCATCCACAGTTATCAAATTCTTTTGAAAAGAAGGTGTCTACGAACAGGGACACAGAAGCACAGATTACTAAAATAACTTTCCATAGGCTATCCAGCAAGAAATTCACCTGCAGAACATGGGTGACCCGCGCCTCAGCTTAGTATACGATTGATCAACACACGTAGTCTAACAGAGTGTCACTAGAGAATATTTTTTAAATGCTCCTAGGATTCTCACTAAAAAAAAATGCTGGTAAAAGCGTTCCAGAGAATTTTAGATAATCTCTTGAGGTGCTGAAATTATACTGAAGATCTGTTTTGATGATTGAAACAATTTTCAAAGAGTCTGGTTACAATGGTTATATGTGAGGCAACAGTGCCCTTCACCAGATATCACCTTTACCTAAGGATTAAGCTTCCAGATTGCTTATTTGGAAACCATGACATTCAACAGATCTCATCACCCAGAGAAGTGTTTAAAAACATTTATCCAGTCATTCATTACAACATATTTCAAAAAGTAACTTCCTAAGTCAGACCACGATAACTATTACAATGTTTTTTTCAGGTCTTTGTTCCTTACTCTCCTATTGAACTTATAAAAAACTCTATTTCACATATTCCTGGCCCACTAAATATAGTCCAAATTTGAAATTGTCTACTAAGTTGTTAAACAGTACTAGGGTAATTGCCAGTTAGATGTATTACTCCCAGACCCTGCTGGTTGTGAACAGAACAGTATTGTAGTGTTTCATATTCCTTTTCTTCTCATATCACATTCATTATTTTATCAAAGGGAAACGTCTTGAGCATTCTCCATTACAGAACAAAATAATTCAGAGCATTGTTAATATAACACCAGTTCCTTATGGAAAAATCCTCTTTATTCACAGACACAAAGATATTGTGGCCTTAAAATGGATAGTAACAGCCCAGTCACTGGGACATTAAAGAAAGTTTTCCACCTTGTGCACTGGGTAGTATACCAACTACTAGACAATTTTTTTTGTAGATACGTTTGCAAAAGAGTAAGATATGTTCCTGAAACATCTTGTGTTGGTGAGACACTGGAACAGGTTGCCCAGAGAAGTTGTGGGTGCCCCATCCCTGGGAGTGTTCAAGGTGAGGCTGGATGAGGCTTTGAACAACCTGGTCTAGAGGCAAGTGTCCCCACCCATGGCAAGGGAGCTGTACTTGATGGTCTTTAAGGTCTCTTCCAATTCTAACCATTCTATGATTCTAACAATAATAGTATTTCTTCTCTCTCTTTAGAATCATGCATATTCATAAGCACATTACATGTAGGAATGGTTTCATCCACTGCCCCACTATGAATTTAAGATAATTTCATATTTCAGTGGAGGTTCTCTGGAAGAACCTGACATAAATACCGATCTTCTGAAATTTAGGCAGGATCACAGAATTATCATTTTATTAAACATATAATGTCACCGGCTGATGAGGATTTCAGAAAAATCAGCAGAGAGATGATCTTCTGAAATTGTTTCTCTCTGAGTTAGGGAGAATTTTAATGGGAGAATGAGGTTAATAAAAGTATGTGTGCATTTATATAAGCATGTACAAACACACTTAAAATATAAACCACTCCTTCTGACTGTTAAACCACAGGGGTATCTGTCAGTAGCTACACAGCAGAACCCACCCCAGCTAGGGCTTCTAATGCCGTAACATTTACAACTAAGAACGGGAATAAATTTAAAGGTGGCTCAAAGTCTCAAAATAGTCACATTTGCTTCAGCCTTTAAGCAGAAAATAATGAATAATCAGGCTTGAACATCTCTGGATGCCATAGCTGCCTTCTGAGAGACTTACAAGTTACATCCTCCAATATGATATTAAACTCATCATTTTCTGCTTTAGAAGTGGAATGCAAAATGATTCAGATGCCTTATAAAAATCATCATGCAATTTAATTCCCTCAAGTGTCTTTTCTTTGTGCTTCTAAGCAGCAACACAGATTTTCTCTCACACACTTTTTCTTAAGTAAAGCTGTAATTACCTGGATGACCTGCTTGCAGAGTTGGAGAAAACAAAGGCAGACTTGGTCTTTCTTTTCTCTGTGGGTCATAGCAGAAATCACTCACTAGACTGACAGAGACAATGAGTGAAGCCCACTTCGTAGAAAACAACAGCTAACATTCTCTCCCTTGAAAAGAAAGGTCTTTGCCTCTTCTAGCAACTTACCACATAAAACCAGAATAAATAAAGAAGCAAATGAGTCTCTGCTCTAAAGTTCATTTGAATCCCTGCCTTTGTGACACACACTTTCCACTGTTCTTCTGAGTCAGCCTAGAGTTTCTGGCAGCTTGAGAAATATACATATAAATTAGGGAGGGGGGAAAATGAAAGAAATCACGGATAAAGAATAAGAGCTCACATACATTGTCAAGATATCAAATAGTCAAAGTAGCACAGAAACTGCAAACTGATTCATGATGCCACATAAAGTATTGAGAAAATATATTCTCACTTGTCTGTATTTTTACTTCATTAGCTGATCACCTTTGGAAGGTCAGTAATTACAGAGCAACAGGAAAGAACAATATAACCAAAGTTAGATTTTGAACACTGCAATTATGGTTCTTAAGGAAACAGAGATTTAATAAATAAATGCCTTAATAAAAGGATAAATGTGCATTGAGCCCAGAACATGAGCCACTAGAGAGACAAGCGATGCAGGAAGAAGCCAGTTCTGTCCGCCAGCTGTCACTTCAATATGGATTTTATTAATTCTTGGGCATAGCAAGTGGTTTAGAGAGAGAACATCCAAAACCTTTCTTCACTCCAATATTTCATACAGGAGATGGAATAAACTCCTTGCAATATTTTATAAAAGCGGTTAAAACCACGGCTTGTCATTAGTGATAGAGAACATATTAGCCTCCAGGCAGACTTCATGCTCTTTCTGCTAAACCACTGTTTGAAGCAAACGAGCATAGAGCAGTTGGCACAGCATAAGGAGTTTTCCCCTTTTGGTTTGGAAAAGATTTGGAAATTCCCAGAATGTTGGGTCTTTGATGCTTCCTCAACTCCAGAATCTCTCAAAAGAAAATCCTGCATACGTCTCAAATATGTCCAGTATGTCATGCAAGCCATACCCCACACTTTGTTATTTTGGCAATGCCTACAGTGGGGACACCAAAAAACACAAACACCATGTGCTAATAAGCAAATTAAAGGAAAACTGACCGTTCAGCATCACATGTTCAGCAGTCTGTATTCAGCTAGAAAGCACCAGTCCTGGCCCTTTCAGCTCTAGGGAACTCTGCCCAGTGCCTTGAATCACTCCTTAGGAATACACAACTCTTGTCTCCTTCTTACTAATGAGTGAACACGAGACGGAATTAAAACTTTCTGGGTATTGTTTCATCTACATTCTCTCCATGTTTTTTCCTCTAATATTTGAAATGGCCTGTATAACCTCCTTCTTCCCTCAAAAGAAGTCAAATAGTTGAAAGAACGTTTTCCTCTGCCATTCTTTATAGCCTCTGACAAGTCGCTTCTGCCTGAGGGTAACAGAACACTGGAAGGGGCTGCCCAGAGAGGTTGTGTAGTCTCCTTCTTTGGAGATATTCAAAACCCACCTGGATGCGTTCCTGTGTGACCTGATCTAGGTGTTTCTGCTCGATCAGGGTAATTGGACTAGATGATCTTTCAAGGTCCCTTCCAATCCCTGTGATTCTGTGTGATTCTGTGAAGTCAGTCCTACAGTATCATCTCTAGTTTTTCAGGTGATGTAAACCACACCTTATTAGAGGAACTATTTCAGAGGTGTGACACTACCCTTTTGTAACCATAGGGACAACATCTTTCTCCTCCCATTTATGATCTCATAGACCACTTTCTCCATTCAATTATTTACATAAGAAATTAAAATATGTCCCGGTTTGAGATAGCCGAAAAGTTGTTTAAAAAACTTAAAAAAAAAAGTTTCTTTGTCTTGCTTCCAGAGAAGGGATAATGCCAGTTTGGAACCACCTTTATTCTCGCTGATATAAAGTACAAAAGCCAATTTCTCCTTATTGCTTGTAGACATCTTTACACAATCTGACAATGCCTTTTAAGTGTACTAGCAGAAACAGCTTGCAAACACTGATATACCAGTAGTTCTGCATGACCTTCTAGGAATTCTTCTTAACAATTCATATTTTTTTTTCAGATTATTTTTATGTCAATCCAAGAGCTGCTGTCTTTTAAAATGAACCACTCCAACCCAGTTGTCATTCAAAAGTAATTATTTGGTGATCTGGTTACACAGGAAGGTCTCAATCTAAAACATGATACCTCTTAATAAAAGGCATAATCTGACATGGCTCATTAGTGCCTCAAAGAGGATGGAGAAGACACTTCTATTGGTCCCATGGATTCATACAGCAAAAGGATGGCATGTCTGTCAACACTATTTTTAAAAACAGGCAGGAAAGCAAGGGATGCTTTTATCCATAGAAGAACATGGGACCCCTTTCAATGAGCATGAACCCTGCTCTGGCATGCCCATCAGTATCCCTGAAAGAAACTAAACTCATAGTTTTGGCCTCAGACTGGGAGGTCAGTACCATGCATATTCTGATTATCTGCTGCTTCTCTCACCTGCCAGAGTAGATAACAACACCTCCTGAGGATTAGCTGACGTTTGTAAAGCACTTTGAAGATATAAAGCATCACAGTGCTTACAAGTTAAGTATTAATTCATCTGCCAGGCTGATTCACTCTTTGACCCCTCTGCAGAGATGTCCAGTTAGTGTCAGCTCTGGCAGTTTTTGCAGTTCAGGCACCTGTCCACCAGCTACTGGACTGAAGCCAACAATTCACACAGGACACAGAAGAGCCGTCAGATGGTAGTAACATTTGGTCACGACAGGCCTGAATCGGATTTGCAAGGGTGACCTGGAGGTGAAAGGCTCTATCAAAAAGCCACTTCTGTTCAAATGCATATTAAATTAGAGAGGGGCCAAAGAGACAATGTAAAGACCCAGATCAAGTTTAGACAAGACTTTTGGGTCAGCTGCATGGAAATTTTTTGTATAATTTTTACCCTAAATGAATAGGAACCAGGAAATACGCTCCTCTGGATTTTGGGCCTGACCCCAAGCCAAAACTAGAAGTGTGAGTCTGAACAAGAACAGTTGCTTTCTCTCATCCTTTCTCTCTCCCTCACACAGAAGCAAATACAAACGTAGAATCATAGAATGGCTTGGGTTGGAAGGATCTAGTTCAACTCCCCTCCAGTGAGGGGGGACATCTTCAACTAGATCAAGTTGCTCAGAGCCCTGTCCAACCTGGCCTTCAAAGTTCCCAGGGACAGGGCATCTACTACCTTTCTGGGCAACCTGTGCCAGCATTTCTCTACCCTCATTGTAAAACAATTCTTCCTTATAACGAGTCTAATTCTACCCTCTCTAAAGCCATTACCCTTATGCTATTGCACCAAGCTAAAAAGTTTGTCCTAATATTTCTTATAAGCCCCTTTTAGGTACTAAAAGGCCACAATAAAGTCTCCCCAGGGCCTTTAATTGTCCAGACTGAACTACTACAACTGTCTTTATAGAAGTGCTCTATCCCTCTGATTATTTTTGTGGCCTTCCTCTGGCCTTGCTCCAACAGGTCTGTCTTTTCTGTGTAGAGGGCTCCAGAGGTGGATACAGTACTCCAGGAGGGGTCTCATGAGAACAGAGCAGAGGGGAAGAATTACCTCCCCTGACCTTCTGGCCATGCTTTTGATGCAGCCCAGGATGTGGCTGGCCTTTTGTGCTGCAAGCACACATTGATGGCTTGTGTCCAGCTTTTCATCCACCAATATCCCCAAGTTCTTCTCGGCAGAGTTGCTCTCAACCCCTTCATCCCCCCAGCTTGCATTGATACTGGGGGTTGCCCTGACTCGGGTACAGGAACCTGAACTTCATGAGATTCAGATGGGCCCACCTCTCAAGCTTGTCCAGGTCCCTTTGGATGACATCCCTTCACTCAGGTATCACTCAACCACACTGCTCAGCTTGCAAACTTGCTGAGGGTTTGTTTGATCCCCTCATTCAATGAATTCAGCTGGGAAGACTGTGGATGGACATTGTGCACGTGTTTAACTTGTGACTGACAATTCTTTCTCCTCATCTTCCTGGAACAACATCACAACAGGAAGAAGTTATCCCTGGTCTTCAGTCTTATTCCATTCCTTTGCAAGTTGCATCTTTCTTTTCCTTCCTTGTACTTAGTGCAGACAACAAGCACATTCAAGTAAGAGATAAAAGTGAAAGCTGATAAACAGGAACACAAGGACACTGAAAGAGATTAGGGACTATACATCAGACATAGCTATGGAGGGGAGGGACAGCATGCTAACAAATGAAAAAAAGAATTGTCCCTAATCTTCTCTTGTTGGCCCAGGATTCATCTACAACTGGTAGACTAGGTCTTTTTGGGTTTGACCTCCTTAGAGAGAGCTCAGCATAGCATTTTGCACCAAGCTGCAGAATGTTTTCTCAGCGATTTACATCTAGCAGTATTTATTATCTGTACAGTGCTATATAAGCTAAAATGTAGCGGTCATTTTGGAAGGGTCTGCTTTTACAACTGAAAGCACAACATATCATGACTTTTGCAAGGCACTTATCAGCATCAGTTGTATCTGAAACTTCTTTCCTCTGATATTTCCCTACCCATATTGGCCAGTATAAGCCAATATGGCCTGTATTGCTACAGAAAATATTTTTACCAGTTATTTAGTGATTTGTCTCCTGCTTGCCACACCAAACAGCAGAGCTCTTAACTGTGCCTATAAGTAAAGTCACAAGACCTCAAAGACAATGTTTTCCCTGCAAGCACATATTGGTGTCTTTTTTTTTTTTTTTTTTAACCATTTACTGCAGAAAACATTATTAAAGTCTTGCAGAACATGGGGGATTCAAGATTCAGTACAGTGGTATAAGACATACTCAGAGTGACAATCTCAAGAGGATTCACCAGGGCCTAACTAAATGAAGGTACAATAGGACTCTGAAGAAGAGTATTTCCTACTCTAGAGAGCAGCAGCTGCCACACTGCCAATGTCTGACCTGGAGATTTAGTGAGTTTTGTCTGCTTTTTCTTCTATATAAAAAAAATCCTCTTATTCCAACAACAGACCACAACAGCAAGACAGAAACCAACTACATGCAGCAGCAGCATAGTGAAAGTTCCCTGGAGGCAGAAAGTGATGGCACAAAACTTCAGCAGATAACTAGTGGGCAAACCAAACTTTCAGTGAGCTCACCCTGCTTCTTCATAGTTTCCCTGACAGTTTCCGTCCCTCCACACTCCCACATACCTCACTGTGGGTTGGAGAAAATCCGGAAGTATACTTTAATAAAGCTTCCAGCTTTCCCAACCACTTCCCTTTAACTTAAGATTTCTCTGAAGGGAGGAGATTTCTGCTATCTCTGATGGGTGGAACCTGATTCTGTCATCATTAGCATTTCTCAGAGACCCTTCATTTGTTGAATGTTGGTCTGTAGTAAAGAGGCAGGAAGGATAGTCATTTTTATAGCAACTACCTGCCAACAGATTTCAATTCTTTATCCCTTCAAAATCCCACATCTGTCCATGTCTCCAGGCACCAGTGGCAAAAGCTCTGCATTAGTTATTTTTATTATCAACATAAAAATCTTTCATTTTTTTTATTTATTAAGAAAAAAAAAGCAGCTATCTACAAAACTCAGTTCATTTTGTCCTTAGGCAGACATTTAAAGCTGTCTGCTAACTTTTCTTAATAAAAAAATAAGCTCAAGTCTTTATTACACATGCTGTAACAAAATCTAACCAGCTACATTTACCCAGCTGAGACATGCTCCATCCGTTTATCAGGCAAGAGTTCTGTGACCGAAATAGGAAACAGCTGATAAATAAGGGGGTCCCATTTCTGAAACATGGCCACTGATGGGTCCTGACCACAGTGCTAAGCCAGAACATGTCCCATCTCTGCAGGCAGCCAAGTCCACACTGTCCCCTGGAGCAGGAACAGACTCTGAGCTCATTTGGACCCACCTACAGACAGACAGACAGACAGATAATAGAGACCCGTCAGCTGAAGGCTCCATTGCATGACTAGTCTGCTTTTGGGACTGAAGTGCACATCTCTGTGATGCCACATCAAATGGCTTCCCCAGCTCTTCCCTAACACAGCAGAGAAGGGTGTAGCTTGTACTGTGTGGTTGTCACTGTGGAGACACCACCACATCCTCAAACACCATCCCTACAGACCCACCAGCCAGATCTCTTTGAAACAACCTGCTTTCAGGCTGGGCCTTTGCTTTTGTTTCTTAACAGTGTGATATAGTGAAGACTGAAAATATATCCCAAAACACCTCAGTTAATTGCACAAATGCCTCTTGGACTCTAACGCGAGGACACAGCAGGTGATGAGAACCACACCTTCTGCCCAAAGTCTTGTGGTCCATTTCATAGTGAGGACAGTCTCTGAAAAGCAGGAAGAATTTGGAGCCCCAGCCAGGATGTGTGTCAGAGCTGCTGCCTGCACTCTTCCTAGGCTAGTGACTGGCACGTTAGACCCAAACACCACATCTTAGAGTGACACAAGATGAAACACATTAGGCAGATGGCATGTTTTCTCTGCACAAGCCAGCACCAGAGTATTTCCTCCTAATGATCCCCTTTTCTTGTTCTCACAGTAAAATTAGTTTTAAAGTAAAAAGAAACAGAAAAATACATAGCGTGATGAGAGCAAAGATTACTATGTGGGAAATATATCAATATCAACAAGAGAGGGGTTTTGTTCTTTCAATTCTATGGCTTTTATTTATATATATATTGTTTATAAAAAACAAACACCCTACTTTGTGAGATGTGAAAAGTCAAAATTTACATTTAAATGGAAGCAGTTAGGTGGGCTTTTTTTCCCCCCTCTCATCTCTTGAATGCAGAGTACAAAAGACTAAAAACTCTCAATTTTCCTAAATGGAAGGATAACAGGTGAAGTTTGCATTCTGGGAGCTATTCATTTACCAAACAATGTTCAACTCTGAAATGACCAAAGCCCAGCTGATCAAGGGGAAAAGAGCACTGGCTATTAGGCCTGACAGGGATTTGCTCGACAGCTGAGACCAGGAGAAGCTGTGATCTCATTGTGCCCTGTTCCCAAGGAGGAAATTATGCCAAATACATCTCCCTGAGGGCAACACCTACATTTCCAGATGTACAGCGGATCACTATCCAACTGAAAATCACTGCAATTACAGAGATTTCACTGCTACAATAGCCCTGGTTTCATTGCTGGAACTACTGCAGATGTTTAAAACGTGAGGCTGTGTGCTTGCAAGGGAAGATGAGAAGACTTAAAACAAGTCCATAATTGCACAGTATTAAAGCCACTGTAAAAGAATGGAAGTAAATACTGTCATGACCCTTAAAGCTTGCCATCAATTACCTTCTTTTTCTCTTTTTTATTTTTTTTCTTTTTTCATATTTTCTTCCTGACAAATAAAATGAGTACTGCTTTTAACCAGGGAGTCTATGAAACAAGTACACTTGCAGCAACGTGCTCAGAGAATGCCACCCTAATCCATGGAAAGGTATACCAACATTTTTACCCGCTTTGTCTCACTGGAACATACCAGGAGTAACAGAGGGTGCACCACAGCAGCCTATTCAATTCTGGTCTGTATTGCTCCTCTCTAGCCTTTTCTGACAGAGTTGATCCATAGTGTTAAAAAAGCACAGGCAAAAACTAACCTGATGCTTTTTTAAAAAAATAGTTAACTGCAGGTCCAGCTGGCACTTCATAGGGTTTTATGTTGATTGGTTTTAACTGTCTTGCATTATGTTGAGAGAAACCCATACAAATAGAGCCCCCCCAAAATACTGCTCCCCTCCCCGTAAAAATAGTCTGGCATTTTTTTAAAAGCAGAGGAAACAGTAATAAACATTTGGAAAAAGGCGCACACACAAAATCTAAATGCCCGGGAGCTAAGAGTACTAGTGCAATGTACCCAGCACTGGGAAATCACTGGTTTGTTCTTTTTGGTTACAAACAGGCTGTGTTTCTAGTCTGCCAGGGCTTGAATCTATCCCAATCACTGCATGACTATCAGAAATTATATTCTAATGTTCACCCATCACTATGATGGTCGCTTTGTCTTGGGCAAATTCTGCTTTATGCCCCCTTCACAAACAGCAAAAGAATTTGTTGTTTCTGCAACAAATGATGCTATTGTATCTAGTACTTCCCAACTTAAAAGCATTACCTGTGTTAATTAATTCCAATGTATTCGTCCCCACTGCCAGCCCTTTCAGTCAGAAAGTGTCACGGCCTCAATGTGGATTGATCCTTTGTTTTTACGTACATTTTTCTGGCAACAAGGACAACTTCAAAAACTCCATCTTCCCTATTAGGGGAGAACTTGTAGAATAAGGCTGATGGTTGGATTTGATGATCCCAAGGGTCTCTTCCAACCTATATGATTCTATTTCCTCCACACACAGGTCACCACTCATTGCCAGGAACAAGCAACACCATAAGCTGGCATAGTTTGCTGGGAGTTCACATCATGATCTAGGGATCCAATCCAGCTAGGTTAAAAAAGTCTAAATATTTGGAGGTTTGTCTTGTTTTATAGCTGAATCAGCTACTTGAGCTGTTCATATATTGTCCCACCACCCAAGGAACCAGTTGTATAAGTCATACAGATTTACTGTGTGCAGGGGTGGGGGAGAAGAGAGAAAAAATTCAAGAGAATGGAACAATCTTAAGCAATTGATGTTGAATTTAAGCCTTATCCTGAGATTAAAAGGGTTTTACCTGAGACAGCAGGACAGCCATAACAACATATCAAGGCCCTGTCTCAGCTTTCTCCTCAAATAACCAGGAGCATCTGGCTGCATCTGGAGCATTTGAGTGTTATCCATCTGGTGGTATTCAAGATGAGTCTGAGGAGCCTGCTCAAGAAATAGGTGATCAGCGCCTCCTTTCGCAAACTCAGGTCTCCACCTGCATCCATTCTTATGGGCAAGCAGTGTTCTGTAGGCATCTACCCTGCTTCAGTCACGGATCTAGCATGTGAAGCCAAGGTGGATGGTTTCTTCCTGTGTTCCCTGGCTTCCCTTGGAAAGACACTCAGGCATATGAGCAGAGACTCCAGACGAGCCCTCCACCTGGACAAAGGATTGCCCTGCAAAGCAGAACCTGCACAGAAGTTTTTTTTCTAAAAATCTGCAGTGTCTTGGTTTTGTTTCTAAAAATCTGCAGTGTCTTGGTTTTGTTTCTTTCTGTCCTTAAAAGGGCAGCTCTTCAAATCCATCCAGTTGCCTGCAATCTTCAAAAGCAAACAAGCCTTGTTGACATGATATGGCAGGTTGCCCAGAACAACTGTGCCTTCAATTTTATGGATGAACTCAAGACTACCAGTTGTACTGTCCTTCAAGACACGCAAGTAATTAAAGCCTACCTGGTCCTATACCCAAATTATGAAGTATAACACTAAGATAATATTGAAATCATTATGTCATTACTACAGCTGCATCAAGGAGCAATGCATGTTTTAACATACCACAGGGAAACAGATGTGGTTCAGGGACACAGAAATATCTCAGCAAAAAAGCAGGTTTTTATCTCAGATAAGCCTTAGGATGAGATTTTAGCTTCCAAAATTATGTCAATTTGACTCATCCCTCAGCTCTCCCAAAAATCCACCAAGAAAATATTACAGGGTCTTGTGAAAAAATTCCTGTTCTTTGCCATCTATTATCATGACCTATTCTAACAATACTACACAAAAGTTGGCTTTTTTACACACATTTCTGTGGCATCCATGCCCATATTGTCCAAATCTGACATCTGCTCATTCCATGCAAGTGAACTCAGCTGGACAAAAGGATATAAAGTAATATAAAATGTCAGCTTTCATGCTATACGGATTAAGCCAGCCATGTAATCAGGCACTCTTTATGATGGGCATATCATGGGTAAGCAGTGATGACAGAGTTTATCAGATACCAAAAACCACTAATATGTATGCCTGATTCTGTCTCTGTAGGAAGAGACAGAATCAATCAGCAGTCCCAACCTTAGGCACATGGTTATCACAGCTGGTGGAAACATTAAACCTTCTGGGTTACCTTCAAGCCCCAGCAAGGTTTAGCATGCCCTTGAATTAACCTTGAATCTTACCCAAGGGAATAACTGTGCAATAGATTGAAACAGGCAGTGCTAACCAGCTGCAAACACGCAAGCACTGGGACTGAACGCAGCTGATGGAACCCCACGATAAAGCTAAGGTGCTGCCCCCTTCCTTCTGCTTGTCCAAGTAGTAGGCAACTCAGCTCAGCAAGCTTCTATGCTCCTCCAAGTAATGGCAACTGATCCACAAAGGGCCAGGCACCAGCTAAAACTAAATTACTTTTCATGCTGTATAGATAACTTCTCTGGAATGGCTTCTCTGCTGGCACTGTACCACACTGGTGTGAAGAAACATCCTCCAGGGTGGCTGGATGGTCACTGAGTTCTGCAATAGAGATTCTCTCTATATATTCAGCTGTTCTGTATCCAGACATTAGGAACAAAGCTGCATGATTCCTGAACTAGGCATTTCCACATTTTTTGTGCTTGTTTCAACAAATAATATCCTTACATTCTTTTCTATAGCCAAGTTGTGGGAAAGGGAGTTTTTTTTGGAAACACGTTTCAAAGAAGAATAAACTTGGCACAGAACTGCATTCGGGTGCCTCCCAGCAACTGGTCCAGCTCAAAGATATACAGTCCTTAGTAATGCCCCAATTTTTTTGGCACACATTATATCCACAAATTTTCTGTGTACAGTAGAGATTATCTTCATGTAGACTTTTCCTTCTCCTTTCTCTGTCCCATCGAATAACCCCATAGGCTGACAACCTACGACTTTATGTACAGTCATTTGACAGGACTATAATCTTAAACCACAGATGGGAAGCAGAGAGACACAAAGCTCAGTAAGAGCAAAGAAATGCAGGGTATAAGCACTGTCCAAAACTGAATCCTCTTTCATGCTAGTTGAATTCTTACTCAATACCACCATAGCTAAAACAGCACTGGGCTGCTTCCCTACTTGAAAAAACTGAATACATATTATCATATGCTAAGGTGTGGTTCTGATGTGGGTTTTTTTGCTTTTGGGGGGTGTTTGGTTGGTCTTTTTTGTTTGTTTGTGGGTTGGTTTGTTTTGTGGGATGGTAGTAGTTTGCTTTGGTTTTTAAAGGTTTCCACGTTCCTGTAAATGTCACTGAGTTGTATATACTACTGTGGCATTTTGCTCTCTCTGATACCAGGAAACTCACATACACGCATTTTCAGTTGTTTATCTTGTGAATACAAAGACTGAATCAAAGCATCATAAGGAAAGAAAGTAGGTTGCTTTCTCCCCTAACTTTTCTGGGACTCAATATTGTCAATTTCTCTTTCTTTCCCACTTCTATTTTGTCTTAAGTCTCCGCATCTTGGAAGACTGTGAAGCTGCTCTGTGATTTTTATCTCCATGATTAAAGTGTTACACTTTATTGAGCTCTTTGCATCAGCACCAAAATCTGCAATGCAGGATTTTACATAACACTTCATTTTCTCCTCGCACCATTACTGTTATTAACCTGGCGGCAATAAACAGAAAATACAACTCAGCTCATGATGTACTCCTGAGTTTTTGTGTGTGTATAACAGAAAAGAAAAAAATAAAAGAAATTGAAATGAAAGAGCCTCCTCCCTGTGAAAAATTAAGAACAGTTGCATAAACTTGTATTTTCCTCAAAGAACAATCACAGCTTTTCAGAGTTGAAAAAAAAAAAAAAAAGTACTGTTCTATAGCTTCTGCAAGAAAGTATTTCTTCTAAAATCAGAGATCAGAAAAAAAAGAACATCCAAACGACTTCACAATTCTCAAACTCAGTGCTACTCTTCAGTAGACTTCTCAGATGGAAGGTTTGTTTGAAACCCTACTTTGGAACGTTGTACTTTTCTTTGTTTAAATGACAACGTTTGGAGAGCATGAGATATTCCAACAGGATACTGATAAGGGTCTGAAAAACAGCTGAAGAGCTGTATGTGCATGCCAGCACAGACTGACCTTCACATTCCACCAATGGATGGAAACAGCATGCTTCATGGACATGAGATCTCCAAGTACACAGGAAAACAGAGGTAGTTAAATATCTGAATGCCTGTAGGAGTCTGCCTTACTAACAGAGATTGCTTTTGCTGAAGGGGGAAGAGACCTTCAGGTTCTGGAGCAGAAGCATCTAGATCTGAAAGCAGGACTACAAGAGCCCTGCAGAAAGAGATGGGTCATCCATGAACAGTTGGTTACCAAAAGCTGATCAAACCCTAGCATTAACAAGAGAGAGAGAGAATGCCAGTTTGGCATGTTATAGAGAGAGCATTCAGAAGCAAAGTCAGTTTTGTATGAACTAACAGCAATGCTTCAGGTACTTGGGGAAAAAAATAAAAATAGGAGGGCAGGCTTTGGTCTTTCTCTGCTTCTATTCCCTTTAGATGATATAAGTACTTCTGAAGTGCTGGGGGTGTGGAGCTGGGGGATATCCTAAAAGTCTGTTTCCAACCCATTTTCAGTTGGTTTCTGTAGCTCTCCGTGAACTGCACTATGCTACCACATCCACCCCAAGGCATCTCCTTGCAGGAGTGGTTAGGGAAGTCAATGCGGATCGGGCTGAGTGGTATTGCTATAGCTTCCATCCAACAGATTGCTTACCCTGAGACATACTGGTTATTTTTGAAGGATTGTTTTGTTTTTTAACCCAAGAGAAAGCTTTTAGAAAGCTCTCCGAGCTTCTGCCCCCTACTTATGTGGGTTCCTGCACTTCACTCTTGCTATTTATTTTGCACTTGCTCTTTACTCATAAATGCTGCAGTTTGAAATATAGCAGAACATTTTTCAGTTCGTCAGTGTGTTGTTTGCTGTCAAGGAGACGAAATGTTACTACTTTCCTCTGGAGAAGCTTAGGACATGATGGATGAAATGTCACAAATAATTAGACTTTTCTTATGAATTACATTTTTTTAAACTTCTGTTTTCATGTCAACAGGTATGTTACAGATAGGCTGCATAAAAGGACCTGGGGAAATTTTAGTTCTCTGGGAACAGCAGGAATGTAATATCTGATAACCCAAGGCGTAGCCCTGGCTGAGACAACACTTAAACAACTTCCACTATGAAAATTTGGGGCCGTGAAAATCTAACTCCAGTGACAGAACAGGAGAGGTCCAGTGCAGTTCCTGAGCAGCATGGTCATAGTTCGGCACATAACGATTGCTTAACATAGTCTGACCTAAAGTCCATCCACCCGCAGTGTCTTGTTTCCAATTGTGATAAATTTGTGGCAGTGTTAAATCCTAGATAATACAACAGTCAGTGACGGTCTAAATAACTATGAGGCTTGGAGGAAATAAAAAATGCAGTGCACGCTTTGAGCAGAGATGTACTGCAGATAGGCAGATATTCAGATTGCATAAAATTATCTGGGAGACAGACATGAACAAACCTTCCAACTCTGAACTCTCTCTGGCTTGATCGAGTGTGATAGCTGATCTGCTCTTCATGGATTGGGCACACATCTGTGAACATCCCCAATATCTGCCAAATAACTTACCGTGCTGAGGAAAACTGCAGGAAAAAAGATCAGAGGTATTCACACACTACTTCTTCATTATTGTTATAGGAGATTCTAAAGCTCTCATCATTTTAATCTCTAAGTTTATAAACTGCCAGTTGTTATAGTAGGTAGGCAGTAAATGCTGGATCAAACACAAAACTGGAGCTGAATTACTGCTTTGAAATCTTGCATCACATGCAATGACTTTAAATTGCTTGCTTTGCTAGAAAGGCTGGAAGAACGTGAAGCCACAGCACTCTAAATCACACTAATCAATGATGTAAATCTTAACTGACAGAATGTATCAATAATCAGGAATGCTCCAGGGAAACAAATCATGGGAATTACATACCTTTTAGATCTCTCTTTATAACAAACTTACTGTCATTTATTGTAAGATCATCAAGAAAATGTAAAGATTAGTAATGATGTGGCAAAATTTACTTACCCTTTGACATGGAAGTAAATTCTTATTTTTTATCTACAGGGAAAAAAAAAAAGTTTCCTGTCTGTATTTGTTAAGTGATCTCAGTTGATTAGAGATTATTAAACTGAAATGGAAGTCTGGCAGTGAGTGACCTGAAAGGATCACTGAAATTTTCTCAGGAGAAATAAAATGTTATTTTTAAATGCTGAAGATTAACTGTATGCAGACGTGCATGTGTGGAGGAAAAAGTGAAACATAAGGTTCCAGTGTTCCTAAACAGAACACAGCTTGTGTGGGACTTGCTGATAATTCAGGTACATTTTATACATACAGGCATTACCAAAACAGGGCGGAAAAATAATTTTCAAGTTTACCTGGAAAGGGGGACACAAAAACCTCAAAACCTTTTTTCCTTATTTAGAGAAGAAGGCTGTGATCATCAGCTCATCTCCAACGATCACAAAACAACAAAAGAAAATTGCTTCCCAGTGACTAACATACAAGAGGAGAGAGGCTGAGTAGTTTCTTGACTGTGTCACTTCCTTCCAGCAATACCTAATGAGATTCGCTGTCAAGGTGGAACCTGCCACACATCCTCTACATCAAAGGGGATATGGAGGATATTTGATTGCTTTAGACTATCCTGCTGCCTGATATGGTAGATAGTCACTTCTGAAAGTCCTCATGACTCCCAAAAGTCCCCTATTGCTGTATGAGGAGCTTGGAAGTTGATAAAAACCATCATCAAGCACTTCTTTTACTCCTTCACAACTGTTTATATTCTAACAGCTGTGTGCAGATTTATCAAAGCTAAGTGGTTGCATTCTTTCTCTTCCTTAGTCAAGCCCATCATAACTTACACTGTGTAATAGCTGTGCATCCTTCCTCTTCCTTCACACTGCAGCTAGATAAAGCTCAGGAACACTGTCAAATTTCCCGTTGTGAAATCATAGAGATGGTCCCATGATAGATTCCCAAGCTATTAATCTACCCTTTCATGCGCTACAGCCACCACCACTGTGTTCCTAATGGAACAAGTCTCAATAAGCATCACAGATAACTGTGGCTGCTGTTCAATATGCCTGTGCTCCCTATGGCACTTTTAATCTTTAGCAGGTCTTAAAACACTTCACCAATTAACTTGAAGTTATCGGTGTCACATTGCAGCTTGGCAAACTGAAGCCCAGAGGTAAAACAGCTAGCCCAAGGTCACACAGGGTGTTAGAAAAAGTCAGACAACACTTTCAATTTCTGTCCATTATTCTGCTGCTCTTACTTGTTTTGAAGTGGTAGGTGAGAGGCTCCAGGTACTGAACTAAAATCTAATTTATGTTAGACCCTGCTTTCAGGCAGAGCAAAGGTGGAGACTGTAACTGCAAAACTGACATGGAGATGGGAGGCTACTAATCTCTTTCTCGCCTTCTTCTTCTGGATAAGTACTTAATTTATGGAACACAGGAAGTTCTCATAGCAGAGTCCAGCTACTATTACTACTGAATGTGGGCAAAACAGATAGAAAGCAGCTGGTTTTCACAGAAACTATTATGCATCCTTGCTATTTTCTGTGCTTTTACACTGCAAACCTTGCTTCCTTCATTTTGGGGTAGAGATATAAGTAAGTATTCCTATATGACTGCATCATTTTGGCTCTGTTCCACTCGACTGGAAGTAAGGATGCAATGCCTACAACCTGGGAGCACAACTCCCAGTGCTCTGATATTTTGTGGATTTCTGTGCTTGGTTCCCAGGTCACTGTGCTCATTTATCAACCACTGAATATTGTAGCAGGAGTACTATGAAATAACAATGCTAGCTTCAGGAGGCCCTGCCTCCACTATTCCCAAGCCAGCAGAAATGGAAGGGGCAGGAAGCCTCCATATCATGACATGATATGTGCATTGATTTCTCAGTCCTGACATGGGCTTTGCTTTTGACCTTCAACGAATCATTCTGTTCCTCTCAGCTCTCACTCTTATAATGGAGACTGCAGAATGCCAGTCTGTCTAATCTTCATAAATCACCACCTCCTGGTGGAAGACACTTTCTCACAGTGTATAGTAGCACAAATTCTATGGGATGCTGATCAGAAGAGGAGCTCCCAGGAACTGCTGTACTACAAATAACCTGCGATTATGCAGACCTAAACACAATCCCTTTTCATCGTGCTTCAGGATGGAAGTGCAACAGTTATTGTAATAGGAACATCCAGATAACCTGTTATTTGAAAAGATGCTGTTTATTCAACCAACCCTACTTTTTATTTAATGTTTTGTACCTCGGGTTAAATCAGTGCAGAAAATACTTCTTCTATTCCCATCTCAACAGTAATGATGCAAAAGGTCATACAATACATCATCAATAAAATGCTGTCTCTTGAAAATAATTTTTGCCCCAGTTTTCATATAGTCAAATTATTTTTGAAATAGAGGTGTCATTCTTTAACCCTGTCGGGAAGTCATAAGCACAACGTTCAGTTTCCATTTAAAAATCAAAGTGTAAAAGGGTAGAGGGAAAAAACCAACAAAAATCACTAACACAAATGTCAGTCAGGTCTGGCAAAAAAAGAACACAGAGATTAAATGTTACCCTTTACAGTTTGCAACCCAAACAGAAGATCACTGAGCTCAAGCTTGACAATGAACTGCACATATGCAGACAAACCATCCAGTCAAGCCTTTTTCTGTCTTCAAGCTGAAGAAATGACCAAAGGAAATAGCATTAAACAACACAACATTAGGACAACTGAAGGAATAAATAACACTTCAAAAATATTTCTGTTTCAACCACATGTAATAAGCTGTTCCAGATACCAGGGGAAAAGTCTGAGGTTTGGGTTTTTTTCCTGTTAACATGGAATTTTTACTCTGACAATTTCTCTTAAATGTTACTTGAACATAGGTTAGTCTAGCTGCACATCAAAAAAATACTGACTTGGAGTTTAATTTTGAAACACTTAACATTGCATTTTCCCAAGGAATGGTTGTTCTTTTCCTGAATTTGATGGCTCATTGAGCTTTCAGGTAAGAGATGGTTTTACAGGGCTATGTCTCTGTACATTCTTTACAGTCCTTATAAAACCACCTGGCCAGCCAGAGCACTCTGATTGCCTGGGGAGCATTTGGTAGGGGTAGGTTAATCTATGTGACCTCCATAGTTCATCTGAAACTGCTGCACAACTTTCTAAACAGCCATCTTTATTTCCTCCTCATCCACTCTTGTTTCTGAGTGATTCCCAGGCACATGCTTTCTCAAGGACAGCTGGAAACAAATGCAGAGATGAACACGAATGCATTTCTTCCCCTAAAAACATGCACAATGGTATAGATCAAGACTCAGGCCTACCCACAAACACTCTGTCCCTTGTGTACCCTTCCAAGTGCAAACCCACATATATGTACCAACATAATAATTAGACGTCAGCAGAAGTATTTCCATACCAAGAAGAACCACAATTCAGCAGCTGGGAGGGGTGCGTTATTAGCAAAGACCTGTCCTTTCCAGCAATGAAAATAATTTGTCTGCTCTCTAAGATGACAGGACAAGCAGATATGATTCCTTCCAGGTTACCATCTTTTCCCTATATGCTAATGTATTTGATTTTTAAGCTGATGATGGGGGGTTATCTATCAAAATCATTCTGACTTAGAGCAAAGGGGAAGCTTTACGCTGCTTGGAAGCCTTTCCTTTCCTTCCCTTCCTGTCCTCCGAAGCAGCATTATTCAGAATTGCTGCCTAAGCCATGGAGCATTTTTTTTAACTCTAGCTGGCCTTCTTCCCACCCCTTTAACACCTCCTCTCCTCTTTCCCCCCACCCCATCAGCACTGTCCCCCCCAGCACAAATTGCCACATATCTGTACAAAGGACAAGCAGAAGAATAAGGTGACAGTTCTTTAAGGAAAGAATAAAAATGCAAATTAACAAACACCAAATTTGCTGTAAACATTAAATACTTCAGACATGAAACCTTCTGTGCTACAAGAGTGCTTTCAGCATTATCTATTCACAGCAGTTCCTCTGCTCCTGAGGGTCATAAACACTGAGAGATGGAGCCAGCAAAAAAGCTCTAGTTGAAATTCAGCTCACAGCAAAAGCAATTTCCGAGTGTGCAAAGTGCTGTCAGCAGGCCTGATGTTTGTGTATGAAATATAGACAATATGACTGGCCCATCGGCAGTCACTGTCAGCCTGATGGATGGCGCCTGAAAAGAAGTAAAGCGGCTGCCGTTAGGGCCCAGTCTATCAGACGCTTGATGGAGATTCGGGGGCTTAATAGAGGTAAAAGTTTCTTCTAATCGGACAAAATTTCCAGCGGTGATCAAAAAAGAAAATAAAAGGGACAGCAATGTGATACGAGGGCACAAGCAAGGCTTTCCCATCTCAGCCACAACGCAAAGCGGCAGAGGAAAGCAATACGCTCTCAGTACCAAGGAAAACTGGTATCTTTGTCCCTTGACTTTGACTATCCTAGATCAGATGGGGCAGTCCTACAGCTCACAGTATGCACAAGCATTTTCAGGGTTTCCCTACCATCCAGACCCCTTGCAAAATGAAAACGTTACCTTTGCCATTGCTTCTAGTGCTCTCTGTAGCATGCCTTTTGCCTTGACAGTCAGGTAACTGGCCATGGCAGGCAGACACTTACACCAGGGCAGGAAAAGTCTTGAAACAACCAGTTCAAACTAGAGCTAGAGTCCAATGAAAATACAGAGGGCTAAACTCCATACTTCATGCTACAGGTCCCTCGGCTCCCGATGTCAATCAAAGACCCCCAGGCAGAAAAGGTAGAGACTGTGTAAGAAAGGCACAACACGGGTCAGAGAGCACACCCGGTTTTTCAGTTACTAATATGTGTGCCAAGAAACCATGAAAATCAAAAGGCTCTGATGAAAATAACACTGAGCACCTCAATAAAGCTAGAGTGGTCCACAATTAGAAGTGAGCTTGTACTTCAAAGTTCAGGTGCCAGCCCATATCCAAACTGTATATATTTTGAAACTAAATTAACCCTCAGTTTTGATCCATCCCTTTTTCCAAAGGCAAAGAAGGGCTGACAGCTGGCTATGTTGTACCTCCAGGTACATGAGAAGGGAAGTTCACAGCAAGGGGCAAAGAAGAATCACTGCGGGTTCTCACCTCAAAACAGGACTGTCAAGCAGAGGAAAAATTTCAACATATGCTTATATTTCTTAAGCAAAACCATAACGTGAATTAAGGCAAAATGCAGAACAGGAAATTAAAAGTGTGCACACATCTGAAACGTCCTCAGGTCTAGCAGTCAGTCTAATGTTTTGGCAGAAGCAACAGATTTCAGCAAGAAAAGGCAGCCTAAAAAAACCCTTCCTTTTCACTGAGACTTTTAAACTTTCACCACAACAGTACAAGCTCCTCCTTGAAGGGAAATAGAGCTAAGTGTGGCCGCTGGGACGTTTGGGGATTTTAAAAATGGTCATTTTCTTTGCAGCAGTGTTTAAATACATCATAGTGTATCAGGAGAAACAGCAAACGTTTCGATACTGTCAATGGTCATGGCACAGGACACAATTCTCAACTCAGGCTCAGAAGGACACGGGGAGCTTGGTTAGCTCCTTCCCAACCTTCCAGACATATGCCCTGTGGCTTTCTATTGGTACTCTCACCTCCTCCTGCATGCTCTCTAAAAATGGAAATTTTCATCCCCAAGCCACCTCTCCTCAAAGAGATATAGCCAGGAAGAGACCTGTCCCCACTCTTGGACTGGGACCTGGACTTCACAGACTTCGGCGTTTCTATAACACCCCACAGGGTTTTTCTCCTGGGGCCCAGTTTAGTCTGCCCCAGACTCAGCTGCAAATTCTGCCTCCCAAAGCCCCATGCCAGGATTTGTCACAAAGGCTGGCAATTTCCTACTTACCAACCATACACAAGAGCACGCAGAACTCAGCTTGAGCCTCTGGTAGCAAAGCAACTCCTGACATTAATATCCTTTAGCACAAGCTCCAGAAGAGCTGCTAACAGTGAGCTTTTAAAAAAAAAAGATTGCTGCATCTTTAACAGGTTTTAAGCCAAGCTCCTTTACCCTATTACTAGCACCTGATGAAAACGACTACCCTATTGAACTCACCAGCGGGCCATTAGAAGTGTGTCAGATTATATTAACTAGGCAATTAAAAAAAAACACCCAACCAGCAACAACAACGAGCAAGCAACTCAGCACACAAGGAGAGCCTGTCTGTCGTTTTGTAAATCCCCAAATTAGTTTTGAAAGGCCACTTTCAGCCTGGAGTTAAGGCCAGATTTACCCTCTGTGTCTCTGCAATTGGCTGAAGCTCTGCAGTAACCTGATGAAACTGATTATTTATGATAAGTGACTGACATTGGACCACTGCCCAAAAGGCGAAAGAATGAAAGCTGCTGTGACCCCAAATGAGAAGATTTTCTTTGATCAGCTCATGCAAATTTCTAAAAAAAAATACGACTTTTGGTTTCATGTAGGAGATCAAATAATTAAACAAACAGATGTGCAGATATTGATAGCAAAAGGTGTCGTGTGGGGGAAGCATCCAACCACAAACAAGCCATTTATTTTAAGACTTAAGTGTTGCTGAAATTCCCAATCACAAGAAGAAAGAATGATTTTTAAGCGTGGTGTGGGAGGCATTTTGGAGAACTGGGGGTAATTTAAAGCAGAATATGCTTTTTTGATGAGACTGCCAAAACTGAGATGCCTCTAGATAAAAAATAAAACAAAAAAAAAAAGTTAATTTACATACAGACAGAGCTGTCAGGCGAGTCGTCAGCAGAGAGAGGGATAACAAGTCTTTGGGAAACAACTCCCTTGTTAGGAAGATGGCAGTGAGAAGCAGGATCAAGGGAAGGAGAGTCACTGTACAGATGTTTTAAAGGAACAGTTATTATTTTCTGTGGCTTGGGGGGCTGAACATTGCAGCTGCCTGCTTAGTGCAAGCACAGAAACCACCTGCAAGAAGGATATGTGTAGAGCTGGGGAAATAATATCTCCTGTTTTCATAGAGCAAGATAAGATGTTTGGGTCTAGACTCCAACCTCAACTCTCCCCAGCTCTGTGCTGTTGGGAAGGGGCAGGAAGGATTTTATATTTGGGGGTTGAGCCAGGCTCTCCCTCTCTAGGATAGTCAGAAGCAATGTAAGGAGGCCACAGGGAGAGAGTCACAGACCCTGTCCAAGAAACCTCAAGGAGTAACACAAAAATCCCTGAGTGCAGCTGGATGAAAAGCCCATGATAAGAAAAATAAATGAAAAGCCTGGGCAGTTCCCTCCTAAGAGCTGCAGAGAGCAGATTTCAGAGTCTCATCAACACGGCAGCTGCTCCTTGCTCCCCATTACACACCTGCAATGCTACCAGCAGCACAAGGACCACTGATACTCAAGGTAAAGAGGGAGAGGTGCCCCAGCCCCAGCCAAAGATATGTCTGGGCCACCTGTCCCTTCTTACCTTGAATATCAGTTGTCCTTACACAACTCCCATTTCTTCCATCAGGTCCCAGAGATGGGATTTGTCTGCTGGGGTGTTCTTATTCCCAGGAGGATGAGAGCAGAGAAGATGGAAGGATTCTGCTAGCCAAATCCAGACACACACCATCAGCTGAGCTGGAATCAACTGCTTTGATTTGCAGATTTCTCCTATCAGCTTTACCTTTCCCAACCAAAAAAATCTTTCCTGAGACCTAAAAGCCGTCATCCTTTTCCATTCCCTTAATCAAAAAGCCTCCAAAAAATTGTGATTATCCTATGAAGATTTGGTAAGAAAGAAATTAATTTCACCTGGACCTTCTCTTACTCTCTAACATTGTGGGTCTGTGGCATGAGAACTGCGACAGCTTGTCTGGCTGGGTTTAAATGTTCTTCCATCCCTGAAAAGAAACTATGGAATCTCCCTTAGTATCTCAGTGATGACGGGAAAAAACTAAGATCCCAAGAGATGGCATAGCATGATCCATAAAACCAAGCCGCTGGGTATAATGATCATGATTTTCATGGAACTGATCATATTGCAAAATCAATCATTTTTTCTCAATGAGTTGATTATTCTGACTCACTGAATTGGTGTCTCACCAGCTAGCTGGATGAGAAGTCAAGCCCAGATGACATTTTAGTGGTGTGCTCAACAGTATGTAAGTGCCTCTGCCTACCCACACAAAAAGCCTAGCAGAAAACAAGATATTCATCTCCCTTTTACTGGAACCAACTGGAATTCTGCCTCTGAGAGAGGGGTTAAGCACAAGCAGCCCGAATCCTCCATGAAGGGAGCAGAGCTAGCCAAAGTGTTACTGCCCAAGCCTTTCCAGCTAAAATAAGACCATGGCAGACCACATTGTTTTTCAGGGGAAAAAAAATATCTTTTTGTATAGAAGGGAGAGCATTGCACAAAATAATGCATTTTTCTACTCTTATGCCCCACCAAAATAAATCCTTGAACTATGTTTAAACTAGATATTATATGGAAAATTCATTTCAGTAAGACTTAAAGTATGTATGCTACAAGCTTTACAAAGGACAAAAAACCTAGGACCAGAACTCTCCTAATATTGCTCTAACATGGCCATTTTCATGTATGTCAGATGAACTGTCTCACATGCTGCACAGCATTGTCCCTTTGTCATACTTGTATGATTTGAGTAAGTACGACTTTGACATAATAGTGTGTTTCTTCACAAAAGTAAAGAAAAATAACCCTTAGAACAGAGCAAAGCGTTTCTTTAAAAAACACAGTAGGGTACAAAATGACTTGGCTGGCTGTGGGGGTGGATTGGCTAATCTAACAGATTGTTCCCATCTCTGTCTTCCAAGTTGCTTACCAAAATGACAAATCTACCAGGAAGCCAGTACAGGTGACTCACAATTAGCTGCGTTTCACAAGCGTGTACCCCTTGATTGTGATGCTGTGACTGAAGATCAGATGGGGCCTGGTTTCAGAAAGCAATGTGTACCCACAACTCACAGTGACATTATCTTCCAGAAAGTGCATGGAGCTTGATGCATTTGGTCTTGCCAATACGTAGCAAACCACCAGTGAATTTTTCAATATATCCATTCTCTCTTTCTGTTGAAATATTAGACAGAGTGCAGGTATTTGTATATAATTTCAGTGAGGTGAGATGAAAGACACAGAAAATCTATAAAATTTAAGTTATTTCACTTTGACAATTTAGTGAATATACTGAGGATAATATTTAAAAAAAAATAATCAAGATATTCTAGTATTACATATGTGATGCTATATTTTTGGTTGAGATGGTGCTTGCAGCTATCACAATTATTCTTGCAGCTTTTCCATCCATCTTTAGAGTCTGTAAATTTCCCCTATATTTGGATTGCATTTTTCTCATGCTTGCTCATGTGCCAGAAAGGATATTTTAAAGCAAACCAAAACTTCAAAGAATAACAGTTTCACAACCCCTCTGAGAACAACACAAAGAATATAAAGGGAAAGGGGGAGAGAATTGTAGTTTTTGGTCACTTATCTATTTATTCAGATATTTCCTCTCCCTTATTTTTTGTACTTCAAAGTAAATTCAAATTCCAGAAATAAAATTTCTGATGTAATCTAGTCCTCAAGCAGAAAAGCTCAGTCAGGAGAGGCTTCCTGGGTGTTATGGTCTACATATACCCAAGTCTTGGCTTAAGTGATTCTCATGGACAGAAGAACAGATAACTGGCCAGGTATTTGTGGCACATGGTCTTCCTTTGCTTTCTAGCACACACCATGATATTCCCCTGCACAAAGCCTTCTAAACTGTTTGGACTCTTTGGCTCTATTTCATCTTTTCAAAGTTCTCTCTCATTTCTGAAGTTAGCTTTGCTCCTCCAATGAGATTCCAGAAAAATAATTGTCTGAAACATGAATGGAAAGACTGTACAGGGTCTGTTTTCCCCTTTAACTTTAGCATAACCACTTTTATTTGATGTTTTCAAACAGCCAAGAAACAGTGAGTAGCATAATTAACGTAAGCCCTTCCTTACGTTATACATCTCAATATGTCCCTCCTAGGACACCAGATTTGGAATTCAAGGTCATCTGTGTAGCCACATACATTATGATTTGAGTCCAACACCAAGTTATTAGGAATGGAGGGACTTGGGAACAGGCAGACAGTGGTGACCATGGGAGATGGAACATATGGCCTGGCATGCACACACTTCCCTCTCAGTGCCATTATGTCCCATTGCAAACAGATGCTCTACCCCTGTGAAACTCCTCTGTATTGAGGCTGTATACATCCCTCACTAAAAATCATTCCCAGCATTTTCTCATGGTACAAGAAAACAGCAGCACCAACAGTAACAAAATGGGTCCTTTAGTTTCAGGATTCTGCCTTCCATTTAAGCTATGAAAATGGGAAGCAGCAGCTGCTGGGAGCAGCATAAACATAACTGCCTGTGGCCCATAACTGGTGCTTTGCTGGACTGATCGTTGCAAAATAATAGGTATTGCTGCTCTGATGTGATAATACTTGATTGATTTATCTGCATGGTATTTAAAATGCAGCCTATGTGACCCTTTGCTCTAGTCTACCCATGAACCATAGATTTAAAATCCACATGTTAAGTGGATTTCGTGGAAAGGTGGAATTCCTAAATCAAAGAGGCTGCTAAAGTTCAATAATATGGTTACATGATGGATGTAATTCTGAAAAGTCAGAGCCCATTGCATGCTAAGTGTGTTGGATAAAATGGCACCTCAACAATATCTTAGTGTGATTCCCATTCTTTCCTGTGTCACGACCCTTACTCAAGTTTTCCAAACCTATGAAGCCCAGATTCACAGACATATCAATCCCAAGAGTAAATAAAATTTCTTCTGAACAAGCATCTAAATGTTTAAGTGTTTATTCAGATTCCACCTGAACTTCAAACCCTGCCAGGTTTAAGCCCTCATTAACTCTGACTTCAATTCAACGTTACCCAGTGACTCTGCTTGACAGTTACCAGTGCTTAGCAAGTCTGTAGGTCTTTATGTCCTGGAGTAGTGCATCATTTAATTTGTCCATATAGCTCAAACACTTGCTTTGATATATAACTGAAAAGGATGAAAGGGATTGCTCATGACTGTTATTCAGTAAGGCACCTTACCGACACGTTTCTGAGAGCTATAGGCAATTTAGGGGAAGGATGTGGTGGGAATTATGGGTAAACAGCAGTAAATATTAAAATGAAGTCAAGGAAAACAAACGTTGCTACAACAACAAGAAGAAGGAAATTAATGCAGTTCCAGTAAAATCTTGTTTCTTCTAACCAAAACTGAAAAAAACCCAAACCCACAAACCTAAAAATGCTCAGCAAGAAAGATACTGATCGGAGGTATTTAGGATTCCTGCTTTGGCAGTTACAAAATAAAACATTATCAAGGGGAAAGCTGAATATTTACTTGTTTTCACCCTTGACAATCATAAACCCACGTGTCCAGACCTGATAAACCTTTTCACTAAGGAAAACCTTTCTCCCCTCCATATGTTTCCCGTATGTATACTTTTTATTATTCACCCTATTCTATCAATAACTTCCAGCACTTGGAATTTATGTGCAGTATTTAATAAGAGCTGGTGTGAATGTCGAAAGTATCTTGGTAGATGTTATGTGTCAAAAAGCGATCATGTTACAGTGTGATGGATTAATATGAAGAAACAGCTTGAAGGCAAGGTATTCANTTCATTTTTTAAAAAAATATTTCTTTTATCATATTTTTATTATAGGTTTTTTTGGAAATAGTACTACTAAGTGTCTTCTGCAAACAATGTCAGATGGAACTATCTGAAGATGGTATCTTCATCGGTACTCAGATGGGAATCTACTTGGACGGTTGAACGAGTCAAGCGAACATTAAAGAAACATCCTCCAATTTATGCAACACTCTCAAATTTAGGCTCAAATTCAGAAAGCAAAAAAGTGTTGCAAGTTCTCTCCTGAATTTCAGCTTTGAAATGCAGGAATTTTTGAATCAATTTGCAACATTAGGGGGAAATTAATCAAAAGAAACGGGAAGGGGATGTTTTGCGATTCTCACTGGTTTTTCAGATTTCCAGTGGGATTATGGCTGAGTTTTCTCCTGAAAGATTTGCTTTCCTAAGTATGCAATGATTTAACATCCGGTTACAGCATCCTGAACTTAAAATCAAAAAGAGAAAGATCTTCATTATGACTGGGTCAAAACCAGTAAAGGTGGGTTTATCTCTAGGACTGAGTTGCTCTTCTGGATATGTTTATTATGTCCAGGGGCTTTGAATTATTAGAAACTCCTTAAGGTGAGACTGAGGCAGAGAAAACCACATTTCCCTCAGGTAAATCAGGACCAGTCTGAGGACCACAGCCAACAAAGTCTAGCAGATGTTACTGGCTCCTCCCCCTTGCCACCCACGGGACTCTTTCAGAAAAGAGAAGTGGTCCCTCTATGCTTAATTCACAAACACCATGCTGGGTGGGAAAGGTGCAAGTTGTTCTGAGTAGGCCCCAAAACCGTTGAACAAATTGTTATAAACAGCTGGTTATAAAACCAGCATACACAGAATTTAAATGGAATTTTTAGGAGCCTGCATTTCCCAGATGAAAATCCAGCCCAGCTCTCCAGGGATCAGATGTGATTCAGAAGACACAACGTGTTGGCAGAGTGTCTGCGTCACAAAACAATGACAAACTTGTCCTCCTTGTCCAACACCACCAGCTGACTAAGAGAAATTATTACCTCTTCTCCTCAAAGCCTTGCTGCTTTTCTATTCTCAAACCACGGTGGCCACAATAGCATCACACCTTATCCCACAAGAATACCCTCATGTCTCCCAGAAGCCTCTACTCTATGGTCCAGCAAATCTGTGAAATTGCCTGACAAAGAACACAAAAAGAAACTGCACGTGATGAACACAGACAGATTTGTGCAACCGTATGCAGGGCAGAGGACAATTAGTTGGTTTCTATGCCATACTGTGTCACTTACTTGCCTGAGAAAGGGCTGCTTTTAATTTAACCCACAACATTACAGTCATTTTCCTGGGCAAGCAACATTTTCAGCCTAATGCTACTTTTCTGTACTCTCCTGGTGACTTCAACTGCTGCTGTGTGCCCATGTTCAGAGAATCCACTGCAGTTTCTAAGTCTCTAATTCAGCATTCTGATTAGAAATACTGACACAACATTACTCATCCACCTCACAGCAAATACTTTTGGAGGCACAGGCCCAGGGCCACCAGGACCATATGAGTTGCTCCAATAGCATATCACCCACCAGTGTATACCCTCTTATTTCAGATCATGTACTTCAAGTACCCTCATAGTAATTTCCACAGAACTGCTAAATAGCGTGTCATGATCCCGACACAGCAAATATCCCAACAATTTCTCTGTGTCCGTTTTCAATCACATAGAAAATTAGTCCCTCTTTCTTTCTTAATTGGGAGACTACTCCAGCAGTCTAATAGAACTCATAGTAAGGGAAGTTTTCCCCTTAACTTATTCCTATTAACTTACACTGCTAAACCTTTGGGCCAACACTAAATAAATCCTTTTCTCTTTGGGGCTTATGCTAGTCAAAAAATCTAGAAGAGAGCACAAAGTTTGGTGACAGGGAGGAGGAGAAATATGCTGGATCCTGATAATTGCTCTTCTCAGAATAAAGGGTTTCCAATTTATTGCAGTTGGAAGGATTTTTGCAGCATAAAGAAGTCTATATCAGTCCATACATATTAACACAAGATTGGGCTCTCTATTATATCAACACTTTTCCAAAACAGACAGCAGCATGACTAATCTCAAAGCTCCAAAAAAGAAACTGTCTTCTTTTTGTTTGGCCTCTGAAATCTTCCAAATATTTTTAAAAACGGAAAACTGTTCCCTTCTCTTCACCTCCTCTTCCTACTAAAAAAAAAACCCTACAACCCCCAAACAACCCCCCCAAAGAAAGCCAAACACACAAAAAATAAAAAGAATGAATTTAAAGTGAAAGAGCTCATTCAAAAATAAAACACAAAGAGAAAACCCCCAGGTAGAATCCTCCTAACCGGTGAATTTATTCTAAACTCAGTGCAGAGAACTGAGTAAAGTAAAGGTCAGACCCTGTGCTGGGAATTCCCCTGACCTTTCAGTCTGCATCCATCATTGGTATTACATAGAATGTGCCATTTATCACACCAAACAGAGAGCAAATCTTTAACCTCCTTTTCTCTTCCCAACAGTACAGACTCCACAATTATTCAGATTTTAAAATGCAATCGATGTTTATCCAGCTTCTTTTTTCATCTCTGCCTCTTTGGGCTCCTCACTTCTCCAACCACTGGGTGTACAGTAGGCGACTGATAAACCAGGCAGGATATGAGAACCCATGTGTCTTGGGGACACGGGTGTTAAGATGTAGGTAAAAAACATATTTGAAAAGGCCTTTTAAAAAGGGTCTGCTTTCCTACTGAAACCTACCCCATTTGTCAGATATTTGTGACAATCCTTACCTGAACTGAGGATCATACCTACGGAAGTCTGCCATTATTGAGGAAGAGGATTCTTTGAAAGAAAGTTTTAGGACTTAAAGCATCGAGTTATTGTTCTGCTACACTTTCTGTACAAGTTTGGCACCTGCTTAAAATAGATGTGGCTAGTTTTTAAAGAGCCCTTCAGCTGGGAAACCAGCATGGAATGGTGTGCTGCAAGCTGCACAAAGCAGCCTCGTCCATCAGCACACAGTCTATCTCATCATCATGGCTGAGATTTTCACCAACACAGAAATGTCTCAATTTCTTCCTATCCTTTCTGATAGCAGAGTATGGTCAGCCCAGAAGTGGAAACCAGAAGAAAGAGTACACGGAGATGAACTACTGCCATGGGGAGATTCAGCTTCCTCAAGGATCAGGCTAGCACTGTCCCTCCTCCAAGAGTCTCCAATACTTGTTTCAGAGAAGAACAAGCGGGAGTGATAGGGGCTAACATCAACCAGCCTGGGAGTGGTGGAATGGAAGCCTGGAACTATCCCATTTCCATCTAACTGTCCTCCTGGGCTTACAACTGCACACCTATCCCAGAAAATACAGGCATCTCCCAAGAGATCTGTTCTCTGGGATGCCCCAGTGGGTTTTCCGGACTCAGGCAGAGAGTGACAGGATTCAGAACAAGCCACCTCCACCCCAGCACAGGGATCTCTTCCTTCCCCTAAAAGCTCACCCTGGTGCCAATTCAGCGTCTCCTGCTTGCATTTGATACACACATTACCAATACTAAGGACCAATTTGGGGGCTCCCAAGATTCCCCCTCATGAAGAATGAAGGAAGACAGAGCAGTTGCCAAGATATTTATGAAAGGGTGCATGGGGCAACTACATTTGTAGAAGGTTAAACAGCCTAATGCACAATACGAGCATCTGTGTCATGAATCAATGATTAAAGTAAAGTCTCTTTCATCAAAATTCAGCTATCTCAACCATGGTAAATAATAGGCTAATTAGGCATCTGCTCGTTCAATGTCCAAAGGGACAGACCAGTTCTGGCACAAAATGAAACATTTGTTGCACCAGTAAAAAGTATTTTTTAAGCCTGTGAACCACCTACAGCAAAAAGAATCAGCTCCTTCCTACACCAGATGATGGTCCCCAAAGGGTGGAAAATGAGAGCACCTCCTCTTCCTGCTGGTGGGGCTTACAAACTGATCTTGGGCAGCTGAACCTGGCACCTGATCCAGTGCAAGATGGATATGCAATTTAAGAACAAATTTTTAAAATATCGATTGCTTAGAAAAGAAAAAAAAGTGAATTATAAGAGCCTCTTTGCCCAAATACATCAACTATAAAGTTTGAACTTTAAATACAGGCACAAGGAGACAAAACTTGACCAGGCAACAAAATAGGCATGTTTGGTAACAACAGTGTTTATTTTCTTTGCAAGGACTCAGCCAACCATGACGTGCTTATGGCCCAATAACTTCTAGCAGAAGTACATGCTTCATTTGATTCCTGACTGTTTCCCTCCCTTTCCCTCTCAAATTAGACTCATCTTAGTGTTCTGTTTTCCTTTGGCCCTGCTGGTGCAGCTTAACACAGAAATCAGCACATCATCGCATTATGGTGGGGATCGCAGCTGGTTGTGGCTGTGGTACTGCTGCAGTGGGCAAAGCCAATTCAATAAGAGCCAGATTTAAGAGGTGGTCTTCTAAGATTGATTGAAATAACCCCAGAACTGCAAGGATTATATTCCAGAAGGGAGGCTGCAGATGCATCTTTATTCAGAATAAATGCCATTTCTTCCCAAACACTCTTATCTATCCCTCACACAAAGCTCTAAGATTCCTTCAAGCAGTGAAGTATTGCTGCCAGGCGACTGAATACCTGACGGCTACTTGGTACCAGGCGGCCCCTCAAGAAAAAAATGTCAGTAATTTGCTATTCTGACATACCTTTAAAAATACCTAGGTGGAGTTTTCTGTCTCAATGTTCCTCATTTGACTGGACACTGGTCAGGAGAACAAGGGTTCAAAGGAGACAAGTTGGTCACCCCCTTCTATAATACCATAAGAATAGTCAGCAACTTCCCTGAGAAGCCTAATGAATGGTTTCTTAGTTTGAGTCTTTTAGCATATCACCTTAATGTATCAGCAAGGCTCCATATGCTCTAAAACAAACGGGCCACGTGCCTATTAAGGCATTCCCTGGATTCCTGTGTTGCTCCCCTGGGAAAGACTAGATTTTCCATAGCAGCTTGCAGCAGGTTTAAGAATGGAAAGTTTTGCTGAATGAAATATGCTCATGAATAACACAGAGAGTTTAATAACCTGTGTGTTATTTTGCTACTAAATTCAATCCATCCACTTTATTACATCCAAGGGTGTCGCCTTGCAAAATATGTCAAGCCTGGTCAGTATTGCCCACTGTACAGTAAAGCTGTTTCCCTCATATTCCGTGAGGTTATTCCAAATTACTTTAAAATGCCTACTACTACAAGAAGTTCAGGTGAAAGCTAACATCCTCTCTCTGCCCTTCTGTCTCCATTTGTCTGGCTGACTATTTGCCCTTTTACACCTTAAGCGAAATTTCAGCAAGGTTTTTCATACATATCCAGTCTGAGAATTGTTTCTGAAAGCTACAATCTTCAAGGCCATTACCGGATGCCTTTTTAAGGATACTGTGAGAGAGGAGGAAAAAAAAAAAGCAGATGATCTTAAAAATATCCTCCTTTTGCAAATATAATTTCTGATGTCAAAGTGTTACAACCAAATTGGTCCCTTTCAGATTCCTAGTTTGTAAACATAAGTCACTTTGCCCTCAAATTTTTGTCTTTCCTCTCCTGTAACTTTAATGCACAAGGACTGAGTAGCACCATGATAAAAGTGTGGACTACAATGTATAATTAGCTCAGATGAGAAGAGGAAAGTTGAAATAAATGGAGCTTACTGGTACAGAAATAATAAAGCTCAGAGAAAGCTGCAACGGCTTGCACATGCTTGCATACCAGAACTAGCTATTTTGTTTATGAAAGTGACAGTCAAAGCAGCCTAATTTTCAGATGTTCAGAAACCAAGTGTACCTTCCCCTGCCCAGAACTGATGGAAATCATGCTGTCTGTCTTTCAAAGCTTCAGCATGATTGTAAAGATGCTCTCTAGATAGCCACATTGGAGAAATTTGACTGAAACATACATATGCATAAATAAACAAGTCTGTATTTAGGGCTGGTTTTGGAAATATTTTTTTTCTCCCAATCTGTTGTTTCCCCATTCACACCTCATCTTACAGGCCACAACAGAAGCCACCTACAGAGCACCTTGTTCCTCATGCAGACTTCTCCTAGGAGCTTTCCTAGGGTGTTTAACTGCTTCCATGGTCATTCCATGACCAGGAATTTGAGTGCCAAAGGCACAAGAGAGCCATTTCCAGGAACAGGGAGACTACGGTATGCATTGGAAGATCCCCTGTTCCCTCTCTGGGGACCAAAGAGTTGAAGCCTCCTGGATCAGAGTTAGGAACCAATGCTCCGGACAAGTCTTTGCCTTGAAGACTGAGGGAAAGAAGGTGAGCTGCTGGGCTGAGGGCTTAAGAGAGGTTTGGTTAAACTTAAAGCATGATGTCGAAGAGAACTGTCAAGCTCAGTCCAGACAGCTGCCAAGCACTAATCTGAGAGATTTTCAGAGTACATAGGGAGTGAGTACTGATTCCAGCTGCCCACTCTGTGAAAAGCAACAATTCTCCAAGCTAACATTTTGAGCTTCACCTATGCATTATTATAATGACTCTACAAGGCTGAGGAAAGCAATGGCCAAGAGAAAAGAGAAAACTATACTTAGGGAGGGTTAATTCAATCTGTACTGCCTGCAGTCTGTTCTATCAATTCCAGTCCAAAGGATAAAAAGCCTAAAACACCCCATCGAGTCCCAGTGTGGCTCAAGAGGACATCAACTTTGTTATTAACAAAGTTAGCAAGGGTACAGAGCCAGTTAGGAAAGTTTAGCTTTATTTTCTCTACAGGGTCCTGAAAGAGGGTGGCATCTGGCAGTGCAGTCCCAGCCAACTCTCCATCGCACAAATCAGAGAAGGAAAATTCCTATCAGGTCATCCGGCTGGTCTCTGACTTCCTGCAGGATGGCTCCCCATGGCTAACCAAGGGGCTGTGCTCCAATTAGCACGGACCCTTTTGACGCTGGCCAGCCTGCAAAGCCAGATGGCAGCTTCTCCTTGGCATTTTGGGCCTGGGTACCCGGTGCAGACCATAGTTTTCGTAATGGCCTGGTAAATGGCTCCCAAGCTTTATTTCAAACGCTCTGGTTTCTCCCTGAACTGCAGCATAACCAGATCCAATCATACTTCTGAACTCCACAGGGAAGAGACAGGGGTAAATAGCTCTGCAAAATACATAATCAACAGGAAAACAATGCATAAAGCATACTATAGGTGTAATATATGCATAGGCACATAGGTATTTCCTACTGCATTCAGTGCACAGATATTAGTGTGTTCAGCTGGTAAATCAATCTGAATGGCTAAACGCAGCCACAGTAATCAATTACAGCTTCCACTGACTTCAGTAGAACGTGCCGACACTTTCAGAACAAGACCAAAAGCTAAAATAATATTTCACTTGGATGAATTTCTGTGTTTCAGATCTAGCAAACTGCATTTGAAGTTATTTTCACTAATAACATAAAATCACAATGTCTGTTATGATATAAATTTTCCTTGCCCTTTGCTGTTATAATACTGCAGAAATCAACAAAGGCCTTTGCAAACACTCTGTCCAGAATACCGCCGTCTTATACAACAGTGGTATCTATCAGTGTGACTAACATAGCCAATAATTGCTAAATATTTGTTTCTGCAGAGGACAATCCACTATTGTGACAGATGTAAAATCTTTCCAATAATGCTCTAGGTCATTCGGGCCTCTTTGCACTACTCTCCAGCCAACCCATTCCAAATCACACTTCCCAAGGGTCTCTAGAGAGCAACTGAGCAGTTCACTGCCTCTCTCCCTCTAATCTTGTTAGAAAGTAACCGTGCCACTTGGAGAATGATCTTTGGAATTAATAGACTAGAACCAGGATAAGATGGGATCAAACAATCAGCATTTTCCAGCTCTCAAGGAAAAATTTAAAAAATGAAATCACTTTGCCCTTTAAATCAGCTCATCTCTCCTCCACCTTGGACTCTGGGAAAAAAAGAACCTAGTAATCTAACAGCTAGTCTTATTCTCTCACCACCACCCCTTCCTAATGATAGTCTCAGGCTTCTTGCTTTTAAAAGTGGTTTAAACCCAATCTAATTATTCTGTCATGATGAGATATGTTCATCACTGGAGAGCTAGAATACTTCTTATTTCAAAGGACAGCTGGGATTTCCTACTAGAAAAAAACAGGTAAACAGATTTAAATTGTTTTCTAAATGAAGAGCCGAATCCCCCAAGCAGTATTAGGAGATTCAGCAGTTCTCACTGTAGAAGAGCTCTGCTTTGGGTTGCCGTAAGTAAGAATTTAGGCTCAAAACTTTTTCTCTTAGCTTTTGTCTTCCAGTGGAAATTCCTTGTTGAACAGAACAAGTAAAGAGATAATGAAATCATTTGCCTAGAGACATCAGGCTGGACAACAGCCCACCTTCCTCACTGTTTTTACATTCAGTTCAGTACAGTTCCAGCAACTTCTGGGTTTTTTTCAATGAGAGGAATCCTCAGCTTACTTAAAAACGAAATTCATAGGTGTTCTTGCACATCATTGACACTGTGGCTTTCATTTCCAAACAACTGAAAATTAGGTTAACCTTTAAATGATCCTGCATTGCTCAGCAGACAAAACAAGCATGACAAAAATTATATTCTTTCTAATTTTACAAGCATCCAAGTCTGACATATGTCAGACACCGACACACGCCATTTTCCTGAGTCACCAACATGGGGCATTCGCTGCTCTGGCTTTCACACACTGAGGTTGAGAGATGATGGAATGTGTCTGCTGGTGGCAGCAATAGTCTGGTACCCTTAGCAACATTTGGCGAACTGTGAACCTTTGCTTACATCAGGCCAGATCAATACAGCCATTACCAAGGGACATAAACAGAATAAAAAGCTCTCTCTATTGCATGAGTTAACTGCAGCAAGGGGAGAACATCCAACTCCTGAAGGGCAGACTCACCAACTGAGCACAGGCAATAATGTTTCCATAGACTACAAGTCATCAGGGAGGATTAAATCTACTCTGTCTGAGATTTAATTCTATAGTGAGTACCCTTTTTGGGGGAAGTCATAAAACACCACAAATTCCCTAGCAGGAGACCAATACCAAGATGAAGGCAGTTTATTTTCAAAAAATACAAAACAATAGATTCATCCTCTGGTGAACTCAGAACAGCAAAAGATTGTTCTTGACATACATCTAAGTAAACAACCTTCAAATAGTGCTCTGCTGATGGGGTCTTTTCCAGAGATCACTACTTTTCAGTGTCGCATAAACTGATCCCAACTCTCAATTGAACTTTGGAACTTTGTGTTTAAGATACAATGAGAGGACAGGTTCCTATTTCAGAAGGTGCTTTTCAAAATCCCAACATAAAGGTAAGACACTCTCGCAGTTAGAAAATGATCTTGTAGAGGAGAGTCCATAAATAAAAACATTTAAAACAACAACCTAGTTAACACAATAAAATTGTAATAGTAGCATTACATTTTCTGCACTGTTATCAATTGAGAAAAAGCATCAAAACCAATACCCCGGCAGATTCTATACATCAACACACAAAAAGGTAAACCAGACAAAAACGCCATGGTGAAGGAAGGAAAAAAGCTGTACTTGCTTTACACTTTGCAAGCAAATTATCTTGCAGAGCCCCTTTTTCAGCAATAAGAAGTGCATCATTCACTTCTCTTCCCTGCTGCAAATGTTTCATGGTGTGTGTTTGTCTTAACTTAGTTTTGCTGTTTATGCTCAGCCAATCCTCTGGCGCTCCCAGACATATATTTGTGTTACCACGAGTTATCAGCCCTGGTAATGTGATCCTTCCTCCTCTTCCTACCATGCTTTGAGAAATAGTGATATAATTATTAGCATGATCTCTAAAGGAGTCCCCCCAGAACATGAGCAATCCCAACAGTAATGAAGGAGGCAGCTCACGTATTGGACTACCCCTGGCTTTCTACACACTCAGGTGGACTTATTGTACAAACTTCATTCAGATTCTGCAGCTCAGGCCATCAAAGTGACCCAGCTCAGTAATCCTGCTTTACATTGTAGTTTCCTATATGGTAGATATGCTGAAGAAAAAAAAGAAGTAATTAATTTTAAAAAATATATTAAAAAAAAATATAAATCTGAGCTCAACAACTTTACCAGCACAGGGATGGGGTTTTGAAGATATTTGGAGAAAGATTTGATATTCCAGATGCTCTTGTGAGATAAACCCTCTAAGCTCTTTTAGATCAGTCATTCTCTCTAACAGCTAAGCCACCAGAAGTTGGGGAAGCTCAGACTTTGATGCCCATTTAGGAAAACCATGATGGATGATATTTAGTACTTTGTAAGTCAGACTAGATTATCATGGTGATTCCTGTCTGGTTTTAAAAACCTATTGATCCACTGGTGTCAGCACTGCAGAAGACAGCAAGTAGAAGCTTTCAAAATACTCTGAGATGGGAACTATTGCTAACTTTGATGCTGTAAATTTCCAACATCATGATGTATCTCCTCACAAGAACAAAATTAAACTTCTGCTAATTAATACATTAATTTTAACTGGATTTTTCACAAAGCATATAGCAATCAGATTCTGAAAAGATGACTGAACACATCCATATAGAAAACAACAATCCATCATGTTAACTCCAGCGGGGAAGAGTTAAGCTACTAATATAATTTTCTTGTCTGAGGAACCTTTTCTGCAGAGTTTTGCATATAGCAGTCCTCTGGGTTTGGAATAGTTTCTAAGCATATACGAGTGAAGGCAGTCAGCAGAAAAGCTTTAACAAGAACAGGAATTAAGTCTTGTTCCAGTGCAGCTTGAGCAATGACTATGAATAGGTCATATACATCATGAAACCCAGCCATGAAATATAAGAACTTGCAGCCATCCAGAGACTGATTAATCATTCAAATAAGCAATCTCTTTGCATAATACCACTTAGGGAACATTATAGACACAAACCCCATTCAGCAGCTTAAACTGGGCTCTAGATCAAGAAAACATAGGCAAAACTGCAGGGTTGCTGCCTGCAAAATCCAGCTAGCAATGCTACCAGCATGAAACTATTTTTAACGCCTATGAGTCTAAAAGTACAGTTTTTCAGGTTTAAGAAAAATAACTCAGGAAGCAGCTCCACTTCATTATAATTCTCAAAGGATGAGTTTTTAGAAAGGCCAAGATCCTGGCAACTTGAAATCATAAAGGATAACTATTATACTTTTCAAAAGTCCAACAGTATTATTCGTTCAGCTCTAGTCATCCACTCTGTAACTAAAGCCTATCTGCCTAAAATATCCCCATTGGATCCATTAGTTACCTTTCTTTAAGCTGTTAGACAGCTGCTGTGTTTTTCTCACAGGATTCCTGTTCTCAGGCACAGGCTCTGGATGACACGGTAGAACAGGCAAAAAATGAAAATAAACAGTAGAGAATCCTACCTACAGGATTATTTGGGGTTACTATTTTGGAATGAGATATGCCAAGAAATCAAGGGACTTAGTCTCTATCTTTGTGTATTGCCACAATGACAATATAATGGCCTCCACTGAGGATATTTTGCTTTTATCTAGGGAAATAATATAGTTTCCAGGCTTTTCTCTTCCCATTCCAATACAGTTTCACATCTTTTTTTTGGCAATTTAGTGATACTGTATGGCACTGCATACTCCCTCCACCAAGGTTCAGGTAGCCTCCAGCACCGTAATTATGGGAATGCAGAGGTACAGAATCAGGGAATTGTCAGAGTTGGAAGGGACCTCTAGAGAACAATCCTGCTAAAGCAGGATTGCCCAGAGCACATTACTCAGGATGGCATCCAGGCAGGGCTTGAAGGTCTCCAGAGGAAGGGATCGCACAACCTCCCTGGGCAGCCTATTCTGGGGCTCTGTCACTCTCATCAGAAAGGAGTTTTTTCCTCATATTTGAATGGAACTTCCTACGTTCCAGATTGTGCCCATTGACCCTCATCCTGTCACTTGGAACCACTGAAAAGAGTCCAGCTCCATCCTCCTTCAACTCACCTTTCAGATACTTATAAAGTATAAAGCATTAATAAGGTCTCCCTTCAGCCTTCTCTTCTCCAGGCTAGAGAGTCCCAGCTCTCTCAACCTTTCATCATCAGGAAAGATGCTCCAATCCTTGATCATCTTTGTTGCCCTACACTGGACTCTCTCCAGTAGTTCCCTGTCTGTCTTGAACTGGGGACACAGAACTGGATGCAGTATTCCAGTTGTGGCCTCACCATTGCAGAGCAGAAGGGGAGAATGACCTCCCTCAGCCTGCTGGCTGCACTCTTCCCTGTGCAGCCTAGAATTCTATTGGCCCTCTTGGTGACAAGGACACATTGCTGGCTCATGGATAGTTTACTCGCTTCCAGGATCTCCAGATTCTTATCCTCAGAAGTGCTTTCCAGCAGATCTACCCCTAACCTATATCAGTGCCCAGAATTCTTCCTTCCCAGGTGCAGGAACCTATACTTGCTCTTGTCCAACCTCATTAGGTTCTTCTCTGCCCAGCTCTCTGTTCATGTTGCACTGGATGGTGGCAGAGCCTTCTGGAGTGTCAGACAGCCCTCCTAGTTTGGTATCATCAGTGAACTTGCTGAGGGTACACTTGGCCCCCTCATCCAGGTCACTGATGAATATGTTGAACAAAACTGGACCCTTGGGGGTCACCACAAGTTACAGGCCTCCAACTTGACCCTGCTCCATTAATTCCAACCCTCTGAGTCCTGTCAAACAGCCAGTTCTCAATCCATCTCACTGCCCCCTCATCTAGCCCACACTTCCTCAGTTTCCTAATGAAGATATTATGGGAGATAGTGTCAAAGGCTTGCTGCAGCCAAGGTAGATGCCATTTGCTGCCCCCTCCTCATCCAGCCATTCAGTTATAACATCACAGAAGGCAATCAGATTGGTCAAGCGTGATTTAGCTTTAGTAAATCTGTGTTGACCACTTCCAATGATTTCCTGTTTTTTAAGATGTTTGGAGACAACATCACACACAATATCACACGTGACATTGTACACAGGATAATCTGAAGGGAAGAACAGAGCTTTCTTTTAAGCAGAACAAGTACTGTTTGTCCATAAAACTGACAGTGCCAATCCAGTTGTCTTACAGCCACCCCATTCTACTTCATTCTGAGAAGAGTTCAAGGGACTGCCAGAGGCCTGTAGCAGAAGCTGTGTTCTTTGTCACGCAGGAACTCATGTAAGAAAGGCCATACAGAGATCCCTAGATGTGGCCAGCACAGGATGTTTAAGAAAACAATGCAAGCAAAAACACAAATATGAATAATGCTTCCCCAGGTAACAGCATCCCTACTTCTGACAGCTTCTAGATTTCCTAATTCCACAGACAGCCTTTGAGATTTTACTACTTGTTTCTCTGGTTTTGAAAACTTTCATATATTTGACTTTTTTTAAAACTAATTTATTCCTCCTCCAATATCTCCTTCAAGATGAAGGGCCTATACTATATACTTCTGTTGTACATAAATAATTTCAAACTTCTTTTCTTCTTACTTCTTTATTCTTCTTTATCCTTCTCTAAAAAAATCCTTATTCAGTTGTTTCTGAGATAAGGTTGTCAGAATCATACACTTCTCCCAAGATACAGGTAAACTACGAAGTACCACAGTGTTTTATTGTCTGCTTCTTTGACTTGACTTCTCTTCTTCATCAGAAAGGTACATAAGTGTCTTATGGACTTAAGGACTTCATCTGCCACTTTATCACTCAGCATCATAAGCTTCTGTGTTGCAACTTTAATTACATCAAATAATTATATACCATCAGGAACATTCTTTTTTTCTGAATAATTTATGAATATTTTGAATAATCCTGAGAAATCTCCACAAGTAACTTTCACCCAATGTGAAAAAACACTTTCAACATTTGTTTTTAAACATAAAGAAGGACTGGATGATATATCCAATGAAAACTTGAATTCTTAATTTCTTTAAAATAAGTTCATTAGCAACTTNGTACAAGGGACAAAATCCTCTTCCAAAATGATACGTATCATTAAACCACTGTTACCCATGTTATCTGACTTGTCCCTTATAAAGAGCAGCTTTAATTTGGGAATTCCCTCTAGGCTTCTCACAGTGAACACCAAAGCAAATAATTCATTTAGCTTTTCTGCAAAGACCCTATTTTCCTTGAGCACTTCTTTACATCTTGATCATCTATCAACATTATAGACCTTCAGGCAGACTTCTTGCCTCTGATGTGTTTGAAAAAGTTTTTATTATTAGTTTTTATGCCTTTAGCAAGTTATTCTTCAAAATTGTTTTTGTCCTCTACTATTATGGTTTTGCATTTAACTTGCCAGAGTGTACTGGGTTTTTTTCCTTAGTTCATTTGGGCAAGACTTCAAAGGGTGTCCTTTTAATGCTAATGGCCTTCTTCAGTCTAATAATCCCCTTTGCTAACTTCTCATGCAACCTTTTATAAAGTTGTGGAGTTTTTCAAATAGGGGCAATAGGCTTACTCTCTAATGGTAAGGCTGCAAAACTCCATTCCTACAATGGTGATTATATATAGCTGCCATGTCACCTAGAAGTGTTATTTTGTTTTGTGTTGCCATTTTAGCTGCTGCTTTTATTTTTCTTTCCATTTTATGTTGGTCCCCTCTCAGAATTGTGTGCCTATCTAAGGACTTTTTGGCATTTGTACTCCACCAGGGATGATAAATTTGAACATGTTTATATTTATTATTGCAGAATGATTCTTTGACAGTTGCACCTTCAATCAAGACTTAACACATGCTCAGGGATAAATAAAAAAAAAAATCTAGTCTTTCGGGTTCTCTGATTTCTTACTTCAAGAACACATAATTTTTAAAATATAGTTTCTACATCACATTTGATCATGACACTTAATCAGTCCCTGCCATTACATTCTTTGAGAATTACTTTTTGGTAAGTCTGAGCGTGCCATTATAAAGATGCTTGCTGTTACTATCTCATTTTGGCATGAAATTTTAATGGATAGAGATTGTAAGATTGTTCCGTACTTGTTGATATGATTCCAGCCCTTGTGGCTGTTTTTTTGTTTGATTTTTTTTTTCTTTTTTTTTTCTTCTGAGCTTTCTTTTAACTATAATGTCACTCTTCCACTGGCTTCGCTTCCTCTGCTATTCGTGAGTAATTTCACACTGCTATTCCAGTGCTCACTGATTGAGATGCTATTATGTCAATATCCTCATTTAAAATCAGCATTTCACTTTACCCATCTTCATTGCATACATTGGGCTAATTGTCCACTGGCTGGGTAAGCCTCTATTACAGCTATCTTGCACCAGTAGAGTAGCAGGAACAGACATAGTTAGGTCAAACACTTGGCCAGCTGTCTGTAAATCATTTTTGAATACTAAGAGCTCTTTTGTATTAAATAAAAAAGCCCTGGCAGTGACTTTACCCCTGTGTCTTAAAAGGCAAATACAATTCCAGGAAGAAAATTGAGCTACACGAACAAAGGGCATGTGCCCAATGCTGTCTGAAGTAGGAAAAATAAAATGTATCAGATCATTCCAGGCATTTCCACTTGCATTCTGTGAGAAGCCACATCTCTAAGATGCTTTAGTAAAAGCCAGCTGGAACTGTCTGCTCTATCGCTCAGGAGCTCATTCTCCTCAGCGCCCATCAGTTCAAATGCAACCATTGCAGAAGCAGACTCAACAGTGACCTCGACTCTGACCCAGTTTATAGAACCACTTGGGGAAGGAGCAGAAGTAAAGTGGGAATTTTTATAAGTGGGTTAAAAAAAAAAAAAAGTAAAAGAAGATCTCTCAAACCCTGTGTCTCACTGCAAAAACAGAGAAGGAGGGGAGGAGAAACATGAAGCCAGAATTACCAAGAAGGAGCTTAAGCATGTCTCCCAGACTCAGGGAAACTCTCAACACAGCATTGAACAGGTCTGCCACTCCCTGATTAATGATAATTAAAAGGAATTTAAAAAAAAACAACAAAAACTCTCTCCTCAATCCATATACTA
>VZTM01022894.1:1944-38222 GCA_013400555.1 Jacana jacana | reverse complement strand
GACAGTGATTTCTAACGAGGGATGTGATTCTGCCTTCTGAACAGAAGGATGAGGAGAAAACAATGGACACTGCCAAAATCCAGAAAAGATATCAACAATCCATGACAACAATTATTTATAGGATCCTTTTTGATGTGATTTTAAGAGACATAAAACATTGAGGCTTCAGAATTTCATCACAAATGGGACTTGTAGTTTTTTTCTCTGAATGGACTTTGAAGAAAGGGATCCCACTGGGGTCAGAAGCTGGGGGGGGTGAGCAGATTTAAAAGCTGTGCCCTCTAAGCCCGACTTTCCGAGGAGCAGAAGGAAATCTTCTTCCCCCCTTGCCCCAGGCTGTAGCTACCAGTTGCGTGACCAAAGCAACAGCTTGAAGCACGTCCAATTCAGAATATTCTCCCACTTCTTCCTTTTGCCCCTGAAGACACTTTCCCATGACTTCACTGTGCGTTTCCTGTACGATAACGGGGAGAGGACTCAGGCAGGAACTGTAACTGCTGTATTATCGAGGCTTGAGCTTTGAGATATCCACAGGCCGAGACCAAGGACACCGAGAGCTCTGAGTGGCAACATCTCACAAGTACAGCGAGTTCCTCTCTCAAAAGAAAATGAACGGACTGAGCTACCAGGGCTGAACTAGTGCAGAGATCCATCCCTTTTCCAGACGTGTTTCATATGCCTGTGTGGTAACAGAAGCAGTGGGAGAGGAGGAATCTCACCGAGCTTCACAAATTGCAGTTAATTGCCACTGTCTGCCAGAAGGAAAAAAAAAAAGAAAAAAAGTTATTTAGCAATTCATTAACATTTTACAGCAGGGTAAGTGGAGATTCTCCTGAGGCCTCAGTGCTAAAGCTGGCGATTCCAGTCCTGACAGAGCTCATCTCTACCAACACTTCCACAGCGAGCCAGCCAAGAGCAAGGCTGTGAACTGGTTTTCCTCTGTAATTGTCGCTCCTGGCATTTTCAAGAGGAGGTGAACGTTACCTGCTCCAGCCTGACAACTGCAATACACAGGTGTCACGGCAGGAGATGCTGCCTGCAGCTTCACGTACTGTAAGTATTTGCCCCACCAGGGAACTCCATAAAAAAACATGACTAGAACCTTAGCAACAAGATTTGCCAGCCTCAAGCAGATTGAAGACATAAGGGGAGAGGAGAAAGGAAGGAGGTGCTTCTCTTACCATTCTTCCTTGAGGACTCATGGAAAAACTGGCTGCTCATGGCCTGGATGAGCATACGATCTGCTGGATCCAGCACTGGCTGGAAGGACGATCCCAAAGGGTGGTGCTCAATGGAGTTAAATCCAGCAGGTGGGCGGTCACAAGTGGTTCCTCAGGGCTCAGTATTGGGGCCTTTCCTTTTTAATATCTTCATTGATGATGTCGATAGGGACATAGAAAACACTATCAGTAAGTTTGCAGATGACACCAAGTTGGGTGGGAGTGTTGATCTGGTTGAGGGCAGGGAAGCTCTGCAGAGGGACTTGGATAGACTGGATAGATGGGCCAATGTTAATGGCATGGGCTTCAACGAGGCCAANGAGATTGGTGCTGGTCTCTTCTCACGGGCAATGAGCGACAGGACAAGAGGGAATGGCTGCAAGCTGCAGCAGGGGAGGGTTAGGCTGGACATTAGGAAAAAATTTTTCCCAGAGAGAGTGGTCAGTCAGTGGAATCTGCTGCCCAGGGACGGGGTGGAGTCCCCATCCCTGACTGTGTTTAAGAGCAGATTGGATGTGGTGTTGAGGGATCTGGTGTAGGGGAGAACATGTAGAGTAGGGCTGATGGTTGGACTTGATGATCCCAAGGGTCTCTTCCAACCTAAATGATTCTATGATTCTATGACTGTACCCATGTCCTTCTCTGGAGGCTTAGTCCTAAACCCTCCTCTCTGTGGGGAGGAAAATATGCCCAGCCACATCAGGTTTTAGAAAAACTAGAGCTTCCCAAAGACTGCATCATCTTAACAGTGAGATCCACCTCCAGCTCACACACAGATAGGCTGGAAGTGGTCCCAGGAAGCCCCAACACAGATCATTAGTTTCCAGGCTTAAAAATCCAGGCTGCAAAGAGATGACCTATAATGAAAGCAAAGGGGCAAAGACATAGTAACTGAAGAAAATGCACATTTCTTTCTCATCAAGAGTCCTCCCCAGCTTCCCTAGAGCCCCTTGAGGGACTGGAAGGGGCTCCAAGGTCTCCCCTGAGCCTTCTCTTCTCCAGGCTGAACCCTCCAGCTCTCTCAGCCTCTCCTCCCAGCAGAGGGGCTCCAGCACTCCCAGCATCTCCGGGGCCTCCTCTGGCCCCGCTCCCACAGCTCCATGTCTCTCCTGTGCTGAGGCCCCAGAGCTGGAGGCAGCACTGGGGGGGATCAGAGGGGCAGAATCCTCCTCCCTCACCCTGCTGGCCACGCTGCAGGGGATGCAGCCCAGGCTGCAGGGGGCTTGCTGGGCTGCCAGCGCATGGTGCTGGCTCACCCCCAACACCCCCAAGTCCTTCTTCTCAGGGCTGCTCTCCAGCCATTCTGCCCCCAACCTGTTTGTGCTTGCAATTGCTGCGACTCAGGGGCAGGACCCTGCACTTATATTGGTTTAACCCCATGAGGTTGGCACAGTCCCACCTCCTCCAGCCTGTCCAGGTCCCTCTGGATGCCATCCCTTCCCTCCAGCATGTCACCGCTCCGCACAGCTTAGTGTCACTGGCCAGCTTGCTGAAGGTGCCCTCAATCCTGCTGTCCATGTTGCTGACGAAGATGTTAAGCAGCACCAGTCCCAGTCCCGATCCCTGAGAAATCTCTCTTGGTCACCACTTGGACATTGAGTCACTGGCTGCATACCTAATAATAAATATCTTATAATACCTAATCTTAATTTACAGAAAGAATGTATTCTACTCAAATCGACACCATTCCTCAGGCTCAGCCCATACAACTCACCCCAGGACTCTCTCCTGCCACCCAGCCAGTGGTACTGGCCCAGCTACGGAGAACAGTATCAAGATAACCAAATACCCACCAAAACCAGCAGCAGCACTGCTGAGAAAAAAACTGAGACTTATTTTACAACTCAAATAAAACCAAATAAACTCCATTTCTCCAGCCAAGACAAAAAAGGTCATTTACTGCAGGTGACTATAGAACAAAGCCTGTAAAAGAACAAGGGGAAAACACATCTCTGTGGCCTCTCCTGACACTTCTACAATGCCGTCAACAGTTCAAAAATCCAGAGAACTTTAATGATGCTCAGCCAAGTGAACAGCAAATGACCCAGGAACAGAGGCATGTGACCAAAGTACCAGGCAACAAAAAGGCACAAAAGAGGAAAACAGAGGAAAAACGTGTGGCGGGGAAAGAACACTTGAGGACAGGAGTGCAGCATCTCTGGAGAAAGGAAAAGAGTACATGACTTTATCAACAAACAATGGGGTTTGCTGGAGGGAGCTGAACAGAGAGCAGTGTGGGAGCTGAACTGCTGCAGGGCTAAAGAAGGAAAAGCAGAGGGGTTTGGCCCATTCTGTGCTCAGGACTCGCTCTGAGCCTCTACTGGCTCAGCATTTTTAACCAACTCTTCGTCTGTAAGAGGCTCTCAGCCCAAGGCATCCTTCACAATTGGCCTTTCCATAGTCCACTTCACCTGAAGTCTGTATCGACACAAGAATTCCATGGGGTGGGTGGGGAAATGTGACAGCTTGGTGAGAAGGTTGATCTCCACCAGCTGCTCACAGCTGACTGGTGCAAGGGGGTCAACCTCAGAGCCATCCCCTCTCTACAACTGCTTGAAAGGGCATTGTGGAGAGGTTGGTGCTGGTCTCTTCTCACGGGCAATGAGCGATAGAAGGAGAGGGAATGGCTGCAAGCTGCAGCAGGGTAGGGTTAGGCTGGACATTAGGAAAAGGTTTTTCACAGAGAGAGTGGTCAGTCAGTGGAATCAGCTGCCCAGGGAGGGGGTGGAGTCCCCATCCCTGACTGTGTTTCAGAGTAGATTGGATGTGGTGTTGAGGGATCTGGTGTAGGGGAGAACATGTAGAGTAGGGCTGATGGTTGGACTTGATGATCCCAAGGGTCTCTTCCAACCTAAATGATTCTATGATTCTATGAAAAGGGAAGCAATCTCTCAAGCAAAGCAGTTTAGCACCAAAGGCAAAAGCTGCCACGTCCAACCATTAGCAAGAGCCCAGTAACAGAACCAGACACACGACACAACTCCGAACAGGCCTGAAACCCCGTCAAGAAGATTTGTGCTGATTGCTCAGGATGTTGGCAATCAGTTGCTTCTTTCCTGAGGTAATCAAAACGTCACTCTAACGTGCTGGGTTGCCTCTAAAATATGTTGCTCTGTATAAAATTAGAGACAGGAGTCTGTAAGTACATTTATATTAGATCTTGAACGTGTTTAATTTACATTCCCAGGTGCTGAGGCCAGTTGGCAGGGAAGAACTTGTTTATGCTTTGAAACTCCTCTGCTGCAAAAACTCCATCTAACTCACCTATGGAGAGTGATCTCTGAAGCACCCTCACTCCAGAACTTGGTCTGGGAATTGTTTGCAAGGACACCGCTGGGCGAAGAGCGAGTGTGCCACAGGCCTGCACCTGGTCTGGGGAAGAAGAAGCCGAGCTGCTGCTGCTGCTCCAACGCCAAAGCAGAGTTCAAGGGTCACTGCTGTAGTTCCACTTTTCCCATCCTGTCTAACAAAGCACCTGGTTTCATAGAATCATAGAAACACCAGGTTGGAAAGGACCTACAAGGTCATCCAGTCCCACCATCCTCCTGTCACCAATCCTACCCGCTCAGCTACTGAATCAAGTCTGGTAGCACCTCATCCAGACAGTTCTTGAACCCCACCAGGGACAGTGACTCCCCCACCTCCCTGGACAGGCCATCCCAGTGCCTGACCACTCTGGGGGAGAAAAAGTTCTTCCTGACACCTCATCTAAATCTCCCCTGGTGCAACTTGTGGCCATTCCCTCCAGTCCTGTCAGGAGTTCTCTGGGAGAAGAGGACGACCCCCTCCTCTTCACAACCTCTCTTCTGGAAGTTGTAGAGTATGACAAGGTCTCCCCTCAGCCTCCTCTTCTCCAGACTGAACAATCCCAGCTCCTTCCCCACAGGACTTGTGCTCCAGACCCCTCCCCAGTGGTGGTGTCCTATTTCTCTCAGCTCTGAGGGAGCCCAATTTGCCTTTTGGAGTGCTTGCAGCTGCAGGAACTGCAGAAGGCATCATCTACAAAAACCCTATGGAGAGTACCTTGCTCTTGTAGGAGAAACAGGGCATAACTTGGACACACGGGGGTGTTCCTTCACACAGGGGTGAACAGGAGTATTATTATATGACCCAAGAGACTAGAAAAAAACCCACCACACTCTGAAGAAAACTACTACAACCTTTGCCTCTTACCTCCAGAACAGAAACCAGTTCACCTTTTATTTCCTGCAGTGCCATCTTTCAGGACCTGGACTTTATGGTTACACCCACTATGAAAAGACAGGAGCTCTTCCAAATACTGCTTAGAAAAATGGTGAGCTCTTCTCAGGTTGTGCAGATTGAGAAAGACCAGTGACCATTGTCTCCCTTCCCAAGGGAAACCTGATGCATCTTCTACAAACACTCATAGAACCGAGCATTTCTGTAGAGGTTTGTAACATGGTAAAAACATTGCTATGGATGAAGCATGACTAGAAATGTGTGTGAGGGAGAGACTGAGATAACAGCACAGCAAAGGTTAATCCCCTTCCCTCTCTCATTTCCTTATTAGTGCTAAATATCTGCAACACAGTTCATCATGGCACTCCCTTTGGCAGCTGTTCCTTGTTAACTAAACACACAGGCACATCAGATAAATACACTTTAGTGCTTTCTCTGTCATAAACTTCTACAGCCATCACATCTCCCACTTCGCCTCCAGTACCCACCTGTCTGCTGGGCAGGCACCCAGACCTGATATAAAACACCAGGGTTTGTTCCCAAGAACAATCAATGGCAACTAACAGTGGTAATGCATTTTTCATTAAGAAACACCAACTCTATTTATCAAAAGTTATTACCCTACAGATCCGTAAGAGAAGCACTCCTAAATAGGCCTGGAAGCCGCCAGTTTGCACCACGCTTTGTCCCAGAGCGATGAAGGTGCCAGTGATGCTGTAACAGACACATCTTCCTGCTGCCAATAAACACTCTCTGCAGGAGGAGAGCCAGGAACCAGCCAGCACTTAAGGTCACCGTGAAACTTTTCTGGATAGGAATTAGTGACTGAAGCAGAAAAGCTCTCGCTATTTGTCCTCCGAAGCATCCACTATCCTGTAAAAACACTTGAATCCAAACACTCTCCAACCAAACCAGTCCAGCAAACAGCACAGAAGTGGCACGGAGGCAGCGCTGGCATACGCTTCCCAAGCTCCAAGGCCCATTCTCTGGAGTTAATCTTTTGTTTAGTTAATTACCCTGATTTAGAGAGCGGCCCAAAAACTGGAGAAAAGCCAACTCCAATTTCCAATACAAGGCACTTGAGGAGATGCAGTCTACTTTGGCCTTAAGATTGAGATGCCTGTAACGGATGCAATTCTCCAATAGAGAAGTGTGTTCCAGAGCCAAAAAAAACCCCAAGCCCAACCCCCCAAAAAAACAACCATGAGAGATTTACAACCAAGCTTTCATTTTCTTATTACCTAAAAATCCAGCTTCTGCAACATAGTACAATTCGGAAGACTAGATACAGCTCACATGGGAACACCTTTGTACTTCTACAGGAATCCTTCCATGATCTGAATTTTATTAAAAGAAAACACAGGTGTCCTCAGAGAGCCCAAGAAACTACTCTGAGAAGTTAAAGCACTCACAAAGGCTCAGAATCAAACCCTGAATTTTTGCTGAAGGGCAACAACACTTTGGGCACATTCAGATTGAGAGAGTCCTCAAGGTTGGAAGGGACCTTTAAGATCATCCAGTCCCACCATCAGGCCAACGCTGCCAAACCCCATCACTAATCTGTATCTCTAAGCTCCACGTCTGCCTGGCTTTGAAATCCCTCCAGGGATGGCGACTCCACCACTGCCCTGGGCAGCCTCTGCCAAGGTCTGACAGCCCTTTGGGTGAAGAAATTGTTCCCAGTCTCCATCCTAAACCTCCCCTGGGGCATCTTGAGGCTGTTTCCTCTTGTCCCATCGCCTGTTCCTTCGGAGATGAGACTGACCCCCCCCCAGCTACACCCTCCTTCCAGGGAGTTGCAGAGAGCCAGAAGGTCTCTCCCCTCAGCCTCTTATTCTCCAGGCTGAACACCCCCAGCTCCCTCAGCCGCTCCTCACCAGACTTGTGCTCCAGCCCCCTCACCACCTCCATTGCCCTTCTCTGGACCTGCTCGAGGCCCTCGATTGTCTCTTCTGTCATGAGGGGCCCAAAACTGGACACAGCCCTTGAGGTGGGGGCCTCCCCAGAGCCCAGTCCAAAAGGGTGGTCACTGCCCCAGTCCTGCTGGCCCCCTGTTCCTGACATAAGCCAGGATGCTGTTGACCACCTTGGTATTCTGCAAGCTCATATTCAGCCAGCTGCCAACCAACATCCCCAGCTCCTTCTCTGCCGGGCAGCTCCAGCCTCTCTTCTGGAATCCATATGGGGTCGTTGCAGCTAAAGTGCAGGACCCAGACCTTGGCCTTGTTGAACCTCACACCATTGACCTCGGCCCATCGATCCAGCCTGTCCAGACCCCGCTGCGGAGCCTTCCTACGCTCAGGGTTTAGCTTAAAAGCGGAGACGGGCACCACCATGACGGCCAGAAGAGGAAGAGCAGAACCGACTGCCAAAGCCGCCCCAGCCCCTCAACCCGGAGCCACAATGCCGCCGCCAGGCCGCCCTTCCCCCCCCGCCCTGTGCGCACCCTGCGCATGCGCAATCCACACCACCCACCGGCGTCGGGCGGCCCCGCCGGAGCCGGTTAGTGTCCCCGAAAGTCTGAGGTAAAAAAATGGCGCACTCGCCCTCCCACCCTGGCCCGCTTTTGCTCTCTAGCCCCGGGGAGAAGACGAGGCTGGTCTCACCTCACTCCCTCTCTCCCACCGCCCTGAGGGACGGGTATAGGGCCTCCACCCCTGTCCCCCCTTCGTCAGGCTTCAGGCTAGAGAGCAGCTCTCACAGAGAAGGCAGACAGTAGCGTGGAGGGATTGGTTTTTATTTCAAAAGACAGTAAGACAATTTTTTTTTTCAATTTAGTATCAAAACACTCGGATAAGGTTCTTTTCTCCAGATTGGCCCCTAAAACTGCTACAACCAAGCAGCATGCTCGAGCACAAGCTACACGCCACGAGCTTGAAACATCTCCACACTCACGCCTCACAACACCTACACATCAGCAATGCACAGCAGGATGGCTTGTACCTCATTAAGACACTAAGAGCACTCCTGGCCAGGAGGGAAGGCCTCAGCTCCCTCCCTTGGGGTAGGCAAAGAAAAAAAAAAATAATAAAAAATAAGTTCCCCAAGACAACAAGGCTGTTGTACTGAAGCTGTTAAGTGTAACCCAGCGATGAGCAATAAAGCTTGGTGCGTCAGCACTTAGTGAAGGCAAATTCAAGAGCTGTGTAGCAATGGGTTAGAGGGGCCGAGGCTAAGGAAAGGGATGGCCAACAGTAGGGGGGAAAGGGATGGGAAACAAGCCCCAGGAAGTATCAGTCGTTCAGATAACAGGCTTGGCTTTAAAAAAAAAGAAAAAGAAAACAAAATAATATCTCCTTTTGCCTAAATTTGCTCCTCCACAACACAGAAAGTTACCTTAAAGCTGAGAAACTGAACTGCTCTTTTGGCAAACAGCTCCTGGAAAGGAAGTTTTCCCAACAGGCTTCCATCCCCAGCCCGGCTACTCCGATTCAGCGGCCCACAGCCAGGAACTATCACACCCCCCTCCCTCCCCTGCCAAAGCAGGGGGGCCCAGAGCTGATTAACACCGAATTTTAAAGCCAAGAGCTTTGAAGTGTAGCTCACCAGCCTCAGAGTCATTTGGAATGTTCACAATGGTTGCTACAAAAAAAAAAAAGGTAGTTATAAAATGTATACATCTCAAACATGCTCCCCAAACGTTATTGCATTGTTCGTTTCCCTTAATAATGCTGTTTGAAGCTCTGCCCAACCTGATGGCCTTTAACCCTGAGGCGAAAAAGATTTGTGTTTGGTCAAGTTGGCAACAGAAAGCAAGCTCCGGTCGCGCAGGGTTAGAGGCCAGCAGCGGCTGGGCCGGCCCCCCCAGGCGTCGTGTGGCGGAGGCGGTGGCAGGGATCCTTTACATCTCATTCAGGTCTAGCAGGGTCTGGTCCAGCATTCTTTGCGTGCAGAGATGCTCCTCTTTGGTGGATTTCAGTTTATCTGGCAGGAAGCAAGAGCCAAGAGTTACAAGTTGGCCTCAGACAAGCAAGGAGCCTCGGGCACAGAAAGCTTGCGCTAGCCCCTGCCCAGCAAGTCCTGGGGCCGGGGGTGCCTGGCTGGGTGCGGCAGAAGCTCTGAGGTTACCTGCCCGAATTTGGAGCCTGCGCCCCTGGCATTGCCGGGGCTCCCGGTGGGCACGGTGGCAGCGTATTTCGGCAGTGCTGAGGCAGTGTTTTGCATGCAGGTGCCTCTGCCTGTAACTAGCTTTCCCCAGGGCTTCAACGCTTCCAGACAGCAGACCCCCGTGGCCCAGCAAGCTACCCAAGAGCAACGCAGAGGTCAAACACACACTTAGAAACCACGCACCCCACCCCCAGAATTTCAGCTGGTTGTGCCCCTCATTTGCACCCCCCCCCCAGCACAGGACAGAGATGCCAAGCTGGTCACTGAGACCGTGACTACCTAGAGCAGCAGGGAGCAGACACGGTGCCTCAGGGACAGCAGGGAAGAGGCTGCTGCCAGTGAGGGACAGGCAGGGAGCAAGAGCAAGGGTGCTACAACTCTGCCCAAGACTCCAGGCAGCTGCACAGTCAATTCTCACATGTTCCTTAAGCCAGGAGGAGAGCTCAGACCAGCAACTAGCGCTCTAGGTAGGCTTTACTCCAAAGGTGAGCCCACCCATATCACTGAAGACATCCACACGCTGGGACACTGGCTGTAGAAAGATGTCTTTTAGGTACAGGCAGTTTCTCCAAGCCGCTCCCCAACCGCCCCAGGGTCAGAAACCGTGCACAGAGCGAGAAGGAGCCTGCCTAGAGCACTAGCAACTGTGGCACATAAAGATTCCCTGCAAGCCCTCAAAGACACAGCTTCGTGCTGTGGATTCTGGGACTTGCTTCCAAGATGTCCGTGAGTTTTCCCAACCAGTGCTGGGGCTCTGCAGCTGCAACTGGGGGGGTCAAGCCCCAGGAACAACCACTTCCCCCAAACTTTCTAGGTTAGGGTTTAACTATACATGAAAGTACTACAGGTGTGCAGTGGTTACAGACCACAAGGTCAGTCATTTATTGTTAGAAGCCATCATTCCATGCAGTGGGAAATCCTACAGTCGTTGAGCTAACAGTAAATTAAGCCATAGCACTCAAGAGGCATCTATTAGCAGACTTAAGCCTAACTTCACCCCACCCCTCTCCTGGCGGGTGCAGCCATTCTGGTTCCATGGAGGAGCCAGGCAGGACCCCCTGGACAAGCGAATGAGATCGCTCCAAAAACCAGCCAAGTCTTGGTTACTCCACCAAGAATAGAGGTTACCTTTATAAAAACAAAACAAAAAACACCAACCCAAGCCCAAAGTTAAATAAATTAGAGGATAAATTCAAGTGCCCCATTAAATGGCAGCAACTGCATAAAATTTGCAAGTCTGCCAGTCTCAAGAATGATCAGATTTCACTGTGGTCCACAGCATTGGTGGTCGCAACAAGCTTGTTTAATGGCATTAGTGGGCCCCCTTCTCAGTCACACAGATCATGCAGCGTTAACTTCAGCTCGTTAGAGAGCAGGCGGTTTTTCTCAAGCTGGCTGTACAGGCGCTCTGCAGCGGCAACAGGATTAGGGGAAACAAGAAGAAGAGAGAAAAAGAGAGAAAGGGAAGGTTAGTAGAGTACTAAGAGGAGCACATCACATAAGCTGTCTCCATACCGCGTGGCCCTGAGGACCAAGTCTAGGCTGTTACACAGATGAAACGGGGAGAACAAAGGTTGTCTTACTCTAACTTGCATTTCAGCTCAGGAAGATCACACAGGAAGCCAAGTGCAGGCAGAAATTGAAGTGACACCAAGGGCTTGGGAAGCCAAAGCAAGGAAGATGACAACACCAAAAGAGGAGCCTGCAAGGTGGGCTGGACTCGGGTAAGGAGAAATTTGGGAGGTACTTTAAGCCTGTGGAGCACTTTGCAAAAAGTAGTCCAACCACAGCTGGACCAGAAGCACCTTCCAGGGTGACCACACAGCAGTGGGATTGATGGGGTTTTGACAGTAGAACACCAGAAGAACTGAGAATGACAGCATTGCAAACCTGACCTGGATGACACACCTCCAAGAATGTGCCTTTATGTCACACTAACAACCCACCACGTCCGGACAAGGACTGAAGGAGGTATCTGTGTCAGGCACAGGACAGAGGAAGTTCTGGAGCACAGGCTCCTGTTTTATGCTTGCCCCACAACTACCATATGAGTGGAGCACAAACTACCCTCACCTCCCTCCCCGTCCCTGCCCTTACAGCCTCGCAGCGCTCTAGTGGCCACGCTCGTCCCCAGAGCTGGCACCAAGCACACATGCCTGTCACCCACTGCAGGGAAAGGGAGAACCACTCTGGCCATCTCCCAAGACAGGTCACTTCTCAGGGCTGGATGGCCACTGTCCCGCCACGCAGCCTGTCAGCCACCACAGAAAACCCATTTAGCATTTATCTCTGCCCACCTCCACGGAGTTATCAGGCTGGGAGGACCTTGCCCAATTCCTGCATTTGGGGAAATCCCAGGCAGTGAAAAGTCTTTATATGACAGCTTCTGGCCCAGCAGAACTCACCGCCACAGCCTGCAGCAGCGTGCTGCCTCCACCTAATGAGTGAGCACAGCAGTTCTCACCACCCTTAGGCTTCTCCTCAAATCCTGACACTACAAGGTCCCTGGGAACCCAGGGCACCCTGTGAAGAGGTTGCACCATTCCTCATTGCTTTCACTACTTTGCTCTAGAACAAGACCTGGCCAGGTAACGTTCAGGACACCGAGTCCAGCTGTTCACATGAAGCAGCCAAAGCATGTCCCCAGCTGCAGAATCTCAGCCCAGTCCCTTGAGTGTGACAGCCACCCACTCAGGGAAGCTCACCCTCACCCAAGCCATCCCCAGACCTGCTCTAGCTGCACCTCACTCCGCAGGTCAGAGGGTAGTAGTGCTGACCAATTGTCTCTTCTTTAAAGCCACTGAGGGAACAAGCAACAACCAGAGAAACCAACAATTTCTGTCCCACCACAATTTAAGACAAAGCTGAGGGAAGCTGTGGTGAAGAGGAATGGGTACACCCCATCCCAGCCTACACCAGAGCCTGCCCTGCACGTCAGCTACTGCTGCTGCGACTTGCTCTCTAGCCTCCGCGTTGACTCTGAGCAGGCTGGCTGGGCATCCTGATGGGTACTGGGCACCCTGGTCCCTGTCTCCAGTCCCAGGTGATCAGGGCTGGTCCTGGGTCTCCAGAGCAGCAGGGGATGGGAGTCAACTGCTGTCAGAAGTACCAATGACTGCAGGCTGATGAAACAGCTTGGGGTCTTCAAGCAAGAGTTACTGCTTGTGGACAGGATGTGATGATCCACCCACAGGAGGGAACGGACTGAAGTTAATGAGTATGACCCTTCCCATGCACCCGTCTGCTGGGGCTGGCTCCTGTGTTTGTGTGAACTGCTCCCCACTCCACCCAGCCCACAGGGCAGCCTTACCAGCCACCCTTGGAACCCAAGGAGCTCCCAGGACTTGTGCCTCCTGGTCAGCTAATCTGCATTTCCAGCACTCCTGAGTCACCAGCCCAGCTCAGGTTAACCAGCCTGCACAAGCCTAAACAATCCAGTCAGACCAGAAGCCTCTCAGAACCACCCAGGGCAGAAGTTGCATCACCCACCCATCTATCCACCACCCAGTGTGGAGCTCCACCAGGGTGAGCAGGAAAAGGGCCTACCACAGCCCAGCCTTCGATAAAATCACTTGCAACACCACTGTGCAACAGCAGCACCACCAACTCCACACAGTGTGAGCCAGTAACAAACCCACAGCCGACAGGACTTTGCCACAAGGAGAGGTGCAGTTTCACAAGGGCAGGGTGTCACCTCCCACCTGGTGGGAGCTGGCAACTGAACACTGGGCTGGAAGCTTCCACACACCCAGACACTGGTGACAGAAGCCCTGCCATTCCCATGGGATCTAGAGCCCCTGCTCCAGCTGCAGGTTTGATTACTGACAGCTATAGCTTTTTGCTTTGGGCTTACAGGACACAGAGTTATTGCCCCCTACCCAGGAGGGTCAGACCACCATCTACCAGATCTTTCCAAGCTATTACCCTTTGAAATCCCCTGTAGGAATGTTCCCTCCTTCCCCACCCAGACCTGGCAGAGAGGGGATAGCCCTGATATAGGAGACAGAGTAAGAACAGGCTGGGACAGTTGAGCGTGTCAGGACTATCCTTGCTGCTGGTGCCATTGGTGTGGAGAACAGAGTGACACAAACCTGAGGAAACCACGGGAGGTGTCTCATTTCATCAAAATTCTGCTCATGAAGGGCTCTTCGGGCACTGCAGCAGATGAACCAATCCAGAAAGGAAAAAAGTATTTGACAAGCCACCATGAGGCAGCACACCAGTTAGAGAGGTGGCTCAGTGTTCATGATACCGGAGCAACTAACACCACACTCAGACAGGGGGTGGGGTGAGACACATCAAGTGTTTGCAGCCTGCAGTGCTCAGTGAGAAGCTCCGTGCCACGCTCCCAGGAAGACCCTGTCACCCCCAGGCCCCACACAGGGACGGGAGGACTCTGCAGAGCGCAGATTCCCTGGCTGGGTTGCCCACCGCAATGCACGCTCATTCCTGCAGCAAATGGCCACACTTCCCCCCCACAGGCACTGGCAGCACCTCATACCCCACCAGTCCTGCCCAACTGGAAACCAGCCAGACCTCACTTGATATTTATTAGTTTCCACACCCTGACAGCGACCTAAGCAATTATCAGGTGTGGTGACTTCCCACTGCACACCAGTATCAGGCAGCCAAGGCCAGTGACTACTACAGAGCAGGGAGGCGTGAGGTGTGGCTTCAGCCAGGCTGAAGCAGGCACAGCTCGAGGACCTCCTGTGACAAACCTCCCCCGTCTGGCCCCACAGAGCACACCGCTGCCCAGGCACCCTGAGCTGCCATCCCCATCTGGGAGCCAAGACAACACCCAAAGGGAAGAACCCAGTGCGTTAAGCCTTGTGTGTTCCAGAGAAGGTGATGAGGGTTACACTGTCTTGAAGGCAACGTTGAAACAGTTACTCTAAAGCAGCAAGTGGTCACTAGAAACCCATTTCTCAAAAGCGCCAACCATTCCATTCAGTTTATACAAGAGTTGTTTTCCTTAAAAAAAGGTGACATCATGCTCAAGCAAGAGGCAAGAGAAATACAAAAGGAGCTTTATGGCTCTACACAAGATATGCAGATGAGAACAACATACTCCCAGCTACACCCAGACATTGAAAGGGCAGCCCCTCAGCGCACAGCAGTGTCTGGCACATCGGGACAAAACAGTGGGAGCTTTGTTTAGGAGCAAGTGCAGCATAACCGGGGGGCTGCTGCTGCCGCTGTCAAGCTTCAGTGTCTGTACAGGAATGCCCTGGGCACAGTAACTGGAAAAAGGTACTGGAATTCAGAGCGAGATGAGGAGGGCATGAATGCAGGGTGCAGATGCAGAACAAGCCATCAAGCAGAGAGGCAAATCCAAAGTGGAGTTTGGAATCGCAAGACTTATCTGTGTGAGACAGAAGGAAACACTGATTTTAAGAGAAGTGTAAGTGTTTGTCCACCGCAAACGTGGCTTAGGGAGCTTTCAGACGCTAGTGTTACAGTCACACCAAGGCTCTGCCTCTGCCGTGCAAGAACCTGGCCTCTCCCTGGTTAGCAGTAAGGACCGTGCAGAGCAGCCATTAGTAGAACCTACTAGAAATCCGAACAAAAAGCCAAGTAGCAAAGTTGCAGAAACATAGGAGTTCAGCTACTTCCACAGATCAGTTCATGACCCAGCACATCTCAAGCCTGTTATGGCAATTCCTAAGGAATCCACTTGAGTGCTATCCACAGCCTCTTCCAGGAGGAATCCTGAGACCATGGACCAGTGGCTCCAGCAGGCAACTGAGGCACATTACCTTAGGAAGCCTTTCCCATTGTGACTGGGAATTGCACTCAGGAGTTCAAGTCTGAATCCTTTCAGGTCAGCACAGCACTTAGTGTTACACATGCAGATCACAAGGACCAGGAGTTAGAGCAGAGCATGCTGCAGGGGAGCCTCCACAATCCTTGAGGCAGAGATCTGTAGAAGTAACCTAGACACAGTGCCATGGATTCTCCAGCTACGAAGATCACAGCAACCCAAGCAAGCTCTGGCGGTCTAGCCTGCTGAAGCGAGAGGCAAACACCAGCCAGCTCATATTTACATGGAAGTCATGTCATTCAGGGCGTGGTCCAGTTCCTCACTAATTGCTTTGTACTTCAGTTTCTGGGCATAGAGCTCATCTAGAAGAGGTTCAGGAGGAGAACAAAAGGGAAACAATGAGGGAAGGCAGAGTTCTTCCAACACCCTGGGGCAGGAAAAGCAGTATGGGATTCACGAACAGAAGAAAATGAAGTTAGATGTGGAGCCGTCATGACTCTGTATCTGTTGCTGACAGTGACCTGGAAGATTCCAGCAGCCTGAGGACAGTTTGACCAGCAAGTGCCTTCCAGGATTACAAGCCAGCTCCAAGAGGAGCAGAGCCAAGAACTTAAACCACATCAGCTTGTGAGAACAAGCTGCCCAGCCAGGTCAGCAAAAGCCACTGCCAGGAGGAACAGCAGGGAAGGGCAGCTCCATCCACTCAGGGAGAAGTTCACTACACCTAAGGCAGGCACAGATCAATCGAGGTGCTTTGTTCTCACCTTCAGTCTCAATACAAAAACCTGCTTGGGAGAAACCAGTCACGTAATAGTCATGGGCATCAGAGGGAATTCCCGTTGTGTAGCACAGAGCCAGGCAGCATGAGCCCCACAGACAGGCCACACCTGCATTCTCCATCAGATAATGGAGCAGACCAGCAGATCACCCGCCTTCAGGGATGGAGGCGGGCCCAGAACTCTGTACTCCTGCCCTCCTTGAGCACTGCACAGAGCTGGCACAGGCTTTCCCCTGCTCTGGCTGCCTAGTACTGTACAGCTGGTAATGCTGTTAAAAGCTTCACAGAGCCCAGAGAACTTTGTCAGTTGTCATAAACTGGGTCACTTCAGCAGCAAGGCTGGAGACTGGAGCCAACTCTCCATCAACGTGTTTCAAGGGGAGCATGCAGGGATCTGGCAGAGTTTTTGCCGTTCCCAATAAAAGCTTGCCCTGGATCATGAGGTGGCTTGGATTGCTGCTTGGTGGTGCTTCTGGAACAGTTCAGCTGACACCATTGCTATTTCTAGATTTCAAAAAAAAAAAAAAAAACCCACCAAAAATCTGAGTGACTCCAGATGGTAGGATATAGCTTTGAATCTCCAAGATGTAGCACTGAGAGACCAGAGAGGCACACGCTGCAGTTGAAGCAGGATGCCTGTATGAGTTTGTTTACCAGCACCACCACTCCAGCCACAGCCCAAGATTTAAGGAAGGCAGTTGGAACCTTCTCCTTCCATGGCTTGGGGAAAGTTAGGACTCCATGTCAGCTGGCCTCAGGAGTGCTCCTGGAGTACTGCAAAACCAGGAACAGGGCAAGGAAAGGACCTCATCCTTGGCACAGGCTGGCCTCCCCACTCCATGGATGGGGCTCCTGGTGATGTAATCTTGAACCAGGAGCAATAACAGTCCTAAGTCTTCGTGGGGGCTGTTTCAAGACTGACTACTGCAGTTGACTTGCTGCAACACTGTCTGCAGCAGCCAGCCACCTGCATGAGACACTGCCCACAAGTATGTTTTTGTAACCAATTCCTGTCTGGTTCAGGCTTTTTTTTTCCCTACACCACTCCTTAAACTGGGCTAGGTTGGAGCACAGGAATCCAGTTACATTCCTGAGGACATCACAACCAAGACACACCAGCCATGCTATCTGTTGCTATCAGTCAGATAGGGCAAGGGGTTTGGATGAGGAGCTTGAGGGCTGCCACAGCACAGCCAGGGACCTGTTTGCAGAGCAGATACACGGGGCAGGAATCTTGAGCCCAGAGGCATCAAGGCTCGCCTCGGAAGCCAAGTGAAGTCATTCTCAAAGTACTGAGGAGCAGAGCAGTGTCTCCACTCTCCAGCTATCTGGGAGACAGCCCTCCTCATCTCCCCACTCCTCACTACGTGTTCTTTGGCTTCCCATCCCCAGGACGTACCTTCCAAATCATCAATTGTCTTCTCCAGCTTGGCTACAGACCGTTCAGCAAATTCAGCACGGGTCTCCGCCTGCCAGACAGAAGCGAGCCAGTTAGTGCAACAGCTCTGGGATACAGCAGAGGCAGCATCAGCTGAGGACATGAAGCCTCCCACCCAGTCAAGCTGAGGCCACTGTACCCAGGCTGGGCCATCCCACCACAGTCACTCACCTCTTTGAGTTTATCAGTCAGGATCTTGATCTCCTCTTCATATTTATCCTCTTTTTGAGAGTACTGTGGAAAAGGAGAGGAGTCAACAATCAGCAGCCCCAGGTATCTCCCACTGCAGAGAGTCCACAGCTACAGGGGGAGACTTAAACTCTTCACTGCAGCATGCATGCCCACAGAAACTTCCAACTGGGAGTTGTTCACACCCCTACCCTGGGCCAACACAACTGGGTCAGGCAGCAAGTCCCACATCATGCACAAACTTGGGCACAGCGTAAACACCTGGGCTGATGGAGCCTGCCCCGAGGCAGGGACAGGCAGCCAGACCTCCCACACTCCTGTGGTCAGCATTAGCCCTGCACCGCATCCGTTAGCTCTCCCGGGAGAGCTGCAGCTGCATCGCTTCCATCCCAGTGGGTGCTCCGCTCTCACACACCCTACCACCATAACAGAAATCTTTCTGGCCCTTGGACAAGCAGCCCTACCTTCTCAGCCTGAGCCTCAAGAGACTTGAGATTGTTGGTGACATTCTTCAGCTCTTCTTCCAGCTCGGAACATTTACTGTGGGTTTTTGTAAAGAAAGGGAAGGAAAAAAAAAGGAAAAGAAGAAGAAGTGGGAGGGAAAGACAGGAGACACAAGATGTGAATCCACGTGCAGGGAAGACCAGGAAGTTCACGAGGACACAGTCTGTGATCAGACTGGATGGGACCCTGCTTTCAGGGGGTGCAGAAAACAAGTTCCCTTCTCGCCTCCAAGTTTGTATTTTAAGTATTCTGCCAGCACATGCGCAGGGCGCAAAGAAAGGGAAGGAAGGTACGGACACCGATTTCTGCCAGACCCAGAGCCTTCAGGTGGGAACAGCACGCTTAGTCTGCTGTAAGGAGGGAAGCTGCTCTGAGGGACAGATGGACAGCCACCACAACTCCAGCAGGAGCATTTATGGGTAGAGAGGACAGAACATTCCAGGAGAGAGAAAGACGCAGATAAGCTGAGGGAAGGAGCACAGCAAGAAGACCACAAGAGTCCTGGTTTAATGGTTCAAGAAGGGAAAGGTTAGTACCTTTTCTTCAGCAACAGACAGACACTTCAAGTTCTGCTCCATCACTCTGATCTGCTCCTGCAGCTCCCGGCAACGACTGTTAGTGACGGTCACACGATGGCACAAGCCGGGTGGGGGCAAGGGTCAAAAGGAGCACCAATAACACAATACCGCAGAGCAAAAAAGGAGGTAGGGGAAAAACACAAGAAAGTCATGGTCATGACATGCATGTCTGGGCAGGGAGCACACTGCTACTGCTGCCTACAGGCTAACATTGTTAGACAAGGCCCAGAGCACAGGAAAGCCCTGACCAGCTCCTCGAGGACCAGCTTGAGCATCCAGACATGTGAAAGGAGCCCAAAAACCACAGCCTCCATGTCTGCTCCAAGCAGAGGAAGCCCAGCTCGCTGCTTAGCGGTGCAGAAGCCTGTAATGGTTACCAAGAATATGTCAAGAGGCCAGAGACACAACTCGGCCATAGCTCTGACTGGGAGCATCCCACAGGCCACTTCAGCTCCTGGCCCAGAGCCTCTGCTGCTTTAGCATGAGTGCTGTGCGTTCACATGCCCCGTGGCACCCAGTAAGGAGGCAGTGACCACACGTACAAAGCAGTGCTGGTGAATAAATACCGAGTGGAGAAGGATTCTCTGGCCTCTCCTGTGCCAAGGGGCAGAGCATCTCCACCACAAAGCAAATCACGCCGTCACAAACTCCACACCCACAGTGGATCTACTCCTGTTCTGAGCAGGAGAGCGTTCCAGCTCTTCCATCCACAGCTCTAAACCCACCCTGTGCTTCAGGCCTTGTGAAACAAGGTTAGAAATGCTGTGTTAGTTCCCATGCAAAGGTAAACGTGCTGGTTACATGCAAGCAGATTACTCACGACTCTGCAAGTTCAGCTCTCTCTTCAGTGCGCTCCAGATCTCCTTCAATGATCACCAGTTTCCGAGCAACCTGGGAGGAAGAAATGAAGTTGAGAGGAAGGAGGATGATTTTGTACTTATAGGCTGCACAAGACAATAAAGAGAGCTCCAGTCTGCAGGAGTCACTGGAGCTGCCAGAACCTTTTGGCTATGGGGAATGCCGATGTTGAGNGGCCCCCCCCCCCCCCCCCCAGATTTGCTGAGGAAAGCCCTGCCAGCAGGAAGAGGAGCCGCCTCTCCTGGCCAGGGTCAGCTGGACCAGAGGATCCAAGGGTCTCACCTCCTCATACTTCCTGTCTGCCTCCTCTGCAATGTGCTTGGCTTCCTTGAGCTGGATCTCCTGCAGTTCCATCTTCTCCTCATCCTTCAGGGCTCTGTTTTCAATGACTTTCATGCCTCTGCCCAAATGAAAGCACAGGGAAGGGGGATGCTTAAAACAACCTTGTACAAGCCAGCAATGTATGTGTTTCAGAGCATTAACAGTGCTCCCCTGGGACCGCATCGCTTCCTTTATGAGCTGCAAGATCTGAGTGCAGAGGATAGCACAGGAAAGCAGCCATGGCTGGGCTGGTGCAAATACAGCAGCCTCAACTGCTCAGAATTAACTGTTCCTCAGGGCATTACTCCAGCAGCTCATTCGGTCCCTGGACCATGGGAAATGTGGTGCTGCCGAGAAGAAGGGGGCAGGCCGTCTTAGGGACTCCACACAGCTGAGCCAAGCACTTTCCAGGCTGGAACACAGGAAGAGCCAAGCCCATTTTTATGGCAGGATATCAGCTGGGTCAGGCTCTTCACTACAGCATGTGCACCAATGAAGCACATCAGCCACCTGGGAGCGGCCTGCTCCCCTTGCAATCATTGCCAGGCCAGGGGACAGCTGCCAGGAGGAAGAACACTGGCAGAAACAGCAAGAATAGAGGCTTCCCCACCAGCAGCCACCTTTACAAGTCAACAGTGTCCCAGAACCCCATTTTTTCTCATCCCTGGGAGGCAGAGGGTACATGGTGGCACGCAGCACATCCTTGCTCCTTCCCCTCAGGTTCCAAGATGCTCACCCAAGGCCAACAGCATTGGTTTAGTCGCTCCACACAAGCAGGTACCGACTCCTACATCCAACCTTGATGTGGTATCTACTTCCCACCCTCCAGGAAGCCCGAGAGGCTGATGGCACCAGGCCCTCAGTAAGGAACATGTCTGAGATGGCTGATAGAGCCCTTGCTCACCTTTCACTTTCATCTGCAGCCTTCTCTGCCTCCTCCAGCTTCTGCAAAGCCGTGGCAAGGCGCTCCTGGGCTCGGTCTAACTCCTCCTCCACCAGCTGGATACGGCGATTCAAAGATGCCACTTCTGCCTCGGCCTAGAGGGGAGCAGAGGAGGGTGGCTCAGTCCGTGGCAGGCTTAGCAGTTAGTGCAGGGCAGCCGAGCTCTTCCCTCAGCTTGGCAGCAGCCCGTGGGAAGCCAGAACAAAGCCAGGCCATTTCATCCACTCTTACGGAGGCTGCGCTCTCACACACGTTAAGCCTCACAACATCTCACACACACGTGCTTTGCCTGAGCAGCAGTCAGTCATCCCGCAGGTTCCTCGCCTGTCAGCTTGAGCTGATGTGACACTCTAAGCCATAAACACTAAGTAGATGCCTTACGCTAATGGGTCTTCTCTGCAGCTGCTGTAATCCTGCCAGGCCATCAATCACAGCCCCGTTTATCCACCACACCAGAGCGCTGTGACAGCTACCATTTAGCACAAAGTCAGTTTACTCATGGGATCGGGGACACGAGCGCTGTTTGACACAAGCCCTCTCATCAGCAACGTGAGAAAGATTAACAGCTTCAGGTTCAGAGGTTTGCCAAGCCGTGTCAGGGCGCTGCCAGGCCAGGCTCTCCACAGCACTGCCCCAACCCGGGGCAGCAGCAGGGCTCAGCCGATGGCTGCGGTGCCCACAGCCCCAGTAGCCCAAACCCCAGTGAGCCAGCTGCGCTCTGGGCTTCCTTCCTCACTGTGACTTGCTAATAACTCAGAGAAAGAGCAAAAGCCTCAGCCAGTCTTGAGATGGGTTGAGGAGGCTGTTCCCCAGCAGGAGCTGCAGCCGACAGCCACCTCAGTTCAATCACACACCACGAGCCCTCAGGCGCTGTGCATTTGCCAGAAGCATGACCACAACAGCGACCGAGGCTTTAATGAATCAGCAGAGGTCAGAAGCCATCTCACCCTCGGTAAGGCCTGTTACAGCAGCTCTGCTATCAGCCACAGGGCATCTGCTCCCAGCCCAGACTGCGTCAGCCACAACCAGAGCCCGGGGGGGAAGCCCAGACACTTTGGGGACACCGACACCACACGCGAGCCGCCCCGTGGGAACCTGGCACCCTGCTCTGCAGCAGGAACACTGCGCTGGAACGGAGACAGAGGGGGCTGCGGGCACCCCAAGGCAGCACTGTGACCTCCTACAGAGACCCGCACACAGGCACATGCCGGGCATATATGGAATATCCCAGCTAATTGTAACAAAGCAGCCTGGAAGGACAGGCTGCTTCCCTCCGTGCCTAAGGAGGGAGGAGCAGAGAGATAAAAGAAGCCAGTGTTAGAGCAGGACCTGACACAAAGCACGTTCAATTCCCCAAAGAGACTGTCCAAGCTCTCCCTTCCCCTCCCCAGCCCCAACTTGGCACCCCCTGTTGTCCCCCAGCATGTTCCAAGGCCAGGCTGCGAGAGCAGGAGTTGCAGAGGAGTTGCAAAGAAACTCCCTTGCTGGTACACTCTGCTCTTCACCAGGGAAACCCGCAGCACTTTGATGCTCAAACAAGGCAGCCCTGCCCCACAGCCAGCCCTGACAGCACCTTCCTCCCCGGGAGGAAGTGGTCTGCTCGAAGAGGAACAAAACGTTACGATAAACAGAACTACGAGGGAGACTGCTTGGCACAAACATCTTTCGCCTGCTAAAAAGGCAATGAGCTGTCAAGGGACAGGGAGGGAGAGCCTCCCCCTCCTCCCAGGGGACAGAGACACTCCAGCACAGGAGGTCTTCATCTCCTAACCCCATGAACCACATCACTTCACCCCGGCTTCCTGGCAGGCAGCGCTTAACCCACCCAAAAACTCACTCTTGCTTGTACAGAGCTGCCTCTCCCCCTCTGCAGGAGGGGTCCTTACACCTCCCTTTCTGCTTCTCCTCACAGGACACAGCTGAGCTCTCAGGCTCCAGAGCACAGGGGTGACACTTCCAGACAGTCCTGCCAGCAGTGGCACAGTCTCCTTAATCCACACTTCCTTCAGGAAGGCAGCCCTGACTCAGGGAGCTACACGGAGCACTGCAAGCCAGGGTCTGAGCTCCCCTCAGCCACCCGGGCTCACCATCGCTTCCCTGGGCCACCGAGAGCTCACAGGGACATCCCTAAGGACCCAAGGGCCAGCCCACAGGGCGAGTACAGACACCACTGCACTGGGACCACTGGTTTTCTCTCTCCCCAGCAGCGAGGCTCCAGTGAGCTGGGAGAAACACGCACGTTCCCATGACAACACCGCTATGGCAAGAGAATTCCTTATGTGGCTGCAAAGCCAGAGCCCAGCTGAGGGCTGGGAGTGGCCTCGTCCCATTGCGGAGTGGAGGCTTCTGCCATCAGCCCCAGCAAAGCCCGGTCCATCCCACGGCAGCAGCCACCAACGCTGCTCCTCAGAGACACGGGACAAGGGACGCTGCGGGTACAAAAAGCCCCGGTTCCACGTTTTCAACAGAAGCAGCAGAAAACCCACTGTGCAGATTTGCAGAGAGTCACACTCAGACCCGTCACCCCCCAGGACCTGCCCTGTGTCACCCCATCGACTGTCCCCACCGTGAGCCCTAACCCCCTCCCACCCCGAGCCGCCAGAGCCAGTTCAGCCCCTGCCCTGGGCTGCTCCTTCCTTCCTTCCTTTCCAGCGATCCCAGTCCCCGCCGGTCCCGGGGGCAGCGGGGATCCCCGCCGGCCGGGATGCGGAGCCCGGGAGGTTTCCCGTCCGCCCCGCCCTGGCAGCGGCACCGGTGAGCTCACCCACTTCCATTTTATCAGCACATGCCAAGGCTACTCACACCTTTGTGCTTGCAACACTGGGCCAGACAAGATGGCCGGGTTCCTCCCCTTCCTCCGGCAGCCCCGAGCCAGCGGGCGACCGGGAGGGAGGACCCCGACCGAGTGGAGAGGCTAGGACGGGCGCGGGGGGGACACGATACACCCGCGGCGATGAAAGAAAGAAAGACTCGCCGGTTCCTTCCAGCCCCGGTCACTCCCCGGCACCCACCGACAGATCGCGGCTGAGGGCTCCCGGGGACCCTCCCGGCGAAACCCGCCGCCGCCACGGGGGACGCTGGGCGGGGACGGAACCTCCTCACCCCGGGCCCCACAGACAGCAAGACGGCGGGACCCGGATCTCCGCGAACGGGGAACCGGGGTGGGGATCCCGCAGCTCCAGCTAGAGGGACCCCCGGCACCGCCACGCCTCTAACATCCCCAGGGGTGAGTTGCGAGGTCGTCATCGTCGTCGTCCCCAGCCACGCCCGTCCCGCTTATCCCGGGGCCGCTCGCCCCGCAGCCCCACCGGTACCTGCTCGCGGTTGCGGCGCTCGGCCTCCACCTCCCGCTGCAGGCGGTCAGCCCGCTCCTCGGCGTCATCCGCCTGCTGCTGCAGCACCTGGATCTTGCGCTTCACCGCCTCAATGGTGGTCGCCCCCGCCATCCTTCTTCCTCCTCCCCGCCGCCCGGCCCGGCACGACCCAACACTCCGCTCTGTTCCGCGCCGGCCCCGCCCTGAAATACCGGAACCCGCCGCCCCGGTCCCACCGCCCGGGAAGTGACGTCACTTCCTCGCTCTCCCTTCCCACCCCCGCCCGTGTTGCCGTGGAGACGGGGAGCAGCAGCAGCCCGGCTGTGCGGCCGTGGGAGCCTGGGGACACCGGGGCCTGCCCCACACAGCACCGGGGACAGCCCCATGTGGGTCTAGGGGCGAGGGGACCTGCCTCACGGGGGCCTGGGGACACTAGGACCTGCCCACGGAGGCTTGGGACCACCGGGACCTCCCCCGTGGTGGTATGGGGACACCAGGACCTGCCCACGGAGGCCTGGGGACAGAGACCAGGCCCACATTGATATGGGGACAGCAGGATGTGCACATGGGGGCCTGGGGGTACAGGGACCTGCTCTGTGTGGATATGGGGACACCATCCCCTGCCCCATGTGGTCCTGGGGACACTGGAGCCTGCCCCATGGGTGCCTGAGGACACTGGGACCTGCCCCACCAGGATCTGGGGATACTAAGATCTGCCCCACGCGGCTGGAGGGACACTGGGACCAGCCCTATGTGGGCGTACAGCTACAGAGACTTGCACCATGTGTGTGTGGGGACACCAGGACCTGCTCCACATGGGCCTCAGGACACTGGGACCTGCTCCATGGGGACCTGGGGACACTGAGATCTGCCCCATGTGGGTGGGGGCATACCAGGACCAGCTCTCTGTGGGCCTACAGGCATAGTGACCTACCCCATGTAGTTAGGAGGACACTAGGACCTGCCCCATGTGGGTGTAGGGATACCAGGGTCCTGCTGCATAGGGGCGCGTGCACCCCCTCAACACTGCTGTGCCCGACATGTCCCTTCAGCCAGACCCTGTCCCTCAGCCCCACAGGCCTCACGTGGGCCCCAGTTCCTGGGGGCTGAGCTCACTGGCCTGACCCTCTGCTCCCACCCTGGAGAGCCCCCTGCACCCAGCAGGGCTGAGACCCCACAGCCCTGCAGCAGGTCCTCCCCAGGATGGAGCGCTGGCGGTCGCTGACACCCTGCTGCTGGGCTCCCGCTCCACTGCCGGGCACCAGACCCCACCGCCATGACAGCTTTAGCCACTGCTAAAACTCTCCAGTTTCAGAAAAGCAGAAAACGCTGCCAAGGGTGACGATCCTCTGTGCCATGAGGGTCCCGGAGCCCCTCCAGGAGCTCAATAAAAGCATCGTAATGTAGATCTGTCACCACCCTCCTTCACCACGCAGCCCGTTTGGCAGCTCTTTGGGCACACAAATAGAAAGAGGTGCCAGGCGCCAGGCTGCCATGGCCGCCCTGCTTCCAAAATCCCTCAGCAGCCAGGCAGGGCCGTGCCCCGGGGGAACGTGTGCCAGGGCAGAGCGGGCTAGCACAGGCCAGGCTGGGCTAACGGCCCTGCAGGTCCCCCAAAAGTCTGGTGACCAAAAGGGCCTGAATCTGCCTCTGCCTGCTGACTGGAAGGAGCCGGGGTCAGCCCTGCGCACTCAACGCTCTGGGGCCCAAAATCCCCCCTCCTGCCCCTCTGCTTTCCAGAGCTGGGGTGAAACCAGGGGAGCCCCAAGAGCCACCCCCAGGGGTGAATGAACAGGAAGGGATTAACGAGATGCAAAGGGAATGGGGATGTGGTCCTGAGCACTGCGGTGGGACGGCAGGGAGAGGTCAGCAACGCCAGCAGGAAGGGAGGGTGTGAGGGAGGAAAGGGCTCCCCAGAGCTCTGCAAGGTCACACTCCTCATGTGCCGATGTCCCCAGCGCTGCCACACGCTCCGCTGGGGCCAGGAGAGGACGCCACAAGCAGAGCCATGGGGCTGACGCTGCCCAGGTCTCAGGGAGGGCTCCGCAGTTCCTGGTTACACCCCAGCTCCTGGCTCGGATCCGGGATGTGCCGGCGAGAGCCAGTCCAAGGCCTTAAGGACACTTCCCCGTGGCCCAGCGTTGGTGGCCATGAGGCTCCTGCATCTGGGCTGGGTGTCAGAGCTGGGCCCACCAGGGAGAGGAGTCGGGGTCTCTCTTCCAGCTCCCCTTAGGAGGCAAGACCTGCACCTTCCCGGTCCTCAACCCCTGGGACATGGTGGCCCCGCAGGGTGACACCTTCTTTGGCTACGAGGAGCAGAGCCAAACTCCAGCCACGTGACGGCCGAGAGAGCGAAACCCTGCACCGCTCGCGCCATTGTTTTCCTGGAAACGGCGGCCAACAATAGCCGGGCTGTGCTGTTGTCACACTGCCCACGCAGCCCCCGCCTCCCCCAGGGGGCTGAGGGCTCCCCCCTCCTCTGGAGCTCAGCTCCTCCAACGGCAGCCGTGAGGCCAACCTTTCTGGGGACAGGAGGGGACCCCACATCCCACGCTTGAGGGGCTGCTTGAGGTGGCTCTGAACCCGGCTGGGGGACCCTGTGCCTTGCTTTAAGGAGCCCGGCTGCCCACCCTGCACCATCCCCACTGCCTGGGACATCCCTGCCCAGGAAGAAGCTGGGACTTGGCCATTGCCACCATCCCTCTGTCCCCTGTGTGGCTGTGGGTGGCCCCCTGGCATATGTCCTTCCTGGGGTCACTCTCTGCTCCCACACACAGATTTGGAGGAGTGCACCGAGCCCAACAGGGACCTTCTGCCATCCCTAAGGCCGCAAGGAAGGGTGACAAGGGGAAGGCAAGCCACCCCAGCTCCCACCCTGCTCCCCATACGTACGTCTGCTGCCTTCTTCTCTGCCAGCTCCAGCTTCTCCTGGGCATCTTTCAGGGCCTCAGAGTATTTGTCCAGCTCATCCTCCGTCCCTTTCAGCTTCTTCTGCATGGCAGCGAGCTCGTCCTCCAGCTGGAAGGGCAGTGAAGTCACCACAGGTGGATGCCCCTCCAGGCTCCCACACAGGGAGTGGAGAGCCCTGCCTATCCCATCCCTGGCTCTGCCCGACAGCATCCCTCCTGCCACAGCCTGGGACCAGCTCTGCCCCACAGTGCTCGTAACTGTCCCATCTGCCACCAGCTGGCATGTGCTGAGCCCTGGGCTACCCTTGGGATGCCGCATGGCATCATGACACAGTCCCCGAGCTGTGGGACAGCAGCAGCTCACCCCACCCCGTTCCCTTGGCCAGAGAGTGTTGGGACTGGGGTCAGCATAGACCATTCCCCAGACAACCCCGTGCTGGGGACATCTCCCACCTCCCTACCTGCTTACTCCGCTCCTCCGCCTGCTTCTGCTCAGCCTCCGCCTGCTCCGCCCGGTCCAGGGCGTTCTCCTTATCCAGCTTCAGCATCTGCATCTTCTTCTTGATGGCCTCCATCCTTGGTGGGACGCGGGTGCCGGCAGCCGGCAGCGAGCAGCAGGAGAGGCGAGGGCAGGCAGGGCAGCAGTGCTGCCCAGTGCCCCGCTGCCCAGTTTATCAACTCTGCCCTGCCTGGCGGCAGAGGGGCTTTGCCTTTCTTGGGCCGAGCCGCCTCCCCACCTTCCCAAAAAGTCTGTGCTGGGGACCCATTGTCTGCTCTGGGGGGGTCTGGGTGGCCACAGCCTTATTTGGGCTCCTGGGGACAGCTGGGGTGGTTATAAAAAGCAGTGGCAGGTCTGCAGGCGGGGGGTCCCGCATTGTCCCAGCTGCCTATTGTCCGTCCCCCCCCGCAATGGGTCACCCTGGCCAGCACCATGGGGACACAGTGCTCTCACCCAGCCCTCCCTCGAGACACGCTGGGGACACTGAGCCAGGTCCCTGCGGCACCAGCAGAGAGGCTGGTTGGCACCTCAGCAGGGTGTTTTGGTGGCCCCATGGCTGACATTTCCCCGTGCCTGGGGGCGGCCTGGAAAAGGGCAAGCTCCTCCCGGTGCTATTTTAAGAGCAGGGGCTTAGCAGCGGCCCCCGGCCCGGATTGTTTGGCTCGGTGGGAAGCAGCAAGGGGACCCGAGCCCCACACCCAGGCCAGAACACCTCGGGAGCCCCCCAAGCCCCGTGCTGGTGCTTGGCCGTGAGGCAGAAGATGCTGTTGGCAGCTGGAGGAGCCAATGCCCCAGGCGCGGGGAGGAATTCTCAGGGCGAGAGGCGGCGCTTCCCACGCAGCCGGGGGATTAGCAGCCTCTTTGCGCCAGCCCCGAGGTCCTGCCAGCGCCGGGAGCCAGGACAGGATCTCCCACCACGGGGGGAGACCCAGCGGGGGCCTGGGGGGAACAGCACCCGGGGACCCCGGAGGCAAAGCCTGACCCCGGTGGCAGGTCCCCGCTCCCCAGGCAAGGTACCAGCGAGGACAGTGCCCACACAGGGCCCCGCGTGGCCGCTACACCTCCGTGCCCCAGGAGCCATAAATAGCCCCGTGAACTGGGGTCAGAGGAGCCAGCAGTGGGCACGGGGCCACGCGCCTTTGTCCTGGGATCATCCTGGGCATGAGCAGGGGGGACAGGTGGTGAGTGCTGACCCCCCCGCCATCCCAAACCTCCGCCAGGCCCCGGGGATAGCAGCTCCTGGCTCCCTCTCCCCGACCCCACGGAGACCAGCACGTGGCACAGGCAGAGGGGGTTTATTTGCAGCAGTGAGAAGGTGGAAGAGGGGGTGCAGGAAGGGGCACAGAGGGACCCCCCCACACTTCCCTTGCCCACCGGAGGGTGCAGACAGCATCTCGCCTGGTCAGCGCTGGGCATCCCTGGCGCTGTAAGAATATGTTTGATATTTAGTTGGTTTTCCAATAAAACAACCTAATATCAAACATATCAGACAGAGGCAGGGGCAGGCAGAGGTGGACGGGACCTGGGGCTCAGCTCCCTGCAAGAGAAGGAGAGATGGAGACGCTGAGAGCTGGTTGGGGGGGTGGGGTTTAACTCCCTGGTTTGCGCAGGCAGGACCCCCCAGGTCACCGCACAGGCAGGACCCCTCCAGGTCACCGCACAGGCAGCACCTCAATGCCCCCGCAGTGTCTGCAGCCCACCTGTGTGGCTGTGCCAGCACTGGGATGCTCTGGGATCTGGTACCCGAGCAGGGAGCATCCTGCAACGGGGACGAAGCCAGAGCAACATGGCACGGCACGCCATGGCGCAGCATGGCATGGACTGGCATGGCATGGCTCAGCCATGGCAGCGCTGCCCACCCATCCCTGCACTCCTGGGGCTGAGGGGACCCCACGTCCGTCACTGCCTTACCTGGGCTGGCTCAGGGGGCTCCTTGGCGGTCTGGCTCAGGGGCCGCCCAGCCACCGTTTATAACCGCGCTCAGTTGCACCCGGCAGGGGGATGTGGCCGGCAAACGCCCTGGCCCCACGCACGTGGTCTCGTTCCCATTAATTACCACCCATCGACATCCCCCTGCCCCCTCCGCAGACCCCCGCGCCCTTGCCGCTCAGTGCTGCCGGTCGATACGGGTCGATGGCCTCGCGCCGCCTGCTCCTGCCCGCAGTCACACGCCGCCGTCATTAGCGAGGCCGTCGATACTGGGGAGCCAGGCCTGTCCCGGCAGGCTCTGCGCCACTGAGGGGGCTGCGTGTGACCCTGCCCAAGGACGAGCCCTGGCCAGCGCTGAGGGGCTGTGTCCCCATCCCCTCCCTTTGGGGGAGCCACTGGGACCCCCTGCGCATGGAGGGATGACCACCGTCAGCCTGCCCCATCCATGTGGTCCCACCACGCTGGGCATAGCTGGGTGACAGAAGTGGGATCCCAGACCCATTCTGGGGTGGCTGCAGGGACCTGGCTGGTGTCCTGCATCTGGGAGGGCACGTGAGGTCTCTTGGGGTGCTGGGGGCACGTGTCTCCCCATGCCGTACTGGTGCTTCAATGCAGTGGGATATGGTGACCTTGGGAATGGCACTGGGGGCTCTGCGGGGGCCCAAACTTTGGGAGGCCAGTGGGACAGGATGTGGGGCAAGTGGGAGCCCCAAATGCCTTGGGGGGACAGGCAAGCAGCCCCCGCTCTGCTGCCTGCCTGGGCTGGCATGGGGGACATGGGGATCTGGCCCCATGGGTGTGGCAGTGGGGCAGCAGGGCCACGCGGGGAGAGTGGCAGGGGGGGACAGCAGGGACACATGCGGCAGCAGCATGGCGCTGGGAGTGTGCATGCAGCAGCGGCTGATGTGATGCGTCCCGACAGCCAAGCTAATGAAGGGCCATGGGCAGGGGGTGCCAGCCCGGCGGCCCCCAGCCCTGTCAATAAGCAGAGCCAGGGCAGGCGCTGATGGGCCCTGGGGCCGGGAGACACCAAGGTCGGGCGCAGGCAGCAGGGGGGGGCAGGCGGGGGACAGCCCCCCTCCCCAGTCAGGGAGCAGACAGGGGCTCCAGGGTGCCTGAACAGTGAGTGGGGCCAGGGAGCATCGTACCAGGCTGGGCTCCTCCCCCCACTGCTGCAGGGCTGTGCCACCCCGCCGGGAGCACCGTACCATAGGGGACAGGAGTGTGGCCATCATGGGATCAAGCCAGGAGTAGGATGCAGCCCCGCAGCAGGCTGGCCGTGCTGCCATCTCCTGGCGCGGCCACGGCCTGGCCCCTGTGTGCGGGACCCGCACGTGTAGGGTGATGGGCAACGGTGCCTGGATCCCAACCGCAGGGACCGTGCCGGGCTGTCCTTTCCCTCTGCCTGGGGCCATCCCACGTCCCAGCCCCCAGCAGACACAGCGCCCCCCCGTCTCGCTCAACGTGTTTTATTGGAAGCCGGGTGATGCCAGGCGGGTGCTGAGCCCACCGGGTGGGTGCCAGGCCGGGCGCTCACAGCCGCTCCACGTAGAAGGCCTTCCCGAGCTGGCGCAGCTCCCGCTGGTGCTGCTGCTGCTCCTCCTGGAGCAGCCGGAGCAGGGCGGCCCGTCGGACCTGCTGGCACAGGAGATGGTGCTGAGCCCCACCATACCCCGAGCTGGTCCCGGAGGATGAGGTTCTAGAGCGGGAGGAGGGGGGACACCCAACCCCAGTGGCACGGAGCTGGCTGGGTGCCCCCCAGAGCCCTGCCCGGCCTCACCGCCATCTGCTCCTTGCTGGCGAGCCCCATCTCCGCCGCCATGCGCTGCCGTAGCCCCACCGCCCAGATCCTCTCCCAGCACCTCGTGTACTCAACAGTCACCTGCCTACAGCTGTGGGGACACAGCAGGGCAGAAGATGGGGTCCCAGGAGTCCCCTTCACCTGCTGCCCCACAGCACGGGGGGCGGGAGGGGGGGGGTTCAGCCCCCAGAGCCCCCTCTGCCAGCTCTACCTCTCCATCAGCCTCGCACAAGCGCTGCCCTTCCTGAGCACCTGCAACCAAAGCATCACATTTGGGGGTGCTCATGGTTTAACCCACACAAGGGGGACGTTGTGCCCCCCCTCCATCCCCAGCTGCTGCAGGAAGACCCAGCAGACTAAACCCCCCCCCCTTCCCACCTCCTCCTGCCCCACACCAAGGGGCTCTGCCTGCTTGGCTGTGTCACAGCCAGTGCTGCAGGGACCCCGCAACTGCCCTTCGCACCGGCCACACCGTTGAGAGCATCCTGGTTACCGTGGCAGCAGCAGAGCCCGGCAGCATCCCAGGGGGCACGGGGACGGACGCAGCCCCGGAGGAGGCAGGGAAGGGCTCCCCGCAGTCAGAGACCGGCACGTTCCTGCCTCAGGGGTAACTCTCATTTTATTAAACGGCAATTAAAAAGAGTGCAGAGGCCCGGGTGAGGGGCAGGGGGCCCGGCCCCAGGCGGCACATGCCGCAGTGATGGCGAGCAGCGGGCGCTGCCGCTGGCCTGGCGTGACGCAGGCGGCGAGTCAGGGTCCAGGAGCGTTCACCCACAGGGGGCTCACAGGCGCTGGTGTGAGTGGGAGGAAACACCCCCTTGGCTGGACAGACAGGACATTTGAAGCTGGTATTTGTCTGTCCCAAAATGTCCCCAAATGCCCGGTTGCAGGAGAAAAAGAGTACAAACCACAGCCCAAAGAGGCACTGCAGCTACAGTGGCCAAGTGGCCACCAGACTATTTACACTTGGTCCAGGCCCCCTCGTGTGTGGCCCGGGCACAGGGGCAGGCTGGGCACGGCACCAGGGGGAAAAGAAGAGCGTTCACCCTTTGGAAAGAAGAGACGAGCGGCTCCAGAGCCCAAGCCCCACACAGAGGGGACGGACACACAGCATCGGCCCCTGCTGGCTGTGAGGGGGAGAGGGGGCAGGTGGAGGAGGGTGCTGGCTGGGATCGATGTCTTTCATAAAGAAGCTGAAGCTGATCAGTTTATTCACAGGGCCAGGGCTCCCAGGCGTTGCCGGAGTCAAAGCCTCAGGCCTGCAGCGTGTCCCCGGCCCGTTGTGGAGGGGGCTGCAGGGCTGACCCCCCCCAGGGTCCCACAGGCAGGGACGCTGCTTCCAAACAGGCTCCTGGCAAGGGCCGTGCTCCGTTGGCTGAAAGGGAGCCGCTGCCAAGTCACAGTCTCCAACCCTGTGCAAGAGGGAGACAGAGAGCAGCCGCTTCCGCCCGCCACTGCCCACGTGCCAATCTACGGCCAAGGCCACCCAGGACACCGGCTGCACCCAGCAGAGGGGCTCTGCCGGCAGCGGGTCCCCGCAGCAGTGCTCCCCGACCGGCTCACAGAGTGCTCTCCAGCGTGTTGTAGTTGTCTTTGAAGCTCTTCAACTCCAGGAAGTGTTTGGCACGTTTGCTCTTCTGGCTGGAAGGCAGGTAGGTGACCTGGATGGTGGCGGGGTTGGAGACCTCGGGGGAGAGGGTGAGGTCCTTGGCCGCCGACTGGTGCTGCCGCTGGCTGCTGCCTCCCCGGGCCTTGGTCCTGCAGGGACAGGAGAGCCACCGTCACAGCGGGTCGTCCACCGCCTCCCTCTGCCAGACACCAGGCAGATCCATCCCCAGGACAATGGGAATTTGGAAAACCACAGCTGGCACTTTTGCAGGTGCCAGTCCCTGGTGCCCACGGGAGGTCCCTGGCACGACACAGCCAGCACAAACAGGAATGTGACTGTGACCAAGTAACAAACCCCCAAACGGAGTAACTACACTCGGAGACACAAACAGCCCCCGAGGGGCCGAGTTTTGCCCTCAACCTCCTCTCTGCTCACACCCCACCAAGGGCTGCCGGGGCCCAGGAGGCCACCGCCGCCTCCCCATCACACCCCGGGCAGGAACACTTACAGGTTTGCCAGCTCATTCAGAGCATCCTGGTACTTCAGATACTCCGGTTTCCCAAAGACCTGGGCGCAAAGAGAAAAGAGGGTGGAAAAGCCAGCCGTGGTCAGAGGGTGGGCTCAGCCCTGGCTGTCAGACAGCAGCGCAGGAGCAGCCCCCGCCCCGCCACGGGGACGGGGTGAGGCGGTGCCAGCACTCACCCCCGTGCCGTAGCGGGCACTCTCGTAGCCGTCCAGCAGGGTGTCGATCAAGGCTTTGCGGATGCCTTTGAAGGAGCTGGAGTTGCGCAGCTCCAGCAGGTAGGCACAGAAGTTCTTCCCTATCAAAGACCTGGGGTACCGGACCTCCGCCTGGAAGGGGATTTCTGAAAGGCACGACACGGCCGTCTGAGGGTGACAACACTGCTGCTCTCTGGAGGACACCAGGCGCTGGGGGGTGATCAAACCTCCCACCACGTCCCCTGATTGCTGCCAGGGCCAGAGCAGAGCCCCAGCCCCAGGCGGGAGGAGCGGCTGCTACTCCCGAGCAAGGACCTCGGCCCTTTGTGAGGCTCTGCCAACGACCGCGTCCTGTTCCCTCCACTCACGGTCTCTCTCCACCCTTCCCTTCCCTCCCCTGCCCTCTCCTCCTGCCCCTGCCCTCTCACCAGAGGTCCTGATGGCATCCAGCGCCTTCATCCTGTACAGGTAGTTATAGCAGCCTGGCAAAGAGACAAACCCAACTGAGAGCTCCACTCGGCTGGGCAGCGGGAGGGAGGGGGGGCAAAGTATGGCCTCAGCCACACCGCCACGCCGAGAGGGGCCAGCAAGACAACCCGGCCCCAGGGGAAGGACCTGCTGGGGCGGGACAAGCACTGGACGGTGTCCCTGGTGGCGGCGAGAGACAGTACCTTGTGTCTCCAGCTGCAGAAGCCTGCTGTCATCCTCAGCCAGCAGCCGGGGCTCGTACTTGATGTCCTGCACCCTTGACAGTCGAATGTCGATTTCTTCCTTTAAATCCTGCAAAGCAGGGGAAAAAACCCAAACCAACGCTATTTACAGAGCAGTGACTTTGGTTAGGGGGTCACAAGGACAACGACAATAGCACCCAGGTGGAGACCAGGGTACCCAGGAGCCAGCAATGGGCCCTGGTGGCCAAGAAGGCCAGTGACATCCTGGGGGGCATCAGGAAGAAGGAGACCAGCAGGTGGAGGGGGGTCATCCTGCCCCTCTGCTCTGCCCTGGGGAGGCTCCAGCTGGAGCACCGGGACCAGTTCTGGGCTCCCCAGTTGAGGAAGGGCAGGGAACTAGTGGAGAGGGGGCAGCAGAGGGACTACCAAAATGATGAGGAGCCGGGAGCATCTCTCTTGGGAGGAAAGGCTGAGGGACTTGGGGTTTTTCAGTCTGAAGAAGGGAAGGCTGAGGGGGGATCTGATCAACACCCAGAAATACTTCAAGGGGGGTGTCAGGAGAATGGGGCCAGTCTTTTTCCAGTGGTGCCCAGTGACAGGACAAGAGGGAACAGGCACAAACTGGAACATAAGAAGTTCCACCTAAACATGAGGAGGAACTTCTTCCCTGTGGGGGTGGCAGAGCCCTGGCAGAGGCTGCTCAGAGAGGTGGTGGGGTCTCCGTCTCTGGAGACATTCAAACCCGCCTGGAAACGTTCCTGTGGGACCTGCTCTGGGTGGAGGTTGGACTGGGTGATCTCCAGAGGAACCTTCCAGCCCCAGAGCAGTCTGTGATTCTGTGATCCACAGCCCCTCTGAAACCAACCCACTCTTCCCCATCCAGCTGTTCAGCACCACACCAAGGTGGCACCTCCAGGAAGGGTCCAAAGCGGGACCTTGCCTGCCTCCGTGGACAAGGATAGGTCTGGGGGTGCTGGGGAGGAAGGGCAGGGCCCCACCACGGGCCCCCGTGTACCCACCTTGGGGGCGTGCTGTCCCACAGGCACATGGGGGCCGCGGCGGGACTTCATGGCAAAGCGCATGATCTGGCGCTTCACGAAGATGAACAGGAGCACAAAAACCTGGAGCATCACAGCAGGGGTCGGTGTCAGGCCCCAGCGGGGATGTCCCCCACTGCCACCCAACCCCCAGAGTGAGCAGCCACAAGGCCCTACAGCCACCCCCAAACCCAACAAGCTCAAGGGCCCCTGGGCAGCTCCTCCAGACCCCCGAGCCAGCCCCACAAACACCCCAGCCTCCACAGAAGCTTCTACTCACATTCTTCCCTCATCCCACAAGCACCAGGACCCCACGGTCGCTTCGGCCCAGCCCTGAGGGCCCCGAGCTCTCCCCACAGACACCCTGGGTGGTGTCTCACTGGAGCTTTACCTACACCCCAGGATGGGCCCCACAGACACACTGGAATAGGCCCCACAGGACCCCCACGGGCCCCCAAGGCCCAAAATGGAAGCCCCCCAAATAGGGATAGGCCTCACAGGAGCCCCACGGACACCCCACAGACACCCCACAACGGGCCTCACCGGGGCCCCACGGACACCCCAGGCCCACTTCCACAGGAGCCCCACAGACTCTCCTGGCTCTCCCCCATCCCCCGGGCGCTCCCCGCCTCACCAGGCTGCCATAGGCCATCACCAGCACCACGTTGACCCCGGAGAGCCAGTTACTGCCGGCCCCCGCCATCCCCGGCCCGGCCCGGGGCCGCACAACATGGCGGACCGCCGAAGCCGCTCCGCGCCCTCACCACGTGACGAGGGAGCAGGCGCCACTCTCACGTGACCGCGACGCGTCACTACGCCGTGCCGCTAGAAGAGCGCCCCCTACCCCGCCCCGCCCCGCGCGCATCACGTGGGTGAAGCCGGGCTGGCC
>VZTM01022893.1:0-13906 GCA_013400555.1 Jacana jacana | reverse complement strand
AACTATTAATCACTGCTACATTTCTTCTGCTTGATTTGGTTGGGGTTTTTTGTCTGTTTTGGGGTTTTTTTTTAGATTGTTCTATGCACTGAGGTAGAGTTGCCAGTGACTAACATTTTTCTTATGGGTTTCCTATTACATTATTGTTTAACTTACCGTAATAATAAATCCAGGCTGTGTTAATTTGATGTCATATTCTTTTCAGGCATTCTGCATTTTTCTAAATACTAAACATCTTCCAACTTAGTTATTAAAAGAAAGCATAACACTACCATTTTCTAGTTGTTCATACTTTTAACATGCCTTTGTGATGTTCCAGGTCCCTTTTGTGTTCCATCTCTTTCAAGTGTTATCCAGCTGGGGGAAGAAGCAGTGTAATCATCCAGGACTCTTGAACTGTGCGTAGTAGAATTCCTAAAGTATTTAAGGCAGAGTTTAAACTTTCTCATCTTTAAGATTCCAGACATCTTTAAACTGTCACGAAACTTAAATGTATGTTACTTTGCCTGTGAAATCTCTAATAAATTATTACCTTTCTCTTAATTTTGCCTTTTTCTCTTTATTTTGACTTTTGTCATGGGGTTTTGGAGTGGGAAGAAGGAGGAAGACATGTTGGTAGGGGTTGGAGTTTTTTTGAAAATTTGAGCAGAGCAATTGTAGCTGTGCAGCATGTTCAGATGATTAAAATTATATAGTCTTCCGCACCTTCATGAGTGTGATGTTTAGCTGTTAGGGTTAAAAGATAAGAAATATCTAAGGATAATCTCATTTTAGTGCAAATCTCTTTCTTGTTTTGGAGACTAAGGAGGAGGACTAGTGCACTGTCACGAATTGGTGCTGTGAAATTAGGCACTGTTTTTTCCTTAGTAAGTAACGTCAATTGTTCATCCACATCTTGAAAAATACGAATGAGCACTGGTGAGACTAAAGTCACTAAAAAAATGTAGCCATTAAAACAGTGTTAAACCAGTGTAGGTGTGGTCCTTGCCCTATGGACCTGTGTTCAATAAAAATCCATGCAGTGTAGGTCACAGAGTAAGACTTGTTACATACTAGGAAGTTTAGTGTAACTTTGCAAAACCATATGGGAAACATTGCAGTGATGTTTACCTGGCAAGGCAGTCCAATGGATTTAAGGAGAAAATCATGCCATATTTCATAGTTGATTGTGTGATGACAGGCTAGTGTTTAAAGGCTTTCGTTTTGTCATCATTCCAGCTGCAAACAGTCTAAATCACTAGTATTGATTGATGGACTAAAATAAGTGTATCTTTGCTCTTTTTTCTATATGAGCTGACAACAGATTACTTTAAAATGCTTTTACTGGAAATCTTTGTAGCTTATTTGCTTGTGTTCCCATACGGATTGTGTAGTTGTTAGTTAATCTTACCTGTATTTGGAGTAATAAGCCAGGAAAAATACACTAGAGAGGAAGTTTTATGAGAACTTTTGAAGGGAGTGGAAAAATAAAAGTGATTTAAAATTGAGTGTTCTTTATAAAACACTCCCCACCATCCAATACTGATTATCTATCAAAGAAACTTCTGCAGTCTAGTTTAGAGAACTTTGAAAAAAAAAGTCAGAAGGCAAAGCTTTCATTTCCCTGAAATCAACTGGGTTTTGTATACCCATTTCTGCTGGGGTTGGTGTTCGGATTGTGGGTTTTTTTTGCCTTTCCCTTGGAACATTTGTTCTGTTTGATCTAACATTTCAGACCTGAAACCCATTTTTTTAACAAGTCATTAGGGCTGGCTTCTGAGATCACACATAAGTGGTGAATGCAGGCTTATTTCACAGTTTTTCTCCATTAGCTAATGAAGTATAGACACAGCAATATTTCTTAATTAAAACTTTTGAATATACTCACCTCACACACAACCTCAGGTGAGGCTGACTCAGAAAATCTAGCAGTCATGAATTTTACTATGGTGCTCTTGAATAAATTGACTTCTTGATACAGCAAAGATTTTGTGATAGCAGAAGCTAAATTAGATCCTTATGACAATATTGACTTGGAAAATCCACTAAGACATTTCACATGTTACCTAGTTTGCCTCTTTGTTATCCCTACATATCTTTGGAAGTTGACAGCTGAGATGGGACCAAGCTGGGAATCACTTCTCCTTTATTATTTTCTCGGACATTTTCCAACTGCTTCTAGTTTGTTCCTTAAGTGTATCTCCCTACTTGATACCAGACTGATGAGAACACACTTGCCATTGTAGATCCTTTGGTTTCCTTAGGTGGCTTACATTGGTACTGTTCCTGTTGTAGAACCAATGCCTACGTCCTGCAGCTCTTACCTGCTCCTCTTCCTCCAGCCAGCAAGCGGCTCCTGGAATAAGATCCTTTTATGCTTTATACAGACAGATACTTACTGTAGTTGTGGCTTTGACTGTTCCCAGAGGAAATAAATATTATTCTGATAATGACAACCTGTTTTTCACTTTGCGTGGCAAAGCGGCGCTGACAACATTAAAATAGAAGACACCAGTTAATCTGCTGTAGCCTTCAAAGATGTGGAACCCTTCCTTGTGCAACCATATTTTTGGTCTGAAGCTGGATGAAGCCACTTCTCAAAGCTCTGTGAGTCAATTTATTGCATGTTAAAAGGTATGTAATAGAGGAAAGGGGTGATACATCCTAACACCCACATTGAGTTACAAGTACAAAACCAAGCTATGAAAATATTGTGTAAAAGGCCAACTAAGTGGATTTTCAAAGCAGTGAAGTGAGATAACGGCAAGGTGGTACTCTACTCAAAGACATAAGTAGTTTTTAAAAAACCCTCCAAAACACCACACCACAAGAGAAGTATACATGCAGAGATTTCCTTTCTCAAATCTGGGGAGTGTATTTCAGAATGTAGTGTTATCTTGGCTCGGCATAACCACGTGAAATACAAAGATTTTCAGATAAACCAGTTTATTTTACTCTAGCAATTTCCCACTGGCAAACCTGGCGTAGGGCCGAGGGGCTGGACCTCGCTTTCTCGGGCGCCGGGAGTGCTGGAGGGCAGCCGCGCTGCTCCGCCCCGCTCCACCCCGGCGGAAGGGGCCGGGCTCCCTTCCCGGTCCTGGTTGGCCGAGGGCGCTCCGGACGATGGTGCTGGTGGTCGCTGGAAATGACACAGGCTGTCTCCAGAACGTACGTGTGGGGTTCTGCTGCTTGATCTCCCTGGGGATACTGCCGGTGGGTGCCCAAGAGGCCCAGCGGGATTTGCGGGGAGCGGTGTGTAAGGGGCGGTGCCGCCTCCAAAGGAGGTGCCGAGCGGAGTTGCTGCCTCTGCATGAAACGCGCAGCTGCTGAGGGAGGCTCTTGCGGGGAGTGACTATAAGCTCACATGTGAACTACTTTCCCGTAACGGCTTTTAACATCTGAAACTCTAGCAGGGCTGCGTCAGACCTCTGGCAAATTAAAATGTTGTTGCTAATATTTTGGAGGTAGCTGCCCCGTTTCATACTGTGGGCTTTAAATCCAGTAGAAGACAAGCTGACCGGAGTTCTCATGTTGTCTGAGACAGCAGTGGTGGTCTTCAGAAATAATTCTCTCCCGTGTTCTTTGAATTGTAATCAGTTGTGCTCTCTCTTCTTCCACGGAGGAGTACAGGCCTCTCTTTTTTCCCATTTCAAAAGCTTTTTGAAGTTAGAGCCTTCAGAGTTGGTGGGGATTTCAACATCTCCATTCTCTTATCATTGCTTGCACTGAAGCTCAAGCAGCCATCAACCTATTTCAAAGAATTCAAAAACTATATTGAGTTTTCTCTTCGAGCACTAGGCCTTGCAGCTGGTTGGGTCAAAATATATTATTCTTACTGCTTTGTGTAATTTACTGCTGTAAGTAAAACTTGCCAAACTGATAAACGGCTTCTCTCCTCAGAGAAGATCAAAGTTTCCTAGCGCATTTTCTGCTAACGGATGTTCATCCTATTAGGACAAAGAAGCATTCTTTCATGAAAATGGAAGCACACAGAACAACTGCTTATGGCTGAAATTTATCAGTGTACTCTACTGAAGATCTACAAGTAAATAATTTCATTTAAAATACTCTTTTTTTTTTTTTCTTTTTTTTTACGAGCGGGAAAAGAAGCTAAATTTGCCAAATGATTCATTCTCAATAACTCTGGCTGCCTGTAAAGTACAGTGACAGCTGGTGGCAACTTATTATAAGAAACATGACGCTTCTCCCAGGCCTTGTCTGAATACGTACAAGCCATAGCAATACAAATTGGGTAAAAAAATGTATAAATAGGAGCATAAAATACATTAAAACAAGAAATAAAATGTCTGTTTCAGTCTGTAAGTACTCCTTTGCATTTTGGCATTTTGGAGAGGGGGGGGCTGGCTTTATGTTAACAAAAAATACAAATCTTGAACACTAGAGACAGCCTTTATTAGACAATGTGTGAATTCTAACTTCAGAAAAAATAAAGCTACCTTTAGTATGGGAGGCTGGCATAGCTTAGATAGAATCCAATTTTCAAACAAAAAGTAAAATCAAATAAAGTTAAATAAATAAATATGATGCCACAGATGGGCATTTACTTTTAAATGTGTATTTTGTAATGCATACTTTACCCTCTTGCAGGAACATAAATAGGCAGTAAGAAGAGTGTAACTCATCATGGTCCACAGGATGGCTATCTGTTTTCTTCTGTTAATAGTAGGGGTGTGCTGGGCACAGTACAGTCCCAATACTCAGGCTGGGAGGACGTCTATTGTGCATCTCTTTGAATGGCGCTGGGCGGATATTGCTCTTGAGTGTGAACGCTATTTAGCTCCTAATGGATTTGGAGGAGTTCAGGTATGTCTGTTCTTATCAGTAAGCAGTAAAATTGCTATGTAGATGATAATTTATATTTCAGAGAAGATGTTCAGTTCACCAAAGGACAGGTACTGAGAAAGAGAAATTGGTAATGGACAAATATATTGTTCAACCATCACCGTGTAAGAGCAAATTCATTTCATTGCTCCAAAATGAATGCTTTGCACTCTGTACTATCACGTTTCAGTTAATTATAATTTCATATAACTGGCTAAATCTTTTTTTATTATTATTGCTGTGGAGAGTAACCTATGTTTATCTGCTTAATAGTATTGAAATCAAGAGAAACTCTTAAGAGCTAGGTAAACATAAAATGAAACTTTGACTGAAAAAAGGGCTTCCAAAGAGAATAATCAAGTGCTGAAGGTTTAAAATAAATAAATGTAAAAGGCTGCTCATTATGTTCACCCTAACTGCTATGTTTCTCTCTGTAAAGCCTGGTGTCAACCTAAGCCATTAAGAGACCCTTCTTTGGAGGAACCTGGGGTGAGCAGGCAGAAATTAACTTGAATATGGGTTCTGGTGGAGATGAGTTGATGTGAATTTGAACAATGTTCTGTCTGAGCAATGAACATGTGTTCCTGAGGAACCAGTGGTATCAGATGGGTGCGGTCTTACTGCTGGAGAGCAGTCACCTATTAAGTTATTTCCCTTTGTTTGTCAGATTGCTCAGGAAAAAATGGTGAGCAGAGCCTGCCTGTCTCTTGTAGCCCAGGGATTTGCAAGGGACAACTTTCCCATCATTTTCAAAGAACACATCTTTTCTTTGCAGCCTTCTTTCCAGGCACACAGGCCTGGATTTTAAACCGATTTCTCAGACTGTGGTATACGCTTCTAATCCACTTTTAATCCGTGCTGTGACAGGATCTCAGTAAGTTTTTTCAGGTGCAGACTTGTTTAGCTGGTCACAAAGGCATGGCAGCCTAGGGATCTTTGTGAGAAATGGCTATGCTCGGTGCCTTGGAGGTCACAGCAAAGGTTTGTTGGCTGAAAAGTACCCTGGAAAGAGTCCATAAAAGGAAGAGGTATAGCTTATCTGGAAACTGTGACAAGTCGCAAAGCAAGAAGCTTTTATCGAAAACATTACTAAAATGGGAAGTTGGATAAATTTTAAAGGTAGGATGTTGCATCAGTTGTTTTGCAGTCAGTGATTCAGGGCTGTCTCTACTGACCTAGTTCTTCAGATTTCAGACCCTTCTTTTGATCCTTGAGGCCTGCATTCATGAAGATAATTAGGACATATTGTGACCATGGACGTCATCTCTATAGCCTGTTTCTGCCTGCTGAAGGTTCACACCTATGTCTTTTATTTCCACCCCACTACAGTGTAAGTAGAGGATACTGAGGATCTAGGTGGGTTACATATTTTGAAAATCTAAGGGACCTGATTTTCTGCTTCTATGTTCTTTCTCTAACAACATTGGGCAAATAGATAGAGCATTATCAGTCTCCTATTATTAAGAGACACCATTTTGTTCACAGATTTCACCTCCAAATGAAAACGTTATCATTACTGACCCCCAGCAACCATGGTGGGAAAGATACCAGCCCATCAGCTACAAGCTATGCACACGATCTGGAAATGAAACTGAATTTAGAGACATGGTGACCAGGTGCAACAACGTTGGAGTAAGTGCTTTGAAAACCGTCTGGTGTTAACAATGCAAGGATATAGAAAACAGGCAATGTTAACACTGGAGTGAAGATGGTTTTTGGTTTTTTTTTCATAGAATCATAGAATACTTTGAGTTGAAAGGGACCTTTAAAGGTCATGTAGTCCAACTTCCCTGTAATGAGCAAGGATATATTCAACTAAATCAGCTTGCTCAGAGCTCTGTCTAACCTGACTTTGAAAGTTTCCAGGGATGGGGCACCTACTACCTCTCTGGGAAACCAATTCCACTGTTATACCAGCCTCATGGTAGAAAAATTTCTTTCTTATATCTAGTCTAAATTGACTCTCTTTGAGTTTAAAGCCATTACATGTTGTCCTANTCTACCTCATGGTAGAAAAATTTCTTTCTTATATCTAGTCTAAATTGACTCTCTTTGAGTTTAAAGCCATTACATGTTGTCCTATCACAACAGACTCACTAAAAAGTTTGTCCCATCTTTCTTATAGGCCCCTTTTATGTACTGAAAGGCTACAATAAGGTAGCCAGAAGGCTTCCCAGAGCCTTCTCTTCTTCAGGCTGAGCAACCCCAGATCTTTTGGTTTTAATTCATAGGACAGGTGTTCCATCCCTCTGATAATTTTTATGGCCTTTCTCTGGACCTGCTCTAAAAGTTCTGTGACTTCTGGGTGCTGAGGGCCCCAGAGCTGGACTACAGTACTCCTGGAGTGGTCTCATCAGAGCAAAGGGGCAGAATCACCTCCCTCGACCTGCTAGTCACACTTCTTTTGATGCAACCCAGGATACAGTTGGCCTTCTGGGCTGCGAGCACGCATTGCTGTCTCATGTTGAGCTTCTCACTCACCAACACCCCTAAGTCCTCCTCAGGGCTGCTGTTAATCCCTTCATCCCTCAGTCCCTCTCCCAGCCTGTATCAATACTGGGGGGTTGCCCCAACCCAGGTGCAGGACCTTGTACTTGGCCTTGTTTGAATTTCATGAGGTTTGCACAGGCCCACTTCTCAAACTTATGTAGGTCCCTCTGGATGGCAGCCTATCTCTCAGGCATGTCAACTGTGCCACACACCTGCAAACTTGATGAGGGTGCACTTGATCCATCTGTCTGTGTCATTGATGAAGACATTAAAGAGTGCCAGTCCCAATATGGACCCCTGAGGGACACCACTTGTCACCGATCTCCATCTGGACATTTAGCTCTTGACTGCTGCTACACTCTGTATGTGACTATCCAACCAATTCCTAATCCACCAAACAGTCCCCCCATCAAATCCATATCTCCAATTTAGAGAGAAGGATGTTGTGGCAGACTATGTCAAAGGCCTTATAGAGTTATAGGTAGGTGATATCCATACCTCTTCCCTTGTCCATTGATGTAGTCACTCCATCATAGAAGGCCACTAGGTTGGTCAGGCAGGGCTTGCCCTTGGTGAAACCATGCTGGATGTTTTGAATCACCTTCCTGTCCTCCATATGCCTTAGCATAGTTTCTAGGAGGATCTGTTCCATGATCTTCCCAGACGCAAAGGTGAGACTACAGGTCAGTAGTTTTACAAAGGGTAGGTCTACCTTTTTTAAAAATGAATACAATATTATTTGCCTGTCTGTTGAGAAGCATGTTGCATCACCACTGCTATACATTAATAAAAGAGAAATATTTAAAGTAAAATGTTGTGGGAAGCAAGCAAGCAAAAATAGGGGGGTAGGGCAGGAGGTAAGAGAATGTTAATTAGTGGTGCTGTGAGAAGCAGCTTTCTCAAATTGAAATGTGAATACTATTCTCTAGGTACATATTTATGTGGATGCAGTAATCAACCATATGTGTGGAACTAATGCTGGTGCTGGTGACCATGCTACTTGTGGAAGCTATTTCAATGCAAAGACTGAAGATTTTCCAGCTGTGCCATACTCTGACTGGGATTTTAATGATCGTAAATGTAAATCTAAAAGTGGAGACATTGAGAATTATCATGATATATCTCAGGTAAACATCAAACTATAGATATATTTTTATTTTACATCCTGGGCTGTGGCTTCTTTGCTCCCTTTTACTGTCAGACATTAAAAAAAAAACAAAAAACAAAACAACAGCAACAACAACAAAAAACCCCTCATGGAAATCCATCCAAATTGTTAATAGACATTAATGTTGCTATCAGGAATACCACTTCTTAAAGGGATAGCTCTACTTGATGGCTCAATTTCAGATTTAGACAAATATGCTTGGGTATTTTATAAAGACTGTTTTAAAGCTTAGTAAATCTATTTAGGGATTATCTTGTAGGGTTTTTTTTGTACTTAAAAAAAAAAAGAAGTAACAGTTGTTTTTGCCTTTTAATTTGGAAATTTTCTTTTGTTCTCAATTTCAGAAGAGAGAGATTAGAATTTCATATAGAATTACAGTAATGCTAAAATCTTGAAAATCAACCCTCTGTTTAGAGATTTCTCTTCCTAGGAATCTGCCTATTCTATATCAGACTACAAAGTCAGACCTTCAAAATTACCACACAATGAAAAATTATTTTATAAATACCTGTCTTTCTTGGACAATATCTTATGCCTTTCAAATGTGTTTGATATTTCCTGAATCTAAGTTCAGGGGACAGGTGTTCTGGAGAAATGGCAGAAGAAGGGTAGATTTTAAATGTGCCTGAATTCTTGAGCAGTTCTAAAGGAGCATTGTTATAGCCAGTTCTTTAGTATGGTTTGCAACAGAGGGTGATGCATCTTGCTCTCTCCGGACAGATGTGCATAGCTATGGAAACCCATCATAAGAGTTATTAAAACAGCATTTCAGTATATTCAGTATTCTTTGATGAAAATTGATGGCCATCATTTTGTATTTACAGGAAACAAAGGCAAAATGGGTACAGAAAACAAGGGTTTAATGTTTTGTAAGGCTATAATAACTCAAGATTTTTAAAAGATTTAGAAATCCAATTTGTAGGAGTCTTTCCTACACCAGAGAAGAAATGAGTGCACTTGAACTAGTAATTAATCTGTTCCTCAATACACTGGAAGAAAAGTATTTTATCATATTTTTGCTCTATGCTTGTATTAAAAAGCTGTTATAGATTTAATGCTTTGACTGTTACAATTGTTCAGCACATACAGCTGTGTAAACTGGGTGAATGCAGACCTCTTAATGCTCCTTCTGTGTAGATAACTGTCCAAGGCAAAGACATGCATGGTGAATAACTAGTGAATGTTTTATGTGACATTGTAATGTAGGCAGCAAAATTAAAAATGTGTGTAGAACACTACATTTAGTTTATTAGTTGAAAAATGTTTAATTTCAGAATTTTTATGTAGGTCCGTGACTGCCGCTTGGTTGGCCTTCTTGATCTGGCCCTGGAGAAGGACTACGTGCGCTCGAAAGTTGCTGAGTACATGAACTATCTCATTGATATCGGTGTAGCCGGTTTCCGACTTGATGCAGCCAAGCATATGTGGCCTGAAGATGTGAAGGCTGTTTTAGACAAGTTGAAAGATCTAAATATTAAATGGTTTTCTGCAGGAGGTAAACCTTTCATTTATCAGGAGGTAATCTTTTTGGTTTTTTAATTGTACTTCACGAACTTATTTCTTGCAGGCAGAGTAGAGACTCAGTCCCACACTGGAAGCCATATTTTGCTTGAGCTGGGCCTGAGCTGCTATCTGACTCAAGATCTATAGAAATCACTGTTGAGATATAATAACCATAATTTAGTAATATCTAGTCTTCTGCCAAATGCAATTGATGTGCAAAATGCCCCAGTTGTTTTGGACCTTCTGGAACTAAGTAACTTGAAGGTTAAATTTACTGCATCTAGCTTAGAATAAAAATTGTATTGGTTTTAATTTCACTCTTTGAATTTTAAATTCTGGAAAATAAATTGCAACAGAAGTTATAAATGATGACTACAGTCTGAAACTTTGTTTGCCACTGGCATTACTGTTGTTACTTGGCATTACAAATTTGTGTTTTATATTAGAGTAATAAACCCTAACAATACTTAAGAAGGAGGTAATTGTTGGTTTCAGTCAACAGGAGCTAAAGATGATAGACACAATTTATTAAATTAGATGTTCCATGCAAAGTCTAGCACAAATAGTGAAATATTCTTGAGCTAGGTAGAGAAATGAGGTCGACAATGTGTTAGGAAGCGTAGATATTGGTGACTAGAATAAAGTTGGTACAGCCCAAACCTTAATTTTCTGGTAGTGATCACTACTGGTAAGGAGATATAGAGGGGAGATGGAAAAAATGTTCAGGGCTAGGCAGAGGTAAAATAAGGAAAATCTCTTTAAATACGATTTGGCAAGTGAGCCAAATATTATATTAGGTCAAATCGTGCCTCTTTCTTACAACAACATATGAGGCATTCCTGGTACTTGTTTGGTTTTTAAGTAGATCAAAGTGCTGTGTCTTTCCTGTNAGGGATTGCCCTTGTCTGGGTGATGCTTGTTCCTCTTGCTGGTTTGCCTCTCTCTTCTCTGTCATGGTTTCCCTTTCCACGTCTCATTGCTTTGCTTTGTTTTGGTTTGTTTTGGTTTCCCCCCTAACCAACAGGATGTATAAAATGGCCGTTGGTTTCATGCTTGCTCATCCGTACGGATTCACACGTGTGATGTCAAGCTTCCGCTGGGCAAGACACTTTGAAAATGGAAAGGTAAGGTCGTAACGCTGAAGGTACATTTGTGGTGAATAAGGATCAGAGGGCGGCCAGAGGAGCAGTCCCGTGGATGTGAATTTGTTAAGCCATTTCTCTGTCCCACGTTGGATCTAGCAGGTGGAAAATTGATGCTCCACCTAGCTTTTGCTACGGATAGGCTCTCTGCATTGTCAGTAAGAAGTTTTAAACTTCTCTTTTAAATCGCAGGATGTCAATGACTGGATTGGCCCACCAAGTAACTCGGATGGATCGACAAAGTCTGTTACAATCAATGCAGACACTACCTGTGGCAACGACTGGGTCTGTGAACATCGCTGGCGTCAAATAAAGTAGGAGCCTGTGGAGAGAAGAAAAGAAGTGAAAGCAGTTGCTTTTGCTTGATGATCCGTGTGGCTTTAGAGCTCTTGCAGCCGGGCTGACAGCCATTGCTTCCATTTTCAGGAACATGGTAATCTTCCGTAATGTGGTGGACGGTCAGCCTTTCTCCAACTGGTGGGACAACGGCAGCAATCAAGTAGCTTTTGGCCGTGGAAATAAGGGCTTCATCGTTTTCAATAATGATGACTGGTAAGTGGAATGGGAATAAATTAATTATAGTTCTCCTAGTTAGCAGAGAAAGCTTTCAACTTGTTGTGAGTTCCAACAGATCTTTGTAACAAATACTTCCTCAGTCTTAATTGGCAGTTTAAACTCAGCATTCTCCAACTTATTATGAGCCCTCTGAGGTTAGGCCGTGTAGTGCACTCTTTCTGTTTCCCAGTTCATGGCATGGGCTGTATCACTTAATAGCAATGTCAGTCAGCCATGTCTGAGTGTATGTAAGTGAGGAGCTAGGCAACTCAGGGATATGGTCCAAAAAGTGGCAGTTTTGAAAACTGTTTCTGTTTTCTATGCAAGCATGTTGTGATTTAAGAGAATGTGAGTGTGTCAGATTTATAACAATTAGAAGTAGTTTTGGATGATGACCAATTTCAAGGATGCAGTGGTTGAGTTCTAAGATAGCCTCTTCATCCAAACCTACTGTGCTGCCTATCACATTTCCATTTAGGCATCCTGCAAAGACTTGAGAAGAGTTCTATTAGTGCTGACAGTTGTTTAGGCTATTTTGGTGTGTTCTTGTAGCATATTGTGATGTCAGGAATGCAATATCTGCATGAAACATGACATTTCTTAGGTACCTTTAAACTCCTTACAGTACAGGTTGCTAGCAGACGTTTCCAAGAACTTGTAATATGATAATCTAAAATAGCTAACTACGGTTTGGTAGGGAAAAATTAAAATGGCACTAGAGTGCAGTTTCACGTTCTGGAGCCCTAAAGTTCCTGGAGAGTGAGAAAACCCAAGCGTCCTGTCATTTTTTGTAAATGTTTAAATGTTACTGTATTAATTAATTAAAATAATTATGTTTCTTCATTGTAAAGGAGTATAATCCTGTGTGATTAGAACCAAATTCCTTTGGGTGTCCATAAAGTAATAGATTTCACATCAAAAATTATTTTAACTAGTGTGTGTTGAGCAGACTTATTTATTTATCAGCCTGAGCACAGCCTGAACCTTTGGGTTTTTTCTAGCTCCTCAGGTATTATCATTTTGTGGGAGAATAGAATCTGACATGTCCAGGAAAATGCTGCAGACTAACAACTCCAGAATTACTTAACATCTGAGAAGGTATCTAACTTCAGTTGCAAATGATCTGAGAGTCCAAATAATCTTTATTGCATTTCAATATTTTCCAAAGGTCTTTGAATGTAACTCTGCAGACTGGTCTCCCTTCTGGCACTTACTGCGATGTCATTTCTGGGCAAAAGGAAGGTGACTACTGTACAGCACTTGAAGTTCATATTGCTGCTGATGGCATGGCTAATTTCCTCATCAGTAACGAGGATGAAGACCCATTCATTGCAATTCACATTGATGCTAAATTGTAATCAGATGTGTTGTGCACATGTTTTTTTTTTCCTTTATGTATTTTTGCTAATAGCATACAAGGTGGTGTGATCGTCTTGGTCCTCCAGCACTGAATGAACCAGGATAGAGCAGTGTATTTCATATATTAATGAAATACTAAGTAGCTGCTACACAGAAACAGGAAATAGTGGTGCTAGTGCAGATACGGAAGAGATAGTATACACCTTGGTAAAAGTGCTTTATTTACTTCAAGTATTAACAAAAAATGAAGGGAGAAAAATGAAATTACTTAATTTTAACCTGTGCACTCTGTGCGGAAGTGGAAATGTAATTTATGGAGAAGCTGGACAGGGAATTAAAAACATGTCCAAAAAACAAGAGGAGACACCTCTGTGCTGAAACATGGCACAATTCAAGTTGGTACTACTGAAAAATTAGTTAAAAATGTCTTTCTTCCATTGGTCTTTACTTTTAATATTTCCTCGTTATGCGATTCCCTGGTATTTGAGCATAACTGATTCTCTGTATCTAGTGAATAATAAACTGCAGTCCAACTGAAGAGTAATGCTTTTGCCCTTAATGAATTGAGTTGTAACTTTACGTCCACCAACACACTCAAGATCCTGACACTTATGCTCAGGGCTGCTCTCTTGCATTCTCTGCTCAACCTGTATATGTGCATGGGAGTGCCGTGATCCAGCTGCAGAACCTTGTACTTGGTCTTCTTGAACTTCCGGCAATTTCCTGAGGTCCAATGACTGGAGGAAAGCCAATGTCATCCCAGACTTCAAAAAGGGCAAGAAGGAGATCTGGGAAACTACAGACCAGTAAGCCTCACATCAATCCCTGGAAAGATGGGTGTCGTCTCAAAGCATCTGGAGGAAAAGAA
>VZTM01022891.1:148512-165172 GCA_013400555.1 Jacana jacana | reverse complement strand
GGGGGGTTGCTTTTTGCTCCTGTAGCGAAGCTGCTCCACGGTCCTCTGCTTCCATGAGAGATGAGAGGAAGTTCAGAGAAACACATTCCCTGAAGCACCCGCACCCCGACCCGCGCTACCCGTTTCCCCCTGTCATGCCGAGAGCCCTTTCTGGGGGACAGAGGGCTTGATTTGCCACGCATCAGACACCTGAACCCCCTCACACCCCCTTTTTCCCCAACACCTTGGCGAGACGGCAAGAACTTGTGCTAAATTCTGCCATCCCATCGGGTTTGCTTAGCTCCGCTCTCTGAAAAGCAGCTCGCCGTTACCTTCATTTTGATTTCGAATAGTACCGAGAAGCATTCCTATAATTGGGTCCAATTAAGCTGTAAGTGGCGATAACTGCTTCGAATCCCCTCTGATAGATATTTTTTTTCTCCCCTCGGAGTTCATTTTGCTTGTGCATATTGATCCACTGTGTGTTTTTACCCAATAGATGGAGCCGTTACAGCCTGCTTATCTCCAGCCCTTTTTTGGAGAGTTTCTTTTTTACCGTGGCAAAGCTGCGACCCTGCCGGCAAAGCCCAGCAAACCCCCAAATCCCACTACTGGGATTTGTCCCGCGGGGGAGAAAAGAACAGGTTTGAGGGGCCCTGAGCTTGTACTGTCCCTTGCCACCCCTCGTCCCCTGTGCTGGAGTTGGTGGTGGCAGCAGTGATTTGCTCAAACCTATCAATGTGGGCTCAAAGCTTGATCCCTCACAGAATCACAGAATATCAGGGATTGGAAGGGACCTTGAAAGATCATCTAGGCCGAGCAGGAACACCTAGAGCAGGTCACACAGGAACGCCTCCAGGCAAGTTTTGAATGTCTCCAGAGAAGGAGACTCTACAACCTCCCTGGGCAGCCCCTGTCAGTGTTCCCTCACCCTCACCCTGAAGAAGTTTTTACCCTCATATTTAGCTGGAATCTCCTCTGTTCCAGCTTGCACCCATTACCCCTTGTCCTGTCATTGGATGTCACTGAGAAGAGCCTGGCTCCATCCCCCTGACACTCACCCTTTACATATCTATAAACGTTAATAAGGTCACTCCTCAGTCTCATCCAAGCTCAAGAGACCCAGCTCCCTCAGCCTTTCCTCCTCTGGGAGATGCTCCACTCCCTTCATCATCTTGATAGCCCTGCCCTGGACTCTCTCCAGCAGCTCCCTGTCCTTCTGGAACTGAGGGGCCCAGAACTGGAATAACTTTGGCGCTTTGCGGTGCCCCTGCTCACCTGCCTCCATGCTCTGCGGGGGGTTTGCCATTTCTTAGCCCTGCTCATAAGTGTCAAATCCCTTCCAAAGGCAAAAAGATGGCTGTGACCTTCCTCAAACCGAATGGGAAAAGGCCAGAAGTTACTATATTCCTTGTAACATGATGTCTGGGAGCTCCCATCGAGCCTCCCCACACAGTTTCTGAGCAGATCTCAGCATTGTTGAAACCAGGAGGAGGTTTTTCCCCCTGTCTTGGCTCACACGCAGGATAATAAACACCCACAACCGCTTCGCCATGAGGTGGGCTGAGATTATTATCACCCATGATACAGTGACACAAACCCAAGGAAATAAAAGGTGCCTGACCATAAACACCCTCAAATATTCCCTCCCCTACGAAGCTCATCGCTGCCCTGCTGCAAAGGCCAGCTCGGGTGGTGCTGGGTTCCCTGGCAGAGCCCGGGCTGTGGGTTACGTCTGGCTGGAAAAACCACACCGCAGCCCTGGACTTTCTCCATTTGCTTATTTTCAAACCTTTTCCTTTTCCCTAAAGGGGGTTTTTCACTTGTTGGGTTAGTCTTTTTCAGGTGGGAGTAGCTCGTCAAGAGGGGACTGTAAAGTTCACTTGGAAAGCTGCTTTTTTACCTTTAAACACACCTATTCCAAATTATCCGCTCGAATCCCCAGTCTGATTTATCATCGGGAAGTAACTTTTCTTAATTAAATGACAAGCTGATGGTAAATAGGAATAAGCCCAACTTCATCCTGAGCTGAAATGCAAAAGCTTTCCTGTCAAACCTTTGTGAAGACAAACCAGACAAAGCCCTGGCCATAGAATTCTGAGCTGAAGCCGGTGTGACATCTCACCCTGGAAAAACATCACCGTTTCTCACGTTAGCGGGGAAAAGAGCTCCCGTTTCCCGCTCACCCTGACCGCCTGCTTCATCAGAGTCCTGCTTAATTCCAGCCAGAGCAGCTTAAAAGCTTATTGGGCTTAATGCGTGGAAGGAATAATAGAGCTGGAATCAAGAAATACTGCCTTATCGATCAACAAGTCACTTTTCAAATGATCCCTCGGGGTGGGTGAGTTTGCTGCTTCTGTTGGAGAATGGAGTTGGGATGGAAAGAAAACTCTACAGGAGAAATCCAGCAGATCATTTCAGGTGAATGCTCTATCCCTCTCCCCCCCAAGATGTGACCCGGGTCCTCTTGAAAGGTGTGGAAAAGACAAATATGCTGCAATTTTTCTAAACCCAAAGCATTGCCGCCTTTGAAACTCCATTTTCATTTCAAACATCTACTCAGGTTAAGACAAAAAAGCTTAAATAAAAGCTTTAAAACCCCTGGAAAGTAAATCATAATACTTTGTTCTAGCTGGACCTTTTACTTATTATTATTTCATTCGTCCCATAAGGGAGCAAAAGGAGTGAAAATTCAACCCCAAACACTTTTCCCTCTGGGCTTGTCAGTGTGACTGGCAAGCTGAGAAACCCCAAGCTCCTGTTTAGCAGAGCCCTGAAATCCCCGGGAGAGTGAGATGCCGAGTTAAAAGCTCAGGTCCAGAAATTGGGTTGGTGCAATCCCACACACAAACCCAGGCTGGGCCAAGAACGTCTGGGGAGCAGCTCTGGGGAGAAGGACTTGGGGGTTCTGGAGAATGAGAAGCTCAACAGGACCCCCCTGCAGTGCTGCCTCCAGCTCTGTGGCCACCAACAGCAGAAGGACATGGAGCTGTTGACATGGGGACAGAGGTGGCCAACAGAGATGCTGGGAGGACAGGCTGAGAGAGTTGAGGGTGTTCAGTCTGGAGAAGTGAAGACTCCGGGGAGACCGTAGAGCCCCTTCCAATCCCTCAAGGGGATTCAAGAGAGCTGGGGAGGGACTCTTGATGAGGGAGGGAAGCCCTAGGATGAGGGGGAAGGGTTGGACACTGAAAGAGGGGAGATGGAGATGAGATATAGGGAAGAACTTCTTTGGTGTGAGGGTGGTGAGAGCCTGCCCCAGGTTTCCCTGAGAAGCTGTGGCTGCCCCATCCCTGAGGGGCTTCAAGGCCAAGTTGGAGTAACCTGGTGTGGTGGGAGGTGTCCCTGCCCAGGGCAGGGGGTGGCACTGGGGGGGATTTAAGGTCCCTTCCCACCCAAACCATTCAGTGATTCTATGAAATGTGAATTTGACAGAAGAATTTCTGAGGTTTCAGGGCTTGCCTCGCGGGGCTGCAGCTTGGCTCCACCCTTGTGAACGGGAGTTAGTGCATCCCAAGGGATTTCTGGGATTTATTCCGTTGCTCAGTTCTGCAGAGCAATTCTTGGTGGATGTGTCAGCAGCAGATTTATCCCCAGTTTGGCACCATGATGAGGAATGGGTTGGCGGTAAATGTGTCCAGGGCTGTGTGGTGGGATCAAGGGGCTCAGGACTCTGATCTCCACCTTGCAAATGGCTTGATTTTAGCTCTTGGGAGTTCAAGCCGAGGAGAATGGGGATCAGATACAGAAAGGTCGGTTGCCCTCAGGCAGGAGGTTCAAGTCACTGCTGGTCGGGAACGGGACCATCAGTCCCTGCACAGAAGCATCTCCCGGTGCCACCGGAGCTGCTGGTGTGGAAAGCAAAGGCTGAGCATGGGCAGCCTGCAGAGCTACTGGCTTGGCTGGGACACGGTTTGTGCACCGATTCCCCCTGAGCCACCTCAGTGGGGCAGATCTGTTGTTGGAACCCCCCAGGTTAGGGGGAAAACGGATGTCCTCCTCTGCCATCTTCTGCAAACACCCATCCTTCCAGAAGAATTCTCTGCTTTGCCTAAGTGCTGCGAAAACAACTCCTGCTGAAGCCACCATCTTATCAGAAAGTCATAAAACACTTGGAAATAGGGGTTTCCATGGAAGCTGCCATCTCAGCCTTAATTCTATCACGGCTGCCTCAATCCCACAGTATGTGACAAACCCTCACCAGATCCAAGGCCAGCACAGCTTTTGGTGCTGCCACCCCACAAACGCTACCTTGATTCCAAAGGAGGCTTGGGGTGGTGGGGTTTTTTTTTTGTTTGTTTGGGTTTTTTTTGTTTTGTTTTATTTTCCTTGAAGGGAAATCGCTGAGCATCCAGCTGTGAAACACTCCAAATACATTGAGGATTCTCAGAGCAGAACCTTCCCAGGTACAGCCCTCTGTTACAGGCAGTTCTCTGGGTCTGCAGTGTTTCAGGGCTGTGTGTGTTTCATGTAGGGAGGTGAAAGACTTGATCCATAATAAAATATTGAAGGCACATAAATAATACGTCGGTAGCCTTTTTCTTAATCTGCTGCGTGCTTTCTGGCATCAGTAGAGCAGTAAAACAGTTTGCATTTCACAACTCTGCTTTCAGATCCAGAAATAGGGGAAGTTTTGATATCTCATTTTCCATGCCTCGTGTGTGTGTAAGGAAAAAAAAAACCCAAATCCAAACAACAGCCCAACCCGAGAGAGATCAAACAAATGCCCAAGGGGGTGAAGATGCTGCTGCTCTTCTGGGGATTATGCTGGGACTTGCAGTGCGTGAGAAGCAAGTAAACGTGGGGTTTTCTAGGGTGATGGGGTAGGCTCCTAAGGATTAAATTGAAAGGCTTTAGGAGGAGCCACATCTTGGCTGGGGTGGGGGACCTGGCTGTTGAGTCCCCTGGAGAGGTGTCACATTTGCCTTGACATCAGCTGGGATGTACCTGCGGGTGGGGAGTCCCACATCCCTGCACATTGGAGTGGATTTTACTCCTCCTTCGTCCCAGTTTCTTGGAGGGGACATTGAGACACGTGGCTGGAAAGAGCTGATCCAAGCAACCTTAGATTTTCAAAGGTCCTGTGCAATGCCCACCTCTCATGTCCCATCACAGAGTCCAGTTAAATTGGCATTTCCTGATATAATAATTATTCACTAACTTAAAGAAACAAACTGGATTTACATATATATATATATATGCCTCTTTACATATATATATGCATGTATTTTTTTTTCTTCTGCAGGTAGAAAAGAGGAATAGTTTTAATCTATTTTAATCTTCTCAGCTGGCATCCTCCCAATTATCTCTTTTTTTTTCTTTCCTGTTTTCCATTTCACCGCTGAAGAAAAGAGGAGAGGGAGTGAAACAAATGAAAATACCTCTGGAGTTCTTAAGAACTAATTTTAACATGAGCAAATTGAAAAGCAAAGTTTTCACAGCCTCTTAATATCCATAAGCTCCTTTTCTCAAGCTCTCGATAAATCTGTGGCCAAGCACAGAGCACCTTGGACCTACCAGGGAGCATGGGGCCAACCCACCTCCTGCTGCAGTGCTCTCCACTCATTTTGGTGGCCCTGCGGCCACCATCCTGCTGGCCAGAGCTGCAAGTGCACCCCCAAATCTCTGGGTAGCCCCAACACTTGGTCAGCAGCAAAGTTTAAGCTGGGACACAGTGCCACATCACAGGGTGGTGGTGGGCAGGAGAGGGCCAGGTAGCACCCTGCCTGTGGGAACAAATCACTGCCGCTCTCTCGGGGTTGGGGGGCTGTAAGGACATGGAGAGAGGCAGAGAGAAGAGGAGGCTACTACCCAACACCCCAGCTTTTGGTGCACTTCTCCTGCGTTAACTGGCCCTGCTGGAGTTACCCTGCACCCACCCATCTCACCACAAAGCACAGAGATGAGAAAAGAGAAAGCAATGCCTCGAAAAGCGAGTGCAGAGGAGAGACATGGAGCTGGGAAGGGCCTGGAGAATCAATCTTCTGAAGAGCAATTGAGGGAGCTGGGACTGTTTAGTTGGAGGAAGAGGAGGCTGAGGGGAGACCTCATCACTCTCTACAACTGCTTGAAAGGACATTGAAGAGAGGTTGGTGCTGGTCTCTTCTCATGGGCAATGAGCGATAGAAGGAGAGGGAATGGCTCCAAGCTGCAGCAGGGTAGGGTTAGGCTGGCCCTGAGGAGAGAATTCTTCCCAGCAAGAGTGGTCAGAGCCAGGAATGGGCTGCCCAGGGAGGGGGTGGAGTCCCCATCCCTGACTGTGTTTCAGAATTGTTGAGATGTGGTGCTGGGGGATCTGGTGTAGGGGAGATCTTTGTAGAGTGGGGCTGATGGTTGGGCTCGATGATCCCAAGGGTCTTTTCCAACCTGAAGGATTCTATGATTCTATAAAAAGGAACCCTGCCAGACTGCAGGAAAGGAGGGGTGTGGCATGAGACATGGCCACAGGCTGGAGAAATTATTCCATCTTCAGGAGGACAAAGGAGAAAATGGAATATTATCTCCTTTTTGGAGAGAGAACCTGTGTCTCTGAAATCCAGAGCCTTGGGGCAGCTCTTTGCACAGCGGTGCTGCAGCCGTGCTTTTGTGTTGGCATTTGTTTTTTTTCCTCTCTCTCTCTTTTTTTCTTTCCTTCCCCCCTGTCCCCCCCCCCTCCCCGTATATAAAGGGCTGGAGTTTGCTGGGAGTCGCCTGGCATTTGGCTGCTATTTTAGCTCACGTCTTTATATCTGACGGGCTGCGCAGCGCGGGAGCAGGAGCGACGCTGTCGCTGCTTCACTTGGGTGTTTAATCACGCTCCAAAGCTTTTCTCTGCTCTGTGTACACCGCCACGGGAGACGTTCTGCCTTAATTAAAAAATAATCTAGGGAACGAAGAAAAAACCCAAACAACCAAACAACCAAAACCCAACCAAGCCTCTAAGCTCGCTTTGCTACTCAAACCTGTGTCATTCAGTGCTTTGGTCCTGGGCTGCGTGGGCCTGAGCTGGGCCACCTGGGGAATAGATATCTCCTACACCTTCCAGTGTGCTACTGGGATGCAGTGGTGGGAAGTAGGGATCTCGTCTCCCCTGTCTTGAGGGGATAATTCTGGATACTACCTCGGCATAATCCTGGAGTGGGAAAGTGGGGCTTGGAGGCTCTTTGGGACCTGACCTCTAATCTCATATCTCAAGGAAATTCCTGGAAAATGGGAGCCTGGAGCTTCCCAGCAGACGTTTGGGACTGAATATGGCACCAACACACCAGCCCCCAGTGGTCACACTAGGACACCTCAGAGGAGCTCTGGTGAATATTTCATGTCGTAGAATCATATAATCATAGAATAGAATAGATCATTGGGATCATCGAGTCCAACCATCAGCCCCACTCTACAAAGGTCTCCCCTACACCAGGTCCCTCAACACCACATCTAATCAACTCTTAAACACAGCCAGGAATGGGTGACTCCAACCCTTCCCTGGGCAGCCCATTCCTCTGTCTGGAGAGAAAATTCCCCTGCTGTCTTAATTCAAGCCTTCCTGCCTCTGCTGAACCCTTTTTTTCTCAGGTTAAATTTACTGGACTTAGCAAATACAGAGGAAAGCTGCTCGGTGTTTAGATGCTGAAGGGGACTGAAAATTATATCTCTCCCAGGGAGGTTTGCTTCTAAATCAAGTTAAGGGAGCAATTTCTTAAGTTAATATTTATTCTTTGTCTTTCCTAGTTATTTGAAGACTCTTCTGGGAGCCAGGTGGGAAATAGCCCTTTCTCCTCTCAAACCTGTTGCTGTTATTTCAAACCCAAGCGAAGGCAAAGAGGCTGCCACAGCCCCATGCTTTATAGCAGCAGGGAGGGAGGCAGGGGAAAGCGGGCTTCAGATGCTGAAATGCCAGTGCAGCTTGGCTGTGACAAAAGGGGACAAATCATCTCTTGGGTTGAGGCAACATCAGCCTTTCATCCCCCAGCATCGTGACTGCATTTGGAGGCTGCTTTATTTGCCAGGTCGTCTGCTGGAAAGCAAATATTTCACCCTCTGGGCCAGCTGGGGTTCTCCCCACAGAGGTCTCGGCCAGAGTTTTAAGGATTAAGCAGCCTTTGAAAGTTCCCACAGCCAGGATCTGTCCCCAGAGCTGCCACCGAGACCCCCTCATCCCCACATCTCTGCTGCTGGGGGTTATTCGTGGCACAAAGAGTTGCAGGACAATTTAATGCCGCAACAAAATCTAGCTTAGGGTTTATTTTCATTGTTTGAGAGCAGGCATCAGAGGTCCACAGCATGACCAGTCACCTGGGGGTAAATGTCTTATGGACTGGGGAGGGTGGTGCTGGTGTTTGGGAAGGGTGTCTCACCCCCAGCACGCACCCTCCCTGGGGGCTCGCTGGCGCGCCCCTGTGCTCCGGCTGAGCACGGAGGTCACATTGGAAGAAATCAATAAATGCAATTATGATAAAAACCACCAGCATACCCAAGGGGTGAGGCTGGAGGTGCACAAGGGCAGGTCTCCGGCAGATTTGGGGTCGACCTCACTCTGTTCCCAGCAGATTCACCCCATGGTGCTGCAGAGCGAAGGCACGTGGAGACCCGTTGGGGGGGAACCCCCCTGTTTGCAGCCATTCTGGGGTGTGGAGATGTGTCAGTGATATTTCCCAAAGGAAACAAGCCCTTTCCACACAAGGAACAGACTCTCTCTTTTCATCGAAAAAAAACCCCAAACAAACCCTGAATTTTGGGTTCAACTCCTGACATTAGGAAAAATTCTTCACAGAAAGAGTGGTCAGACCCTGGAATGGGCTGCCCAGGGAAGTGGTGGAGTCCCCATCCCTGAATGCGTTTAAGAGTAGGTTGGTTGTGGTGTTGAGGGATGTGGTGTAGGGGAGAACTGGCAGAGTAGGGCAGATGGTTGGACTCGATAATCCCAAGGGTCTCTTCCAACCAAAGGATTCTATGATTCTATACATAGAAGACCAACTCTCATTAAGAAATAAGAACGCTCTCACTGGCTACATTCTACCAGTACAGTAGTAGTGACCAGGCTCCTCCCATGTGTCAGGCATTCAAAACAGTATCAAAATTGTTTGACAGAACATCAAAAACTGTTTGACAGGAAAAATGTTGAAAACCCCAAATGTCACTCCAATTCTTTTCCAATTCAATGGGAATATTGCTGGGTATTTGTGTCCCGTTCTGGGCACCTCAGCACAAGAGAGATCTGGAGGGGCTGGAGCGAGTGCAGAGGAGGGACACAGAGCTGGGGAAGGGACTGGAGAATATATCTTCTAAAGGAGCTGGGACTGTTTAATTGGAGGAAGAGGAGACTGAGGGGACACCTCATCCCTCTCTGTAACTGCTTAAAGGACATTGGAGGGAGGTTGGTGCTGGTCTCTTCTCACAGGGAATTAGCAATAGAAGGAGAGGGAATGGCTTCAAACTGCAGCAGGGTAGGGTTAGGCTGGCCATGAGGCAAGAATTCTTCCCAGCAAGAGTGGTCAGAGCCTGGAATGGGCTGCCCAGGGAGGGGGGGGAGTCCCCACCCCTGACTGTGTTTCAGAGTCGATGAGATGTGGTGTTGAGGGATATGGTGTACGGGAGACCGTTGTAGAGTGGGGCTGATGGTTGGACTGGATGATCCCAAGGGTCTCTTCCAACCAAAGGATTCTATTTCAGCATGGATTTATCAAGGTGATTCCTATCTATGTAAAATCCCACATCGCCGCAAACTCTCCTGACCCTCAGCAGTGCCTCCAGAAAGTGAGTTTGGGGGCTTTTACCTTCTTTTACGGGATTTGGCTGGGTCTAGAGGGCACTGGGTCAGTGTCACAAGGCTGTCCCCGCTAATATTCCCGCTGTCCTCGGTGTGGGTAGAGCCCATCCGCAGGGATGCCGGGCGGGATGAGAGTGGGGCAGGTAAGTGCTACCTGCCGAGCTGCCAAACAGGACCGATCCTTCGAACGTTTCTTTGGCAGCCTAACGGGTGACAGCAGTTGTGTGGGAAGATTAATGGAGAAAAGGTTTGATAAAATAGAAGCACCAGCCCTAAATTTTTCTGATGCTTTTTTGCAGTTATATAATTTTAAAATGACATTGATTTAAAAAAAAAAACAAAACACAAAAAAACCCCCAAAAAATCCCCAACAAAACCCAACGCTGGGAAACTTTGAACACTTAAGGCCGGATTCTGCTCTTGCTGTGAGCACAGAATGTTCCTGTCCCTCCCCATGAATTTGGGGAGGAATTCAGCACATATTCCCAGGAGCGGAGAATGAGGCACAGGATTTGGCCCCACAACACTTAATATCCTCTAAATGCCACCGGTGCTGTGCAGGGAAAAGGACCTGAGTCGTCACCCTCCAGGAAGGGTCTGCACTTTGCATCCAGCCAATATTCCCGGCCCCTGTTGTTCCTCTGCCGACCGGCATCGATGCAGAGGGGTTGCACCTCACAGGGGATGGGGCACTGTCCCAGTGTCACATGGACCCTCTTGCAAAGCCATCTCTGTAGCTACCGAGGGGCTCTGGAGGATGCCTGGGGGATTTTTAGCTCCCATCTCGACTGGGGTCTGGCCTTGGAACTTGCTTCTAGGGGAGAGCTGGTGGCAGAGGTTAGAAACAAAGATGATGGCACATGAAGGAGCAGGAGATGGTTGGATGGCCAGTGGAGCTGTGTGCTAAGAATGTGCCACCCTCATCTCTGGTTCCTCATGGCCTCACTGTGCTCAAGGCTGGGGGGGTGGGGGGGTGGGGAATGAGGTAGCCAGCAGAGCACCCCCAAGGCCCCACTGGACTCACAGGACCCTGCTGGAACCCCTTGTTGGGCTGTGAGCTGCCTCCCGGGCACACAGAAAGGACACTGAGAGTGTCACTCCTGCTCTGAGATGGGAAGCTGGACACCTTCTTCCTGCCTCAGTTTCCCTGCCTGGCTCTCCTGTAGCAGGTTTCCAGGCGCTGGCCGGGGCATCACAAAAGACAATGGGACCTGGCTCAGATCATACCTGTCCTCTCTCCTGGCAAGTTGTCCCCTCTCCCGTCCTAGTCAGAAGGGACTCTTTTATTAAAGCTTCCCTGTAGGCTACAGCATTTGCCTCATCTGCAGACTTTTTTTTTCATTAAAAATACCTGATTTCTTCTTCAATACAATCCCATGGGAAGCCAAAATGCAGAGAGCTCTTAGATGCAAAAAAGCCCCAAAGAAATGAAACTGCAGCAGAAAGAAGGTTCCTCCAGGAGGGACATATGGGCTGAGGCTGCCTTGACACAGAGGAAGATGCTGCCAGAATTGGGTTTCCCTGAAGAAACGTTCCCAGTGCTTTTTTGGGAAGGTCTGAACCGATTCTCCTACCCCTCCAAGAGAAGGTAAACAATGCCTCCAGGTATATAATAAGGCACAAAGGTGAAGTTTCCTGGACTTCTTTATTTTCCTCTGTGGCAGCCCCCATAAATAGGGCATACACTGATACCTGTAATCCCCCTTTCCCACTCCTGGGGACGGTGGACGTGGCTGAGCACGAGGTGGGGGCCACACGGTGCCTCGGTGCTTCTCGGAGCGATGCTTAATGGACCGGATGATTCTCTGAGATGGCACGCCAACGTGGGTTTTTTTTTCTTGTCAAGGGTTATTATTTTCTCTTATTTTTGTCTCTGGGTTGATATTTTAAAAATACATACCTGAAGGTATTAAACCTCTGTGGAGAATTGAGAAAGGCTGTTTGGAAATGCACCTAAACCCTTTCTGATCTCCTCTGCACCCTGCTTTTGAGCAGTCCCCTCTGCTTTCTCCTTTATACGAGCTGTTTTCACATCATCACATGAGTTGTTTTAATTTTGCCATTAATCTTGTAAACAAGATCCTCCAAGGAAGCAATTTCTCTTGTGCCAATGCAGGAGGCTTTAAATCTGGTCAACAAACACGTCCCCATCTTCTTTCCTCCCCTTGCAAAGACCAAAGTCTTAGTGCAATGAAAGGTGATGGGAATCAGGGGTCTTCAAATAAAGGGGAATCAGGAGCTGGAAATCTACCAGTTTACACACCGTGCTCCCAAAAAGCCTCTTCAAACCCTCTGTGAAATAGAGGAGGAGCAGGACTGTTTACTTTCCTTCCAGCTACTCCTAAATAGGATGCAGCATCCTCCCACATCCCCCCCTTTTAGCCCCTGGAGACAGTGACACATTGGGTTTATCACATCTCTGAGATGGGCAGAGAGGGACTAAGAAGAGACATTTCCATGTGGACACTAAAAAAACCTTGAATATATTCCTCACGATGGGTGCTTGTCATGACAATAGAGTTTTTTTTCCTCACGTTCATTGACATCACATTATGCAGTAAGTCCTCAGGGAACTGTTCCCAGAATAATTGCACAAGACAAATAATCAGTATTTCCAATTTATTTTCTTCTGCTCTTCCGGATGAAGTAATGTGGCACTTCTTTGTGATAATTGGAAACACCTGGTGCTGACCTTAGAAAACGGAGCAAGAATTCACAATACTGATCCTAGGGCCAAGTTAAAGGGAAAATTGGCATCTTGTGCTTGGAGATCTTACCCTGGGACCATTTGCATTGCTCCCTACAAGCCCTGGTGTGGACACCCAGCTTTTGGGCAACAAATTGGTGCTGGGGTACAATCCATCTCTTGGCCATCAGCCTGGCTGGGAGTCTGGGGGGTGCAAGTCTCCCTGACAGTCCCGCCCTGTTGATCCCCCTTTTTTTGCTTCTCCAGGGGAGTTTATTTTGATATTCATAGAATCATAGAATCATTTTGGTTGGAAGAGACCCTTGGGATCATCGAGTCCAACCATCAGTCCCACTCTACAAAGGTCTCCCCTACACCACAGCCCTCAACACCACATCCAATCTACTCTGAAACACAGTCAGGGATGGGGACTCCACCCCCTCCCTGGGCAGCCCATTCCAGGCTCTGACCACTCTTTCAGGGAAGAATTCTTGCCTCATGGCCAGCCTAACCCTACCCTGCTGCAGCTTGAAGCCATTCCCTCTCCTTCTATTGCTAATTCCCTGTGAGAAGAGACCAGCACCAACCTCTCTCCAATGTCCTTTTAAGCAGTTGTAGAGAGGGATGAGGTCTCCCCTCAGCCTCCTCTTCCTCCAACTCAACACTCCCAGCTCCCTCAGTCGCTCCTCATGAGATTTATTCTCCAGGCCCTTCCCCAGCTCCGTGTCCCTCCTCTGCACTCGCTCCAGCCCCTCCAGATCTCTCTGGTGCTGAGGTGCCCAGAACTGGACACCAGACTCAAGGGGTGGCCTCCCCAGTGCTGAGCACAGGGGGACAATCACCTCCCTACTGCTGCTGGTCACACTGTTTCTGATCCAAGCCAGGATGCCCTTGGCCTTCTTGGCCACCTGGGCACACTGCTGGCTCATATTTAGCCATATTTGTATTACTGCTTCTCGGGTCTCAGCAAAAGGTGTGTTTGGGTACCACTATCATCAGTGTATCTTCTCTAGCTAGTGCAAGCTAGCATCCCTCCTGAGAGCATCCAGGGCCTGAGGTGCCCCCAGAAACACCAAATAAAATGAGCAGGTAGGGATCAAAAGAGGCAGAATAGTGTACCGCTCCACATCAGGCACTGCCAACGAGGAGCTGAGGGCTGTTCATGCCACATACACCTCTGCTTGTCGACAGACTGACCCCAGGCTTGTCGAGATTAGCCGAGCAGGTTGGGCAATGCTGTTACATGCTGTCCTTGCTCTTATCCTCTCCTCCAGGTCTACGTTATTATCAGAGACAGGATATTGGAGCAGACAGACCCTCAATCTCATTTAATGCAGCTACTCACATACTCTTACAGTGCTCAGCGTGCTCCTGACAAGCCCCAGACTTCGCAAAGGGAGACAGGCCGGAATCCCGCAGGTTCCTACTGTGCTGCTGGAAAAGCAAACGGGTTTCAGCTCAGTGACAGGGGAGGACTTTGTAGAGTGGGGCTGATGGTTGGACTCGATGATCCCAAGGGTCTCTTCCAACCAAAATTACGATTCTATGATTCTATGACAGCTCAGTAAAAACGGGACGACTCAACGTTTCCCTACGCCGCAAACTACCTGCCCGGGGACCTTCTCTGCACCCTTAAACCCCAGGGTCACGGCGTTTGCCCAGTCCTGCTGGCAGCAGAGCACAGAGGGGCTTGGGCAGGAGCAGAGGACGAGCACAACTCCCGACATGCTCGTGACACCACTCGTGTGCATGTCACACGGACCGGACCGGAGGCGTGAACGGAGCATTGATGAATATCCCTGTATCAATCATGCTCTTTAAAGACTACAAAGATTTCTGTAATTTTCAATTTATATCCTATAAAGATACATTAGAATGACCTTTGTTTTTGGAAAATGCCACGAATCAGCTGCTTGTTCCTCGCTTATGTCTCTGCCAGGTAATCACCCACCACAGGCCAGTGAAAGCTTTCTGCTTTACTGGGTATACTGGGCTAAGAAGCCAGAGCAGGCAAAACTCATGCAGCACAAGCAACAGCAGGGTGAAGAGTCAGAAATTGCTCTTCTGAGCCAAACCTGTGCTCACCCAAATTTGCCAGCGCAGTGGGGGCTGGCAGCAGACGGGATCATGGCTATAACCCTGCCAGGGACTCTCTCCTTGGGCTCCCAGAGGGTTTGCATCCCCTCAACCTTCAGGATGCAGAAGCTCATAAATGAAGCCTGGACACTGTGCTCTGCTTAGCCTGGATCTCCTCAAGACTTCTCTAGCAGTATAAAAGGCATTTTAAAGGCAACACGTGCCTACAGCTATGTGGAGCAGCCTCAGTGCCACCCAGCATCATCTCATCCCCCAGTAGGTTTCTCTGGATGAGAACCAGATCCCCTTCTTGCTGGTGTTAACCTCATGCACCCACTGATTTCCTCTTGTCCCACCACCTGTTCCTTAGGAGAAGAGATGGACCTTTCAGATGATGCAACAGGCTACATCCCACCAGCGATGGGCAAAAGAAGGGCTGTGGAAAGCTGGCAGAGCCCACCCCGTGCACACTGAACTCCTAGATGTCATCCATGTCCCCGGACTTCTTCGCTCTCAATGTCTCCAGGCACCAGCACAGAGCAGGAGCCTGGGGGATGCAGGCAGAACATCAGCCCTCTGTGTCCATGTCCAAGGCCACCACACACCTCAGGAGCTGGAGTGTGTGGGGTCCAGCTGAGGGTCTCTTAGCACTTGCTAAAGTATAACCAGGGAACTCAAGCCAGGAAACCAACAGTTTCAGTAAAAACAAAGCTATGATCCGCCCCATGATGGCGTGCCCATAGCTGGCCTCTGCCCTGCACAGCAAAAACCAGTTTGGCTGAAAAGTTGAGGCAGCCACCACTGAAACAAGTGAGAAGGAAGCTCAGAAAGAGGAGTTTCACCACAAACCCTGTGTTTTATCAGCAGGGCCAGGGCTTTTCGAGCAGCTCAGAGAAACAGCCCTTTATTGCAGCTACCGTCACTGCAGGACTTGATGGACTCCCAGGGCAAAGCTGTGGAGATGCCATCAGCAAAGTCTGCATTGGCACAAGAAAAACGTTGGTGGCCTAAAGAAAGACAGTGACAAAGCAATCTCTGCAGGAGACAGAGCTCTGTCTCTCAGCCACTTTGGTAAAGGCTCGTTTAATTTAGTGCCCGGTGGCTGAATTAAATATTTCTTGGCCTTATTAAACCAAGGATTTACTCCCCATTCTATTATTCATGGGGCTGCACAGTAAGTACCAGCCAGTCGGAGCATAATTAGCAAGGAATTATTTACAGAGATGAGAAACTGTTACAAAAGACAAGCAAACAGTGTCTCTGTGCCCTCCTGGAGCGGCCTGGCAGCAGGACACCGTGTGACACGACCCACGGAGGCCACCACTCCGCAGGGAAGAGTAACGGTGCCTTCAGCAGCGGGCACGGGAGGAACTCACAGAAACCACAAACAGGCAAACTGTCAGCATGATTCACCGAGTAATTATAGAATAATGCAGTGTAAACTATTAGGAGATAATAACAGTAAGTCAGGATTGACCCGTCTCCTTTAAAACGCCAGGCTGCCACACACACACACCCCCCACCCCGTCTACCCCCTGTTATTTGTTATCTCTGGAAGGCAGCTGCAAGCATGAGAGGAGCTAGACTTTCAAAAAGTGTTTGGCACTCCTCCCACCCTGGGATTCTCATGGAAAAACTGTCTGCTTATGGCCTGGATGAGTGTACAACATGCTGGATCAAGCACTGGATGGATGGATGGATGGACGGTCCCAAAGAGTGGTGTTCAACGGAGGGAAATCCAGCTCCTGTGAGGTCACAAGTGGTGCTCCTCAGGGCTCAGTTTTGGGACCATTTCTGTTTAATGTCTTTCTCAATGATCTCAATAAGGACATAAAGTGTATAATCTAAGTTTGCAGTTAAGCAGGGGTGTTGATCTGCATGAGGATAGGGAAGCCCTACAGAGAGACTTGGATAGATTGGATCAACAGGCCAATGTTAATGTGTGACCTTCAACAAGGCCAAGTGCCAGGTCCTGCACTTGGGCCATACCAATCCCATGGATGGCTACAGGCTTGGGGAAGTGTGGTAGAGGTTCTGGTTGACAGGTGACTGAACATGAGCCAGAAGTGTGCCCAGGTGGCCAAGAAGGCCAAGGGCATCCTGGCTTGCCTGAAAAAGAGTGTGACCAGCAGAAGTAGGGAAGTGATTGTCCCCCTGTGCTCAGCACTGGTGAGGCC
>VZTM01022891.1:48479-148005 GCA_013400555.1 Jacana jacana | reverse complement strand
AGCCTCAGTGCCACCCAGCATCATCTCATCCCCCAGTAGGTTTCTCTGGATGAGAACCAGATCCCCTTCTTGCTGGTGTTAACCTCATGCACCCACTGATTTCCTCTTGTCCCACCACCTGTTCCTTAGGAGAGGAGATGGACCTTTCAGATGATGCAACAGGCTACATCCCACCAGCGATGGGCAAAAGAAGGGCTGTGGAAAGCTGGCAGAGCCCACCCCGTGCACACTGAACTCCTAGATGTCATCCATGTCCCTCAGGAGCTGGAGTGTGTGGGGTCCAGCTGAGGGTCTCTTAGCACTTGGATGAGTGTCTCTTAGCACTTGCTAAAGTATAACCAGGGAACTCAAGCCAGGAAACCAACAGTTTCAGTAAAAACAAAGCTATGATCCGCCCCATGATGGCGTGCCCATAGCTGGCCTCTGCCCTGCACAGCAAAAACCAGTTTGGCTGAAAAGTTGAGGCAGACACCACTGAAACAAGTGAGAAGGAAGCTCAGAAAGAGGAGTTTCACCACAAACCCTGTGTTTTATCAGCAGGGCCAGGGCTTTTCAAGCAGCTCAGAGAAACAGCCCTTTATTGCAGCTACCGTCACTGCAGGACTTGATGGACTCCCAGGGCAAAGCTGTGGAGATGCCATCAGCAAAGTCTGCATTGGCACAAGAAAAACGTTGGTGGCCTAAAGAAAGACAGTGACAAAGCAATCTCTGCAGGAGACAGAGCTCTGTCTCTCAGCCACTTTGGTAAAGGCTCGTTTAATTTAGTGCCCGGTGGCTGAATTAAATATTTCTTGGCCTTATTAAACCAAGGATTTACTCCCCATTCTATTATTCATGGGGCTGCACAGTAAGTACCAGCCAGTCGGAGCATAATTAGCAAGGAATTATTTACAGAGATGAGAAACTGTTACAAAAGACAAGCAAACAGTGTCTCTGTGCCCTCCTGGAGCGGCCTGGCAGCAGGACACCGTGTGACACGACCCACGGAGGCCACCACTCCGCAGGGAAGAGTAACGGTGCCTTCAGCAGCGGGCACGGGAGGAACTCACAGAAACCACAAACAGGCAAACTGTCAGCATGATTCACCGAGTAATTATAGAATAATGCAGTGTAAACTATTAGGAGATAATAACAGTAAGTCAGGATTGACCCGTCTCCTTTAAAACGCCAGGCTGCCACACACACACACCCCCCACCCCGTCTACCCCCTGTTATTTGTTATCTCTGGAAGGCAGCTGCAAGCATGAGAGGAGCTAGACTTTCAAAAAGTGTTTGGCACTCCTCCCACCCTGGGATTCTCATGGAAAAACTGTCTGCTTATGGCCTGGATGAGTGTACAACATGCTGGATCAAGCACTGGATGGATGGATGGATGGACGGTCCCAAAGAGTGGTGTTCAACGGAGGGAAATCCAGCTCCTGTGAGGTCACAAGTGGTGCTCCTCAGGGCTCAGTTTTGGGACCATTTCTGTTTAATGTCTTTCTCAATGATCTCAATAAGGACATAAAGTGTATAATCTAAGTTTGCAGTTAAGCAGGGGTGTTGATCTGCATGAGGATAGGGAAGCCCTACAGAGAGACTTGGATAGATTGGATCAACAGGCCAATGTTAATGTGTGACCTTCAACAAGGCCAAGTGCCAGGTCCTGCACTTGGGCCATACCAATCCCATGGATGGCTACAGGCTTGGGGAAGTGTGGTAGAGGTTCTGGTTGACAGGTGACTGAACATGAGCCAGAAGTGTGCCCAGGTGGCCAAGAAGGCCAAGGGCATCCTGGCTTGCCTGAAAAAGAGTGTGACCAGCAGAAGTAGGGAAGTGATTGTCCCCCTGTGCTCAGCACTGGTGAGGCCACCCCTTGAGTCTTGTGTCCAGTTCTGGGCACCTCAGCACAAGAGAGATCTGGAGGGGCTGGAGCGAGCGCAGAGGAGGGACATGGAGCTGGGGAAGGGCCTGGAGAATAAATCTTCTGAAGGAGCTGGGACTGTTTAATTGGAGGAAGAGGAGACTGAGGGGACACCTCATCGCTCTCTAAAACTGTTTGAAAGAAAATTGCAGAGAAGTTGGTGCTGGTCTCTTCTCACAGGGAATTAGTGATAGAACAAGAGGGAATGGCTTCCATTTTGGGGAGAACCCCCTCCAGTGCTGCCACCAGTTCTGGGGCCACCAACAGCACAAGGACATGGAGCTGTTGGAGTGGGGCCAGAGGATGGGCTTTGAGGATGGGCTTTAAGGTCCCTTCCAACCTAAACTATTCTGTGATTCTATGATCTTTTTAATTCTATTGCAAGGAATGACCAAAATCTTACACTATTTGGTAAATCAGGCCAAAAAACATGCCTTGTTTGGGTCTGCCAAGCAAAAATAATACCAGGTAACTTAAGAAGATACCCCAAGACATGTCTCCAAATCCATGACAGCAGAGTAAAGGTGGTGATGGAGCTCAACATTTTGTTGGCTAATAGTTGTAGACGATGCTTGGCGGGTGGTGCAAAGACAATTTTGGGTCTCACACATCCCCTGTATGAGAGGCTCAGCTGGCAAAAGACTTGGACTGTCACAAGAAGGCCCTCCCCAGCTGTGCCGGAGAGCCTCGTGTCAACACTCCCTCCATCCCCAGCATTTCGTTATTAGGGCAGGCATAACTGCTTCGCCGTTGATCAGAAGGCAACACAGCAGGAACAGCTGTCCATCAGCTTGAAACTCAATTATCCAAGCTACAGCTCTCCTATGTGTAGGTGTAATCAGCTCCTTATGCAACATCTCATGCCCTCACCTACGGGTTATCATCCTCCATCATGCACTCACTAGACAGTTCATTACTTATGCAGGCACTAAGCAGTTACCCTTCCCCTTGGTGGGACCATGCTGCTCCTGATGGATGCCAAACCTTTTTCCCACATCAAGGGGCATCCTATAGACAAGGAAGAGGCTGGTGGTGCTGCTTACCAGGACCTGGGAAGAAGGTGGCAGCGTGGACCCCGGAGAAACACTACAACCCCCTCAACCTTGGGTTATAAAAACCTACATGGTCTATGATCAAGACCTGGAGGCTCCGCTCTGCAATGAATAGCGGTGCTAAAATGGGGAAAAAAACGAGGCCTGGCCTGTTCAGTTTTTTCACTCCGTCATGGTATATCCAGGAATATGACTCTAGGCAAGACTACAGCTTGTATTCACAGTTGAATTCTTTGGTGGCAAGAGCAATGAGCAATGATTTTTGTTCTCTGGGCTTCAATACTCATAACATTTCCATTTTTATGCCATTTGATTATGTATTAGACATTTAAGACACATTTATAATATTAACCTCTGCAAAGAGGCCACTCCTAGAACAGCTCTGTTCGCCTAGTTAAAATGCAGCTCTCGCCGTTGTCTGTACCTCAAGTGGTCTGAGTCGATGAATCAAAGATCTGAAATGCTAAAACATAAAAAAAAAATAAAAAAATTAAAACATATATATATAAAAATCCACGGGTGGGGAAAAGCCTTCTTTCCTAACAAATGACCTGCCACTCACTCCTTTGTCAAAGCGGCGCGGTTCTGCACAGCTGAACCCAAAGTTGTACTTTGCGACCCTGAATCCCATTGGATGCTCCGTCGTCTTGCGACACCATGGGGTGGGGGAAAGAAGGTGACATACTGGGCGGCTGGTGGGAAGCGTGCTGACCTCCTGTGGTGTCCCAGGGTCGGGATGGGGACACGCAGGGGTGATGCACCCTAGTTGGTGGGGTTTTATTGAGATGTGGCAAGGAGAGGAGAGCACCAAGAAGGGTTTTCTGCCAGTGAAAAGTGTCAAAAGTAGTGAAGGGCTTTCCTCTAGATCCTAGTGAGTCCACCTAAATACAGAGGTAGACCTTTGGTGACAAGTGGTGCCCCTCAGGGGTCCATACTGGAACCAGTACTGTTTAGTATCTTCCTCAGTGACACGAACAGTGGGATTGCATGCACCCTCAGCAGGTTTGCAGATGATACCAAGCTGTGTGGAGCAGGCAACACACTGGAGAGAAGGGATGCCTTCCAGAGGGACCTGAACAGGCTTGAGAAGTGAGCCTGCACCAGCCTCATGAAGTTCAATAAGGGCAAGTGCAGGGTCCTGCACCTGGGTCAGAGCAACCCCCAGTCTCCACACAGGCTGGGGGATGAAGGGATGTAGAACAGCCCTGCCAAGAAGGACTTTGGGGTACTGATGGGTGAAGAGGAGGCTCCAGGGAGATCTTATTGAGGTCTTCCAGTACTTCAAGGGGGCTTATAAGAATGATGGGGACAAGTAAGCCGAGCCTGTTAAGACAGGACAAGCAGTAATGGCTTTAAACTAAAAGAGAGAAGATTTAGACTAGCTCTCAGGAAGAAATGTTTTATGCTGAGGGTGGTGAGACTCTGGCTGAGGTTGCCCAAAGAGATGAGATATGCCCCATCTCTGGAAACGTTCAAGGTGAAGTTGAACAGGGCTCTGAGCAACCTGGTCTAGTTGAAGATGCCTCTGCTCATGGCAGGGGGTTGGACTAGATGGTCTTTAAAGGTACACTCCAGCCCAAACTATTCTATGATTTTCCTCATCCCATCCAGTGGATGAGCCATTTGGTCACGCTGACCCTCCCCTGCCCTCCAAGCTGGTTTGGCATTTCATTAATTGCTCAGTCTCGGTAAGTTATTATTCTGTTCATGTTGCAGAAGCAGCCCAAGATCCTACCAGAGGATATGGACCTCTTGGTGCTGCCCACATGTCTCACCAGAAAAGATTTGTGGAAGCACAAGGACCTGAACAGAGGCTGCAGAAGTCAGACAGCTGTGGCAAACACAGGGGAGAGTGAATATCCATCACACAGTATAACACCAACCCAATCCAAAATCCAGAGTGAAGAATATCAGCTTGTTTTGACCCATTCATGCCTCCTACTCTCATCTCCCATTATCCATTACAGGGATAAGGGTATCATCTCATTGCACAGTATTTCCTCATGGTTGTAAATGGCTTGACACAACCACAGTGAGAAGTGTAGAAAAATAGTAATTGTCTTTCACACACACTACTAACCACATAAGGCCAGAGAACCAACATGGAGCATAATGAGAGAACCAAGGTAGCAATCTGTCTTTAGAATCATAGAATCATTTTGGTTGGAAGAGACCCCTGGGATCATAGAGTCCAACCATCAGTCCCACTCTACAAAGGTCTCCCCTACACCAGATCCCTCAACACCACATCTCAACAACTCTGAAACACAGTCAGGGATGGGGACTCCGCCCCCTCCCTGGGCAGCCCATTCCAGGCTCTGACCACTCTTGCTGGGAAGAATTCTTGCCTCATGGCCAGCCTAACCCTACCCTGCTGCAGCTTCAAGCCATTCCCTCTCCTTCTATCGCTCATTGCCCGTGAGAAGAGACCAGCACCAACCTCTCCCCAATGTCCTTTCAAGCAGTTGTAGAGAGTGATGAGGTCTCCCCTCAGCCTCCTCTTCCTCCAACTCAACACTCCCAGCTCCCTCAATCGTACCTCAGAAGATTTATTCTCCAGGCCCTTCCCCAGCTCCGTGTCCCTCCTCTGCACTCGCTCCAGCCCCTCCAGATCTCTCTTGTGCTGAGGTGCCCAGAACTGGACACAATGAGCTCTGTCCATGAACTCTTTAAATGAGCTCTGCCCATCCTTGCCTGGTAGTGAGGGTCTTTCTGAAAGCAGTGTGAACTCAGGAAAATGAAGATGGTATCGTAACTCACACAAGAGGTGAAGAGCACAAAGGCCGAAGGAGGAGTGCAAAGCCTACCTTCTGTGCTCTGTAGCCAAAACCTTTCACCTTGCAGCTTTAATGAAAATTCTTTTCTTTTTCTTCCCAGCTTTGTACGACGTGTGCCTGCCCTCCTGGGGTTTATATTTAATGGCACAAAGAGTCACCAAAAGGAGACTCAGGAGCCACATGACTCCAGCAGTGATGCTAGAGGAACCCCTAAGCTGCTGATACCCCACTGTTTGTGCCATCCCAGGTGGGCTGAAGGCAGTGTTGTTGCCTCAATACACGCGTTATTTTGCCAGGCAGTGCGGGATCTTAATGTATGTACGCTATAATTACTTTTAGTTTCTCCCTTCTCTTTTATTGTAATTTGCTTGCTAATTATCGTTACAGAATCTTAACTCAGTTGTTCCCATTCATCTTAAATTAATTATAAGGTAGTCCATACTAATTTAACACCAGGACACCAGGGTTGTTTCTTTTTTACTTTTTTTTCTTTTTAATCTCAAGGTTTGAGGCTTGTTGCCGACGTGCTAAAACCAGTCATATTGGAAAAACAGCTCTGAAAGTGATGTTACAGAAAACATCCACTCCTGTTTGAAAGATTCCAGACTAAACAGGCTCCATCTGAGATGGGAAAAGAGCTGCTTTCTCACCTGCTTCCAGTTCTACACAGAGGTCTACCTGCTCCCAGGGCTACCAAGCTCATTTCTTTAATTGCCAGGTGCCCTAAGTGTTTCGACACACACCTTTCAGATGATCAGCCTCAAGGACTAAACCCTCAGAGCTAGGGTCCCACCTCCCAGAGCTTCCTTTGCAGTTCTCCATCTCGCTTAAACATCCTCTTAATTGTGCAGGAACTTGAGAGGACTCATTATCTGTTGCTCTTGAGGTGTTAATGGGAGAAAAAAGCCATCTCCTAATGGACCTACACTCCCAGGGACAGAATATTTACCAAGCCTGCAGTGAGATGCATTCCCAGTTAGCTGTTAGGGGACTGGTATTTCTGGACAAAGGATTCATGGGAATGCCTGTTTTTGATAACACCAAAGGTTTAAGCTGTCTTGTTGCACAGATTAAATCTCAGCTGGGGAACAAGTTTCAGATGAAACCTTCTTGGGTACAGACTTGGTGACACTAAGGCTTTTACTGAATTCATGTCAGTCAGTAGTTTTGCCCCCCAAAAAATACAATCAAACCCTCCCCTGAGTCGAGGAGCCTTCTGTGAGGTACAATCAGAGTAGGTGGCTCCTGTCCCCAGGAGGCGGGTGGGTGGCTCAGCAGAGATTGCTGGCGGGACAGGGAAGCAGCAGGGTGGGATGGTGGATGGTGAAGAGATGGCTGTGCCGACAGCTGAGGAACTGAGCCCTGGCCACTCCATCACAGCGTATTATGAAGTGTGAGTACTGCCCTCTTTCAATCTTTTCTGGCTTCAGTGAAGTGTTTTATTATGAAGATGCCCCAGTAACAAATTCAGGTGCAATTGTATTTCCTCTAGAGATTTTTCTGAGTGATATAAATATATCAGAGGAAACACTATATATATAATCTACAATATTTTTCTCCTTTTCCCTGCAGCCCTCATCATGTCTCTGTGCCTTTCGGGACCCTGGAGGCCTGGCTGCTGTTGCCCACAGTTCTCAGCATCCTCCCCCGGAGGTTGCAATGGGCCATGAGAGAGTTCAACACGAAGCTCAGCTTTTAAAAATACTCATCTAGATGGGGCTGGGGAACGGCCTTGCTCTGTATAAATGTTGTAAATGCAGGGATGCTCGTCCCTCTCCTTCGCAGAGCCAGCTGGGATCTAGCTAGTGTTTTGTTTAAAAGACTACTTGCAAGGTGTGCACAGAAGCCTTGAGCCCCGATGCCAGGGCTGGAGGGTTAATAAACATGACAAGCAGCCCATAAAATCCCCCTTGCTCTCCCCAGTTGCCACCGCAGGGAATGCAAATCAACCCACCCATTAATGTTGCAGCATAAATAGAGGCTGAAAGATACTCCCGCCGCTTACAGCCAGCCAAAATGTCCCTCAGGAAGCTCTCAATTAGCCTCCTGTCTCCGAGGCTTTGCTTGATACAGTCCCCATTAAAAGATACTGCCAGGGAGTTGTGATTTTGGGATCTTAGAAAGAAATAAAGGGTAAATAAAAAGTAAAACATAGGTCTGCTTGCTAAACTGTGCTGATGGGGGTAAGGAGAGAGGCTGGCAGAAGCTGGGGAGGGACTTTTTACAAGGGCATGGAGTGATAGGATGGGAGTATTTACTTGAAACTGAAAGAGGGAGATTTAGGAGATATTAGGAAGGAATTCTCTGCTGTGAGGGTGGTGGGAGCCTGGCCCAGGTTGCTCAGAGAAGCTGTGACTGCCCCATCCCTAGAAGGGTTCAAGGCCAGGTTGGAGGGGGGTTGGAGCAACCTGCTCTGGTGGGAGGTGTCCCTGCCAGGGGATGGCACTACGGAGGGATTAAGGTCCCTTCCCACCCAAACCATTCTGTGATTCTATAAGCAGGCAGGGGAGAATGCTGGGCTTTTGTTTGACATGTGCTCCTCACCCCATCATCCCCTCTACATTGCCACCTTTGTGTTTCTTTCCAGAAATTGTCCTCTAGGCTGAAAGTTCACTTCAGAGCAAATCAACAGATCAGACGCCATGTCACTGAGGAGCTGTATCCTAAGAAAGCCCATGTCCTACCTGCCATGGGGCTGCCGGGTGAGGGTAGCATCACCATTGCCTGGTGGGCAAGGATGTTGCCTTGGCCAAGCCAGGGCTGGAGAAACCCTCCATGAATGGCATCATCTGGATGAATGGATCCAGGTGAGGTGCTTCCAGTGGACACATGAAAAAAAGGATTTTGTGCCTCCTTTGGTTTTTCACATTACTCTTCCTGGCATTTCCTCTCCCCACCCACCCTGGGGTTCCCATTTTAATGCACCTTTGCATTAAAACACTGGTTGAGATGAGCACAAGCTTTCAGGTTCATGGTTTTGAGCTCAGATTCTTACCATCACCCAAAAACACACTTCAAAGCCCACTTTAGTACTCTCTCTTCATCCCCACTACTACCTGTGTTTATTTCCTAGCCACTCAAAGCGCTCTGCGTGTGCTTGTGCCCAGCTCCGTGTTGTGCTGTGGTGCGCGGGGGTGTGTTTGACTCAGGCGGTGTCTCTGGATACTATTCTAAAGCAAGCAGTAATAAATAAGTCTACACCATGCTGTGCTAATTAGGGAGCACGGCTGACAGCATATTGGACGTCCTCATTTCAAGACAGCCTGAGACGAGGGCCTTCCACAGCTCATGTCTATTATGGAATCCACCAGGCCATGAGTCCGGCCTAAAAATAGCCACCATAATTAAAAACAGAATTCAAGGCACAAGCAGAGGTATCACAGGCAGATGTAGCTCCTTGTAAACACAACATTTAAGCACCTAATAAGCATGCAGCATATCACCAAGAAAGAAGAAGATAGGAGAAGGTCAGTCCTCCTTCTATTAGTCACGGAGAGAAACTGAATGCATTTGATTTGTTCAATACATGTCAGATCTTTAATGGGAATTTCATTTACCTGTAATATTTATCATAAATTGTTTTGCAAGAGAAAAGCTGGCTGGAGGGCCCCTACAGCAGAAGTGTATTTGTGAGCTCTTTACTCCGAGTTTCTCTTTGAGATGGTCCTTGGAAGAGCTGGCCGAGGAGGAGACAAAGGAGGTTTGAGGCCAGTCACGAAGCAAGGAGACTGAGGAATCATTGTAAATGGGTGGTCATAAAGGTGAATTATAGAATCATAGAATCACCTGTGTTGGAAAGGACCTTTAAGATCATCTAGTCGAATCATCAACCTGACTCATAAAAACCATCACTAAACCATGACCCTGAGCACCACGTCAACCGGTCTTTTAAATCCCTCCAGGGATGGTGCCTCAACTACAGGCTTGGTGCATTGCTACAGGCTTGGGGCTGTGTGGCTGGAGCTGCCTGGCGGAAAAGGACCTGGGGGTGCTGGTCAACGGGCGGCTGAACATGAGCCAGCAGTGTGCCCAGGTGGCCAAGAAGGCCAANAGAAATAAAACTAACTACATAATGGTGGAGTCCCCATCCCTGACTGTGTTTAAGAGTAAATTAGATGTGGTGTTGAGGGAGCTGGTGTAGGGGAGAACTTGTAGAGTGGGGCTGATGGTTGGACTTGATGATCCCAAGGGTCTCTTCCAACCTAAATGATTCTATGATTCTATGATTCAACCCCTGCCCTTGGCAGCCCATCCCAAGGCTTGATAACCCTTTCTGTGTCAAAATTTTTCCTAATATCCAACCTGAACCTCCCCTGGCACAACTTGAGGCTGATTCCTCTTGTCCCGTCGCCTATTCCTTGGGAGAAGAGACCGACCCCCCGTGGCTACACCCTCCTTTCAGGGAGTTGGAGAGAACGAGAAGGTCTCCCCTCAGCCTCCTTTTCTCCAGGCTGAAGACTTCCAGCTCCCTCAGCCTCACCTCACAACACTTACTTTCAAGCTCCATTGCTCATCTCTGGACCCACTACAGCACTCCAATGTCTTTTTTGTAGTGAGGAGTCCAAAACTGGACACAGCTCTCAAGGTGGGGCCTCACCAGTGCCCTGTCCAGGGGGATGGCCACTGCCTCAGTCCTGCTGGCCACATTGTTCCTGATCCAGGTCTTCTTGGCCACCTGGGCACGCTTCTGGCTCATGTTCAGCCCACAGTCCACCAACACCAGCAGGTCCTTCTCTGTCAGGCAGCTCTAGCCACTCTGCCCCCAGCCTGTAGAGCTGCAAGGGGTTGGTGTGACCCAAGGGCAGGACCTGGCACTTGGCTTTGCTGAACGTCATCCTGTTGGTCTCAGCCCATGGATGCAGCCTGTCCAGATCCCTCTGCAAAGCCTTTCTACCCTCAAGCAGGTCAACACTCTCCCCCAACTTGTTGTTTTTTGCAAACTGACTGGGGGTGCACTTCATCCCCTCATCCAGATCATTGATAAAGATGTTAAGGAGAACTGGTCCCAATACTGAGCCCTGGGGGACACCACTCGTGACCGGCCACCAACTGGATTTAACTCCATTCACCATCACTCCCTGGACCTGCCCCTCCAGCAAGTTATTAACCCAGTGGAGAGTTCTCCATTCCAAGCCATGGGCCTCCAACTGCTCTGGGAGAATGCTGTGGGAGACTGTATGAAAGGCCTTGCTAAAGCCCAGGTAAACAAGATCCACAGCCTTTCCCTCCTTCCTCAGGGGAGCAGGGCAGAGCATGGCTATTTGCAGCTCTGGGATGTTGAAAGGAGCAGCACATCATGGCCTCAGCCCCATCCAGGCTGTGCTAAATACGAAGTTGCTTTCTCTGAACATTTCTCTGAGACTGAAATTCTAGCTGCTGCACAAAGCCCTCCCTGTGGGGATACGCCGCAAGGTTTTCGGGGCAGAAATCACCTTCTTCTCCTTGCCTTTGAGGAATCTGAGCTGCCTGGATCTATGTCAGTGCTTTTCTCACCCTCGGGTACACAGACATTTCAGAATTTGCTCCTGTGTGCAGTGAGCAATCCCGCACCGAACTAAACCATGCCGATTTAATGCTCAGGATGCTCAGGATGCTCAGGACCCCAGGCTACCTCCAGCCCAGGGTGACAGATTTGTCACCGTGCACTTGGAGACTGTTTCGTGCCATGTTGGATTTTCTAGCCAGTAAACTCGTCTTCATCCACACAGGACCCTGCGCTCTTTTTCATGGCTTCTCTCCATCCCAGCATTGCATGAACCTGGGCTGCAGCAACAAAGCAGCATCGCTGTCGTCATAGCCATCACCCCAGGAGCTAGAAAAGCATTTTGAGGTTCTCCTGTGATCTCACCTGGGGCAGGATTTTCTCTTCAAAAACCAACATGTTGGGTGTTTGTTGGTTTTTTTTTTCTTACTGAGTCCCTACTGTGTCAAGGTCACCTTCTACTTGTTTAAATGGGGATTAGGAAAAAAGTGAAGACTCCTGATCCAAAAGGCACATCCTCCTCGCTGCCTGCCCAGAGCCCTGCAGGTATGGAGCCAGCTTCTTTGCAGGGCAGCCTGGCGCATAGTGATTAGCCCACAGGCACAAATGAGTTTGGAAATGATGAGTATCGACTTGGGAGAAGTCCAGGAGCGGGGAGACTTCTAGTAAATACTACCCTGAACCTCAGGATTTGGCTGCATTTTCATGTCTTGTCCTTGGTGTACAAGCCCGGGGCGGTGTGCCCGGTGGATGCATCGGATCGATGTTATTACCAGGCTGTAACTGTTTCATCACCACTTGAGAGGAGCAGAATTGGGGTGCGATGGCTGAAGGCAGGGAAAAGGGATGCTTTTCTTTTCCTGTTTACCCCTATTGCTCTGCTGATGCTCTCACTCAGGGTTGCCCAGCTCTGTGACTACTCATTAGTTATTCATCCCGGGTGGATTTAGGGCTCATTTCAAAGCCAAGGAGAAAGGGGAGATCCACTGAAGTCAGTGGAGCTACATCATGAAGAGCACAGCAGAGACGCTGGTCCTGGCCCACTGTGCCCACGGTCACTCATCTTCATCAAAGCGACACTTCTCGCCGCTCGTGGAGGGAACAGCTATTATCTCGCTGTTTAATGAACTTCACCACAGTGAGCTAAATCCTTTGGTGGGCATGACTGGCACTGCTCCTTCCAATTAAAAATGTACAATTAACACCTCATGCCACCCTTTCCAGCAGGACAACTGTTGGGAAATGTCCCTGATCCCTTCTGTCGCGGGATGGCCCTTGCGCTGTCACTTGTCCCCCGTGCCTGGCACGCTGTTCAATACCCAGAGGTTGGCACCGGAGGGCTCAGCCACCCCTTCCCTCACAGGCTGGCTGACACACGTGTCATACACCACCAACCACAGGGGAATAGGAGTTGGAGATGCTGGGACTGGGAGTGGAGACGGTTTCCAAATACCATCATGAGAACTTACTAGGAGTCACGGCTGAGACAAACGGCTGGGGGTCAGAGGGACACGTAAGTGCCCAGCACATCATGTAACTGGCATCGCCCAGAGATGGCTCCATCCTCAGAGGATTTGTCCTTTTCTCTCTTTTTTTGTTTCCCACTAGAAATAAGGATTGATATTCCATCATCACACCCCGACGAGGGCTGGGAAGGCTCAAGGAAAGAGAGAACACACTGATTTTTCTCCAGCTGGGCTGAGCTCTGTCCTTGTTTGTGCAGGAGTGGGTCTTTGAGTCTGTGTGTGTGTCCCTCTGCAGGTGCACAGATGTGTCTGTCTGTGGGGCTGCAGGTGGATAGGGTGGGCTTCAGCTGCCCAAACGTGGTACCTAGGGATGTTCAGCATGCCCCAAGATGTCCCAGGCAGTCATGGGTCTGCCCGATCACACACGGGACCTCCACAGATCTGTTACTTCTCTACTACCAGCGTCTCTGCTGTGCTCTTCGCCATGGAGCTCCACTGACTTTGGTGCATCTTCCCTTTCTCTTTGGCTTTAAAAGGAGTCCTACATCCACCCAGGACCAATTGCTGATGAGTAGTAACAAAGCTCACACACAGAACTGCTGGAGGCCAGGAGTCATCTGAAATGGACGCCGGCCATCCACAATGGCATCAAACACCTATGAGAGGGCTACTGCATCCTGCCTAAGTGTCTAAGGACCACTAAAGCTCCTAAGGATGACACAGGAGAAGGAAATTGCCACTAGAATGGCTACTTTCCCTTGAATTTCTCTCATCCATAAAGAATTGCAACCACCAAAGCACCCTCAAACAACAAAAGCCTGCAGAGAGGGCAGTGACACTGCCCCAGGAGCCAGGGGAAGGAGGAAGGGAGCTGCCAACGGATGCTGTCAGCTCTTTACTGCTAACTCCGAGAATACAAGAACTTGCAAAGACCCAGACCCAGAATGGCAGATGAATTAATAATATATAGAGATTAAGAGGGAACAGGGTCTTCGATGCGAAGGGAACACATACACAAACCCCCACACACAAGGAAGAGGGAACAAAGGTTCAGAGTCCTTGAGAAATGTGTTTTGTCTGTAAAACCCGGCACGGAAGACTGCTGCTGCTGTTTCACTCTCCATATAACCTGAAATAAAACACCTTCTTCAGTAAAAATCAACTGTAAATGGCTGTGTGTTTCTGTGTGTCCCAAGAGGAAGAACAAGAACATTGCCCTCTCCAAGGTAGGGAGAAGAAGGCAATTAATTTTCTGCAAATGTTCATCTTTTTGAATGAATTTGCTTTGTTTGGGCAAGGGTTCACTGTGGGTATCCATTCTCGAGCTGTTCTAGCAGCCCAAAATCCCTTGCCACTGCTTTTACCCAGCAGGCTCATGTTGGAGCTGTTCTAGCCTTGAGTTGAAGATGGAGTTGGTCAGATGAGAGAAGCCAATTTGTTGAGCCTGAAATACTTAACTTGAATTATCTTCGCTAAGAGTCCCTCTAATCATATTCAAAGCAAATTGATACCAAGAGCATTTGGCTGATCTGACTCATATCAAGGGACTGGGGTTTACAAAAGGCACAGGTCTGATATTCTGCCATTTTAAAGCCCTTAAAAAAAAAAAATCTTTGGAGTTGGTGAAATTCCCAGATTCAAGAGGAGGTTTATAAAGTACTAGACACCACAAGCTAGACGCAGCCCTCGAAGCTGGTGGAGATTAAATGGGGGAGGATTTGGCTCCTGGCAACCATGAGGCTGCCAGACCAAGCCCTGACTCCACCTGCAGGGGAAGAGATCACCCTTAGATTTCCTGCTGGAAACCTCAAGGTGCAGCTGTAGATACAAACCTGCTCCTTCAGTGTCTGAAGGCAGACTTTTTAAGCTTAAAGGGAGAAAAAAATGTAAAAGGAAAATTTCCTTGGGAGTTGCTGTCTGTTATCACATCCTGTTATTCCCTGAGGATTGCAAACAGAAGGCACCACTTCACCAGTGGTGCTAGGGATGTCCCCTGCGCTCCATTTCTTTCTCCACACTTGTCCCCAGGAGTAAAGCACGGGAGTTTCCTTCTCCATCGGTTCACCCCTCGCTCACACAGGTATACAGCCGCACGCACGCCTGCACACACAGCCCTTCCTTCCATCTCTCACCCACAGCCCCTGATTTATTCACTCATCGACACTCAATGCGGGATGTTTAAGGGAATGGTGTAGTTCAGCCCTTTGGCATCTTTAACTGCTGCTAAAGGTGGATTTATTTAGGCTGATCCGCTGCAACTAAACACTCACCCTGTGTCTAGGTCCCTCAAGATAATTTAATGTCTTTAGGAAAATCAGGCTGAGGAAGACTGTAAGAAGAGGTTTCTCCTCTTGGGTAGACTTACTTGGCTCAGCATGAGGCAAGTGTTGCACCAGCACATTGGGTACATGCTGTCCTCCCATCGGGGAGACAAAGGAACTACTTGTAACAACAAAACAGCCTCCAACCACCTCCAAGAGTCCTCCAAGAGTTCTCCAAGAGTCCTCCACGTGTTCAGGATGCAGTAGACACGTCATGGCAAATGCCAACACTATGTTGGTACATGGCTCTGTATAAACCACTGCAGAATCATAGAATCATAGAATCATTCAGGTTGGAAGAGACCCTTGGGATCATCAAGTCCAAGCATCAGCCCCACTCTACAAGTTCTCCCCTACACCAGATCCCTCAACACCACATCTAATCTACTCTTAAACACAGTCAGGGATGGGGACTCCACCCCCTCCCTGGGCAGCCCATTCCACTGACTGACCACTCTCTCTGTGAAAAACTTTTTCCTAATGTCCAGCCTAACCCTACCCTGCTGCAGCTTGCAGCCATTCCCTCTTGTCCTGTCGCTCATTGCCCATGAGAAGAGTCCAGCACCAACCTCCCTACAGTGCCCTTTCAAGCAGTTGTAGAGAGTGATGAGGTCTCCCCTCAGCCTCCTCTTCCTCAAACTAAACAACCCCAACTCCCTCAATCGATCCTCATAAGCCTTATTCTCCAGACCTCTCACCAGCTTCGTTGCCCTCCTCTGTAAGGAGGCAGACCTTCAGACACCAGTGCTATGGACCTCCCTATGCCCAAGGACAGCAATGAAGGCCTTGAAATGCCGCAGTGGGTCTCATTGCTGCCACCCTGCCATCCCTAGGGATGGAGGGAAATAGGGAAACGCATTCATGAAAGGTCTCTAAATCTCACCTTTCTCTTTGCCCAGGGGACAGGATTCACTTGCTGTTCTTTACTCCTACCAAGAGGTGGCAATGGGCAATTCTGTATTGGCCTCAGCAAGGAAGTCCCCCTGAATTTTCATTTCCACCAGCCAGTGACACATGTAGGCTCTCCACTGGGGATTGCGTGAGCAAAGTTCCTGGGCTGGAAGGGGGAGAGGGAGGAGTGAGGCTATAAAAGCAAAAAAAGGACACTTGGAAAGCAAAAATGACATTGATTGTAAAGAGCAAGAGCAAAACTGCCATTTGCAAAGGGCAAAGCATCTCCAGGGAAAAGTGGAGAACATTATCGATAGATGGATAGTTCGGAAGGAGCACAAACTGAGAAGATTGTTTAATAATGCGACAAGGAATCCTTAATTAGTGCATGCAAAAGAACCATCCCATAAGCAACTGCAGCTGATCCAGACATGGCAAAGCCAAACACAAGAGTCAGAAGATCATAAGTCAGCTCCCTTTTTCCCCTGGGTGGTGATACTGGCCAACTATTGCAGTATTATCATCAGATACACGTATATATATGTGCAAACATTCATTTCTTTTTCATTTGGCTTCTGAACCTTGGAGGATGAATGCGGGTCACATTTGCAGAATACAGAGGGTCAGCAGCTTACTACAGAAGGAAAAAATAGCCAGAGGTCCTCTCCCGCTCTCCCACCCTGTGGTTCCATTAGGCAGGGATGGATAAAGCCACCAGACCCTGTGAGAGATGCAGTGACATGGAGGGGAGCAGAGAGCACTGGAGATCTGGATGTCTCCATTGCTTGCCTACTCAGTCATGGCTCTTTCCAGCCAGTGGGGGCTGGCTTTAGCTTGAGTCATGGTTATTATCAAAGCTGGCATCTGTGTTGCTGCAGTTCCTAGAGCTCCTGGATGCGGTTCTGTCATCGCCTCCCTGTCTAGGAGGCCAGTGGGTGACCCTGCAGCAGCCATACAGCATGTGGGTGCTGAGTGCCCCCATGAAGATGCAGTAACCCTGCCTATGGCCCTGTCTTTGTCCTCACCATCCACATAGGAGGTATCTCAGAAGAGCAGAGTCTTGCCCTTCCCACTTACTGACCCTTCCCTCTGCAGCTTTGGGTTATGAAAAAGAACCCCCTCCTCCAGGAGATGATGCTGACGTACCAGGAAGCTTTATGAGACCCATAATCAATTCCCCAACCCGCTGCAGAAACAGTTTCACATTGTGGACTCTACTTGGCAATTACACTCCTGTGCTGACCTTTAAATCACATCTGCTTTCCCTGGAGAGCACTGAGCTGAGAGGTCACAGCCACACCACGTGTATGCACTGAGGTGCCTGACATTTGGGGAGGAAACATAAAGGTGATTTCAATCTTCTTGTAGCTCCAAGGTGCTATTGAAATAATATGACATGAAATAACATCTCTTCAAGGCCCAGCTGCAGCTAATGGAAGATTGGGAGAGAGATTGTTCCAAGGGATGGCCCAAGACCTTTGTTAAAAGGCTTGTTAAGTCCAGTCTTAACAAGTTTGTCCCCTTGGGCAGAGCCCTTTCTTGCCTGCAGACAGTGGAGACGTGGGGTGGATGCAGGATGCTTCAGCAGGTGGCATGGGCTGTCTGGTCACCAAGTAGTGCCAATGTGTGGGCCCAGTTTTGGAGGAGACAATCAGGACAGACCTGGTTCGACCAAAAGTGACATCTGAGCAAAGCGCTGAATCTACTTTGGTTGGGTTTTTGGCACAGCCAGAGCCCATGGGTTCACAGGCCATCAACACTTGGATGGGGCCTCAGCAAGGTCAGCACCTTCCTTCTGCACAGATTGGCATCTTCAAGGAGTCCCTCAACCCATCTAAAAGCAGCCACATGGGAAAGGGAAGCTGAAGCTCTCCTGGGAGGGCTAATTCCTCAGCTTAGCTGCAAGCATCCCAGTTTGAGCTGTCCATGCAGCATCCAGCATCCCAGCTGCAGATGTGGCTGGCTTTGGAGAAACCCACGTTTCCAAGCTCTGTTGCACAGGGGAAATCACTTGTGGCCCTGAGTGTGAATGCAAAACCACCTCGGGGAAATGGCGTGTAAAGCAAAGCTTGGCTCAGTTGTGAGACTGAAGAGATCTCAGGCTCTCTGGGTTAACAAAATGTGTGTGTGGGGTTCTGCCTAGAATACTGAATTTCTTCCTTTCCTACTTACATTCACCATGCTGAAAAACCCCTGAAGCGTTCATAAGAAGGGAGCCAACCAAAGACAAACACGGATTAGGAAAGCAAAGAGGATTTGTTGGGCTTTGAGGCTACAGGTGTCCTCACTGGGCAACGGCATGTTCTTCATCGCTTCTGGCTGGAGGTCATTTGAGAGAAACAGCTTTAGCTGTTGGTTATAGCACATGAAACCCTCTGGTTGTGGCCTCCCTTTGCAGTCAGTGGAGATCTGCTCTGGACCAGCAAGCGGAGAAACTCTTGATGAGGGAGGGGAGCCATGGGATGAGGAGGAAGGGTTTGACCCTGAAAGAGGGGAGATGGAGATGAAATGTGGGGAAGAACTTCCTCGGTGTGAGGGTGGTGAGAGCCTGGCTCAGGTTGCCCAGAGAAGCTGTGGCTGCCCCTTCCCTGGAGGGGTTCAAGGCCAGGTTGGACGGGGCTTGGAGCCACCTGGTGTGGTGGGAGGTGTCCCTGCCCAGGGCAGGGGGTGGCACTGGGGGGGTCTTAAGATCCCTTCCAACACAAACCATTCTGTGATTCTATGATTCCATAGTGTTCCTGAGGTGTGATTCCCCTGAGGGAGCTGGTGACCCTTCCTCAGATAAATCCCAGCTTCATATCTGGGGTAGATGCCTCCACCCAAGCTGCCCTACCCAAATGGAGTGGGTTTTTTGTGTGTCAGTGTCTTAAATATCTGTGCAGACATGTAAGAGAGAATAAGGGCACATATATTTGTCTTCAGCACTGAAAAGATACAAAAAATTAGTGCCCTAGGTTGCTTTTTACCACCCTCAGCTATGAAAAACCTCAAACGCCGCTGAACAAGACGTGTACATTTTCCTGATGTGTTTCAGTGCAGAATCAAGCCGATTAATAAAACCTCTGCTGAAGGTGATCAGAACTGCCCTACCTTATTTTGCACTGACCTCCACCACCTTTGGCTCAGAACGTTCCTGGAGCTGCACACACCGAGGGAGGGAGATATTAGCATTTTTATACACTTGACCTCTATGTCCGCACTTGCCTTACGCATCTTCTACAAGGCATCACCGGAGATGGGATCCAGGCTTTGGATACATGAAGCTTATTACCATTCCGACTGAATTTGCCTTACTATACTCCTTTGTTTTCGAAGGGGAAACGGAGGGCACTTACAGGACCACAGTTAGGGGGTGGCAATGACCTCCAGAGGAGGTCCCACCTGGAACGGCGGCAGCTTCAGGCTTCTACAGGCCCCACCAGCAAGATCCACACTGTTCACCCTTTGCAGCAGGGTTTTGCATTCCCTGGCAGCAGCCAGTCAAGTAAATTGTTTATTGTACAATTTAGGTAGGTTCATCCTAGGTAGAACAGTGTAAATAATTGATTTTTTTATATTTTTTATTTTGGCTTCACTGGCGATTTCGAACAAACAAATAAGCAAAGAAAAACATTGCTGTGGGTCAACTCGAAATGTAGCTCCTCAAAATTGGATTTGGTCATCAGAAAGTTGGAAAAAAATGAACTTTGGGTTAAGAGGGATGTTTTGTTTGCCCTAATAGAAAATGTTCCATTTGGAAGCCAAGTATTTTCTTTAATAACAGTGTAAATATAACTTCAGAAGGTTTCTAACCAAAGAGTGTTTATTTGCTACATTATTATATTTTGTCTGCTGTTTTGTTTGTGGGTGTCACGGGCAATTCTGCAAGGCTGAAACCCATCCAGGGAACAGTTTGCTGCTGCCGCTGCATCTCTCTCCTTCCCAAGACAAAAGGACTTGGAAAAATATCTCACCCAGGTGAAGTTGTAGCTCTTTAAGAACCTTTTTCATGTATGTTTTCAAATCACCTTTTACCCAGTATACTTGGAATGTATTAAAATGCCAGGTTTACCTGTGAGCAGAGGAGGTGAAACCGGCCCCGGGCAGGAAGCCAGCCCAGGGGCTATCTGTGGATAAGCTGGGACAGAAGTAATGGGAACCCTCATTTTCCTCCTGCAGGAAAGGCCTTAGAGTGCAATACAGAGATTTTGTGCAGTTTCAGCTTCATGAAAAGGACTCCTGAAGGTCCTGAATAGGATGACTTGCTTCACCAATGCTGTAAAAATGAATCCTCTGATCCTTGTGATCTATCCACTCTCTGCAACCTCCGGAATTCAGTTTTTGGGGGAGAAAGTATGCCTTGTGCAGTGATGGTGTTGATCCTTCCTCTCCTTCCCCAAGATAACACACTTGGGCTGGTCTTGTTGGAGGTCATGAAAGAGCCTCTGGTGGGGCTGATAACTGACCCCAAGAGACCTGACTGGTTGCATGTTTCTTAGAACTCCTGTTTACTGTGATATCCAAGTGCCATTACATCAGCCCTTGTTTCTAAGCACCAGATATAAATCTTCCCCGCAGGGACAAATAGCAGGCAGTAGAAGAGACAGAGAATTCAGATGTAAGAGAGCAGCTGACGGTTTAAAATTAACTAAATCCTCGCTCTTTTCATGTTTGTACCATTCCCAGCTGAGTCTATGGTAAGCCTGAAACGAGGAGATCCTATCAAAGCCTTTGGTGATATCTCATCTGACGCTACGTGAACAGCAAAGTCACCACCCAACAAAAATCACTTTTGAACTCTGTGCGGCAGCAGCCCCGCTAATTGCATTGCAGATTAATGAGTCTTTCACTAAAGTCCTAATTGCATAATGAGAACCTTATAGTTCACTTTTAACTACTGAACTGTTTCCAAATTAACCCGGCGATGCACACGCACCCATTGCAACTTGTAGTTGGGCTGATTTGCATAGGATAATTACAAGTGTTTTGCTCTGTAAGTGGCTCTCTGCTTTCCCGTACGGCGCGTTGGTTTCTGCTCCAGCAGCTCCTGTTCTTGGACAAGCGTGTTATGGGTGAGTCGTGAGCTGCAAGAAGACCATTAGTGATGTTTTGAACTACCTTCCAGTGAGACCACAGGGCCATCGTCGTGCCCTAATTGTTCCCTGCCAGCTGTCTGTGTGGGATGAGACCGGGCTTCTTGCTTATTTAAAGGCAGCAAGTCTCATTCTCCAGCCTGGAAAAGGTTCTTCCTTCTCCCTCAGTCCCTTTAGGTTCCCCAAATGTTCAGTCATCGTGCCCCGTCCTGCTAGTCCAGGTCTAACCAGGGTTCTTGGATTGCCCTGGGAGAGGAGGGCTGAGGGTGAGCCTGGGAGTAGGGAGAGGCTGATGGGCAGGAGAAGGGATGCGGGATGGGTCTATGGGGTTGGATGGGGTTATAGTTGGATGTATAACTGAGGGGTTATACATATCATTGATCCTTTTTTTTTCATGGGGAACATGGGAACAAGAAACCAAGAAAATCTCCTCGCCCTCCTCTTGCCCACCTCTCCTCCCAGTTCAGTGGGAAAAGCATAAGATATTAATTTTCTGAGTACAGCAAAATGAGCATTTCAGATTGAAACGTCTATTTTTTATAATATTTTTTTTTTTCCCCAAATGAGCTTGATTTTGTTTGCTTTCAGCAGGAGACAATGCACTGGCAACATTTGCGTTATGACAACAGCACCTTCCCTAGAAGAAAACCTGCCCTTCAAGGCTGGAAAACCCTTTGTTCTCAAGAGAGACATTTCAAGATTTCTGCATTTCGCTATAATAACAGTCATTTAGAGAGAACATTGCCCAGCTTCTTCAGCCTCCCTCAGCCAAGCAGTGTGTTACACACCCCAGATGCTGACAGCCCTTCTGTGAGGTGGGCCATGTGCTGAGGTCCACCATGAGACCCTGAACCTTTCCACCACGACTGGCAGAGCGTCTCCTTCCTCTATAACAACCCCTGCACTTATTTTTTCCTCCTTCACTGGCAGGTCCCGAGGGAAAAGAAACACATAACCTTTTTCCAAGGGCCGTTACAGTACCTGTCATTGCATCTGCATCTCCTCCATGGGTGTTACTTGGATGTCAAGCAAAGCCAATCCCTTTGATTTCCCTAGATCTCAGCCCAGCTGGCAGCAGACCGAATGTCTCTCTCTTGTCCTTCAACATCACAGGCCTTTCCTCATTCCAGAATAATTATTTTGGCTCATCTCAGCTGCTCCTCTCCCCTGCCTGGTGCTAGGGCTGACTGACTGCTCTTTCCCTCTTGGTCTGCCTTGTCAGTACAGAGTAGTCATTTTATGTCCCATAAAGGGCTTGAGTTTGTTCCCTGCACCATTCTCCCTATACTGGCTGGAACATGAAGGACTCCTTGCTTTAAGCAGAAACAAATTATGAATCTCTTCAGAGACATTGCAACTGCAGACAGCCCTGCAGGTGACCACCCCAGCTCCCCCTTGTCCACCGGGGTCTCATCCTGACCCTATGACAGTTTCTCATCTTTAACACCACATTTTTCTGCCTTCCTCCATTTGCCCTAAAGCTCAGCCTGAAAGGGCTCTCATGAATCTTGTTCATTCCTTATTCCATTTTCTTTCTCTTCTCCTCCTCAGCCCCTTTGCCCAGCCCAATTCTCATAACAAGTGACATTGTGTCCGGGATATATTAAGCCAACCTAGAGCAATCCCATGTCCCATCCCACACGCACCTTCTCCCTGTGCCCAGCCCAGCAAAACCCCTCTCTTGCCCCTTTGAACCTCTCTGCTGGGGGCAGAATAAGCCTGATGGCCCTACTGCCCCCAGCTCCTGCCTCACCATCACCTCCAGCATCACCTGGGAGAATGCACCCTCCTTAAGAACTGAAGAATAACTTCTTTGTGCCACAGCATCCCGTGTCCTCTCCATCCTGACCTCTCCCATGGGCGGGGAGGAGGTACAAGCAGCCCCGCTCGGTCTCCTTTGGGAAAAGACAGAGAGGTTTTGAGGATACAACTTTTTCCCTGAGCTACAAAGGGACCCTTGCCAGCAGGATAATGAGTGGACCTTTCATAACACACGCGTTATGACAACCATAAAAATAACAAGAATGGCATTGGGAAGAATGGTAGAAAAAAGTGGATTTTATTATCGATAACTTTACAGATGAAGACTGACGTTCCTGGATAATAGCACATTATAGCCCAATTCTTCCTGGCTGGGAAGCAGATTGCCTCGCACCTCCCTGTGTTTAGATGGGACAAAAAGCCCTGGTTTCTCTCCAGAACAAAGAAAAAAGGATGTTTCCTGCGGCCAGACAGACATCTAACTGAGCTGGCTGGCTGCTGCTGGGGGCTGCAGGAGTTCTTTGTTTCTCATTAGCGTTAAGTGTTGCCCGCCCAGCGTGGGGCGCGAGCGCATGCTCACAACCGTCCGCACCCGCAGCCAACCGGGCTGCCTCGCAGGTTAAAGAGAAAAAATTATAAATCTCACAAAACACCACAAATAAGAATCCCATTTGCCGCGTCCAGGGTTCGGTTTGCATTCAGTAACACCGGGCTCTGCGTTACGTGGGGGGTTCCTTTGTCCTCTTCCTTCCCTGACACAACAATGAGGGCAAATATTCTTACACCCAGGATGTGAAGCACATTTTTTTGCAAGGGGACAAAAGCCTGGCTTGATCAGACACTGGCAGGTTTTTCCCTCCCTCTCACAGTACAGGAGCTGCAGTCCTCCCCTGCCATCGGGAATGAAGATGGATTGTGTGATGGCAGAGACCCCAAAGAACTTAGATCAGTTTATCCCCTTTCCAAGTTGGGGAATATCTTGCTATACATATATATGCGCACACATACATATATTTTCAGATGTATGATTTATCTATCTATATCTACATATTTGGATGCAGGCATCTGTGCATGGTGCATGCCCACCGCTCTGCCCGCTCCAGAGGACTCGCGTTGGGTCCCACTGCTCAGCCTAACGAAGATGCATCTCCCCTCCCTGAGCAGGAGCCGGTGCAGAGGGAAAAAAAGGGAAAAGCTACCCCAGTAACTCAGAGTTTCCAGGTGACCAAACACTTCGGGGAACTTACTGCTGCCTATACACTGCAAAATATTCCCTTTTTTGGGGTTTTTATACCCCTCGGGGGCTGCCTTTTGGAGACGTGGTGGATGCTGACGATGCTCTCTTCCTCCCGCCTGCATTAATACAGCCTGGCTTGAAAGGAAGAGTCTGTTTTTGAGATTGGGGTCAAATCACTCAGCCTTTGCAGAGAGTTTTTGCAGGCAGGAATCCAGAGGCAGCTCTGCCAGAGGTTTTTTTGTTACTTCTCGAGCTCTGCCTCTCACTCCGTCCCAAAGGGGGACTTCCCTCTCCTCCTACAGCAAAGCTCCAGCAAGATTATGGAGAATAAAACCTTTCATTTATTCTTTACAGACACAGCTTGGCACTCAGATCCCCTGGGAGGCGTATTTGGCTTTGTGTACCTCGAGACAAAACTCAAACACCTTTAGATTTCAGTCAGCTGAAAAAAAAATGTATCTGTATTTTGTTTGCTTTGTGAGAGTAACTATCAGGATAAAATTCATCTCTGTTCAAGAAGGACTTTATAGCACTAAAGTCTTGCTGGCGAAAAATACATTTACCCTGTCGAGAGCATTTATGCCTGCGAACCCCGGAGCCATCCAACACTCACAAGTTTGCTTTTGCAGTTCAATCCAATAGCAACTGTTCCCAGCAGGTTTGGGGAAACTGAGTCACGGCCCTGCAGAGGGATGTAGCCAAGGAGAAAGGATTGATGTGCTTGGGGAGAAGCTCGGATGGACACCCTGACCAAGGGACAGACTGACTAGGGGACAGCCCGATCGAGGGAGAGTGACTGAAGGATAGACCCACTGAGGGAGGGACAGCTCAACAGAGGGACACCCCGCGATCAAGGGACATCCTGACTGAAGGACATCCTGACCAAGGGACAACCTTATCAAGGGAGAGCCTGACCAAGGGACATCCTGACTGAGGGACATCCTGATCGAGGGACACCCTACCAAGGGACAGACTGACCAGGGGATAGCACGATTGTGGGAGAGTGACTGAAGGACAGTCCCACCGAGGGACAGCTCAACAGAGGGACACCCTGACCAAGGGACACCCAGACTGAGGGACATCTTGACTGAGGGACAACCTGATCAAGGGACACCCTGACCACGGGACAGCCCAACCAAGGGACAGCCACAGGAGCACATGTTGTTCGGACCCCAGCCCTTACAAGGAAGCACCATACCTTTTTGAAGGAATTATTTTACTCATCTGCCTTCCAGGTTTGGCTATTTTGCCCCTTTAGCTTCAAATTACAGTTTTGCAACAACTTTCAAGAAAAAAAGCCCATGATTTTCCTCGTTTTAATGTCACACCTTGTACCTTTGAAGCCTGAGCAGCCTTTGTTGGAGTCGAAGGAAAACAGCTGCCAGGCGAAAGAATAAAACACCGATTTCTGCAAGAGCGAGCACAGTGTGATTGTCGCCTTAAAACGACAGCTGCCCCTTGGACACAAAACCAGCTTTGGAAATGTAATACAAGAAGGATCACAAAATCTGAAGCTCGTTCCACAGCTGCCTACACTACTGAGCCTTGGATGATTTTTGCAGGGACTTTCCTCTGTCTCAATGACAATTCCTGTCTTCAAACCGGTCGCCTCTTTGGGCAGGATGAACTGGAACATCGTACCCTGCCTTGTCTCCCCACCTTGGGGCATCAACCTGGATTTTGTCTGGGGCTCATGTCATTTCCAAGTCTTGGATGCAAAAACCATGGAGAAGATTTTTCCAGAGGAAAAAGAAATGTTGTGCAGAGTTAGCAAGGAAACAAGAGCATGGGGTCACATCAAGTCAGCCACGACATGGCCCCAGAAACTCTCTGCTTCAAGTTAGTCCTCACCTGAAGCTGAATTTTGGGTAACTCATCACAGCAGTGGAGGGCTCTCCAGCTACTGATACAGCCTGATAAGGCTGGCGCCAGCCTGTCCCCAGGCTGTGCTGTGGTTGTCACCTCCTGTCCCCAGTTCCTTGGTAGGGTTCATGTTAGATGAAGTCACCAACCGGCTCCGAATGGACTCATCAAGGTTGCAAAGCCACAGATCACCACATCGGCATCTCTCAGACCCTGTGGCAACACTACATGGCACAACAGCTTTCCCAGGAAAGAGAAGCAGCACCCTGGGAGGTGTCTTCCCATGTATCTCATTCCTGCTGTGGTTCCTGAGCTCGGCTCAGCTGAGCTTGGTCCAAAAGTGCCTTGACAAATACATCAGGCGCTCCTGAAATTCCCAGCCACTGCCCATGGGGCAGTAAGTCCCCTCAATGCCAGCAAATGCCTATGGATGGGAACAGCTGTCTCTGCAGCAGCAGGATGGAATTCCTGGCTCCATCTCCTGTGCACAGCTTCAGCCCATGGACTATGCTTTTACACACTTATTTTTATTCATGCCCCATCCCTGGAGGGGTTCAAGGCCAGGCTGGATGGGGCTTGGAGCAACCTGGTCTGGTGGGAGGTGTCCCTGCCCAGGGCAGGGGGGTTGGAACTTGATGATCTTTAAGGTCCCTTTCAACTCCAACCATTCTATGATTGTCTTGCTCAGCACCTGTGTAAGACATAATAGAGGATGGTCCGAGTTGAGACCTGATGGGAACTTACTGGTTAAACCAAGCCCAGGATATGTGCCAAGAGAAAACGGGGAACTCGGTGCTGTTGCTGCTCAACTATCAAGACAGCCTTGAGAACCTGACCTTTAAGGTAGAAACCCCCCAAAACCAGGGGGCAACAGGGTGGGAAGCTGCTGCTACCAAAGGCAGATCGTGAACCTGGTGAGACCTGCATGCACTGGCCACACGTGCAGTGACCCCAGCTGGTACTTTTCCACTCGATCTAGTGCAGGACAGAAGAGGGGCTGTCTCGGGAAGTTGGGAGAGACATGAGTGTGCTTTGAAGATACAGGGGACGCCCTGCTGGCACTGTGTCTCCCTCCCTCCACCCTACTCCTCATTATCCTGCTGCTCAGCGGTGCTGCCCCCAGCTCTGGGTTGGTAAGACCCTCCTAGGTCGTATCTGGGACGTTTGGGAACTGCTTATAAGTCTTCCCGACAATATGAGGCTGACTGTCCCTCTTTGTGTGAGATCCCTGTACGCTGGGATCTCTCTTAAAGAACCCATTGCAGCACCACAACCCTCCTTTCATTGCAGATGCTCCCCACCCTCTGCAGCACCAATAAAAGGGGATTCACTCCTCAGAAATGTCTTTGTCATGTTTTCAAATGCTCCTGGGCATTTCTGGAACGCCAAAGCATCACTTTCTCCTCTGTCTCTCAGTCCAGCCAGTTTGCCATTACAACACATTCTCCCCAAATTGAATTGCATTGCTTTTTCTCCACAGGTTACGATTAGAAGCCTTGAAAAATAGAAATGCACAGTGCTTTAAATAAGGAAAACCTTCCTTATTTAACGATATCCAAGCAGCTAACTGACTACACAAATGACTCTCTAACAAGAATTGGAACTGTACGAGCATTTGGGGATTCTCAGGACAACCTTTAAAACTGCTCATGGGTGAATTTTCCTGTAAAAGTTGGAAACCCCCCTAGTTTGCTACGCCTGACTATAAATTATCTTTGCTAAGTTATCTTTGCTTTACCTGCACAAATCCCAGCACTTACAGACCCTGTGTGAAGCTGCCCTTTCCAGAGGGGGGGGTTGTGGGTACACACAGCCCATATTGTTACCTATCCTGAGCCAAGGCAAGGGATTTAGAACAAATATTTGGGGAAAAAAACCACCTATCTGAGCATAGACAGTAGTAAAATAGTTCTAATAGGCACAGCAATGAGGGAAACACTTTCATTAATGTCATTTATTATTTATTTATTTATCTATCTATCTATCTATTTATTTATTTATTTATAATAATAATAATAATAACAATAACAACAACAACAACAACAACAATAATAATAATAATAATATGTTGCAATCAGCTGGTCAGCATGTATCTAATGGTCTCTTCCCCTTAAATGGAGATGAATTGGTGGTCTGTGATTTGTATATGGATTAAGCTTTGCTTTGTAGATGTGGGGCCATCACAGAGCCTCTCAGAGGAGCGCAGAATCAACACGTGGGATCCTTAGTGCTGCAACCCACATCTGAAGTTGCACAGAAAAGTTACTTCAGACTCAGTGGAATTGGAAATGGCTTACATTTCTGTGGCTGTTTCTAGCCTGCTTGGCAGAAAATATGATGCAAGATTTTCCTTGCAGGTGGAGAATGCTTTATCAGCAGCCATTGAAGTCAGAAGTGTTGTTTCCAACACAATCCGTCTCATTTTTAATAGGTGATGGCAATTTTATACCATATTGGAGCCCAGTCAATGACTAAGATCTTACTGTAGAAGTTACTACGCAAGTGCCAAGCAAAAGACAACCTCAGCTACAAGAAAGATGAAGTCCTGTAAGGAATCTGTGCTCCAATCAAGCCATTATTCAGTGCTAGCTGATCAAGCACTCCTTTAAGTGACTCTCAGGGGCTTGGGGTTCTTTTCTTTTCATTGAATTTCTGAAGTCTCCAGATCAGAGGAGACAGGCCAGGGTGATCTCTCTAATCCACGCATCGATTAGTCATTCGGTGGAAACTGGAAGCAAAATGGAATTCAAAGATGCCTTGTGGCAGCTCAGTGTGTGTGATTCACCTGGGATGGAGCCCACAGAAGCCCAGGGACCACTGCCATGTGGGTCCTTCCTCTGCTTCAGCTCCATCCCAAGCTGTTCTCTACAGGAAATGCTCTGCGTGTTGGAAAACTGGTGTAAGGATCTCTGGAATCAGGATCTCCAATTAAAATGTAGCAGCCTGAGCTGAAAAGCCTGAGCTACCTAATGCATGTATCCCTGGGGCAGCAGGTAGCTTGGTGACCTATGGCTGAGCACAGCCTTGCATCAGAGAAGGATGTTTATCCTGAACATCAGAGCAGTCACAACCCTCACCCAGGTCCAGCCTGGGGCATGACTGCTCCATCAGCATGATAGGAGAGGGAATGGCTTCAAACTGCAGCAGGGTAGGGTTAGGCTGGCCATGAGGCAAGAATTCTTCCCAGCAAGAGTGGTCAGAGGCTGGAATGGGCTGCCCAGGGAGGGGGGGGAGTCCCCATCCCTGACTGTGGTTCATAGTGGTTGGGATGGGTTGTTGGGGGATCTGGTGTAGGGGAGACCTTTGTAGAGTGGGGCTGATGTTTGGACTCGACGATCCCAAAGGTCTTTTCCAACCTGAAGGATTCTATGATTCTATGAAAAGCTGACATTGGCATTTTCCTTTTGGAAAGCAGTTACCTGAAAGTGAAGTGTCTCAGCTGAAAAGCCGTCCCTTCCACCAGAAATGTGAAATGGGAGGCACGGGCTGTTTAAGGACTTCTTCTCAAGAAGCTCTATTTCCAGAGATCCAAAAATTCAACATGCTAAGTTTCTGCAAAACAATAATTCCTGACCAGACAGCATTTAGCTGGAGATTTCCCATCTCTCTAGTAAATAAGAGATGTGCTAAATGTGTAGGACGTCATTAATGACTTGCTGAATTTGGTTGTCTGGCATGTCCTCATATTCACGTGACTCCAGAAAACAGGGACTTAGAGTGGAAGAAAACATACTCTGACAGAATCCAGTGCTAAGAAACAATGAAATCATGGGCAATGCTGTGGGTATCTTGTAGCTTCTGGACAGCTAAAAAGAACTGAAAACAATGTCACTCTCTTTTCCCTACTTCACCCACTTTCTCCCATATGGTGCTTTCCCTCCTCCACGCTTCCTGCTCTCAGCTTGGCACCATCTGTCCTGCCCGTGCCTTCCCTGAGAACACCCTCCTGTCCTCCTTCGCCTGGCACCCTCCTTCCTGGCATCGCCTTCCACCAGGTTTTCTCCAGTAGTAGATCCTTCCCCGAGCTCTGGTCTGGTCTTGTTCCTTCTCTGCTGAAATTTGTGCCACCTGAGCCAGGGCTGGAGGAGATGTCCCCCTACGTGGATATCTGAAATCCTCCTTGCTGCTTTGCAAGGCATGAGGAAGGAAATAGGAGGAAAGAATAGCTGGATTTATTTATATTTTCATGTGGGAATCAGCATGGGGCACAATTCCTAGCCATTCTCTGGGGAGAGCCTGCAACAGTGCTGCCACCAGCTCTGGGGCCACCAACAGCAGAAGGACACGGAGCTGTTGATGTGGGGTCAGAGGAGACCACGGAGATGCTGGGAGGGCTGGAGCCCCTCTGCTGGGAGGACAGGGTGAGAGAGCTGGGGGGAGTTCAGCCTGGAGAAGAGAAGGCTCCGGGGAGACCTTAAATCCCTTTCTAATCCCTCAAGGGGCTTCAGGAGAGATGGGGAGAGACTCTTGATGAGGGAGGGAAGCCCTAGGATGAGGGGTAAGGGTTTGACACTGAAAGAGGGGAGATTTAGAAGAAATCTCAGAAAGGACTTCTTTACTATGAGGGTGGTGAGAGCCTGGCCCAGGTTGCCCCAAGAAGCTGTGGCTGCCCCATCCCTGGAGGGGTTCAAGGCCAGGTTGGAGGGGGCTTGGAACAACCTGGTCTGGTGGGAGGTGTCCCTGCCCAGGAGTAGGGGGGGGCACTGGGGGGTCTTTAATGTCCCAACCCAAACCATTCTGTGATTCTGTGATTTAATCCATTGCTGGCATCCTTGGCAGAGGCTAGAAAGGTCCCAGCAATAGGCACTGCACCATTGTGCTTTTGTTCCTGCTGGCCCTGGGACATTTCTGCCCTCCAAAGATGGAGCCTGGGGCAAGCTGGTGAAAACTCAGCCCTGGATTATCTCCCCAACTTATCAAAACTCCTCAATGAGTCAATGCTGTGCAATAATCTTGAGGAGGAAAAATCACACTGAAATTCTTGTAATTTCCAGCAGGTATTACTGCTGCTCCCTCCCTGACCCCTCTCCTCACCCAGGCTTCCAGGAGTGTTTAAAGCATGTTAATGCCCAAAGCAGCTTTCCGCTGCGCTAGGCAGCAGGTGACCAAGAATCAGATCTCTGCCATAGAAAAATGATTTCTTTATATTCACTCACTTTTTACCTTGACAGGAGAGTCAGCTTACAAAATAAGAAGAGGGAATGGAAAAAGATACTTTCTTTAATGCATTTTTTCATGTAGCTGATGTCTTCTCCCTCTAAGAAAAAGACCTGGAAATATAATCCCTTGGGAGGCAAGAAGGAACTGGGGAAAGAGCCCAGGGGTGCCTGCTGGCTGCACTGATGCCTACCCTCTTCATTAGGCACATTCTTTTCTTGTTTTCCCCCATTAGCTAATAAAACTCATCTCTCTCCTCCCTTAAATATCACCCCTGAGGACACTCAAGAAAGGCACCAGCTCTGGTGTGAAGCTGGAGTCCATCAATGTGATTTCATAGAATCACAGAATCACAGAATGGTTTGGGTTGGAGAGACATTAAAGACCACCCAGTGCCACCCCCCTGCCCTGGGCAGGGACACCTCCCACTGGATCAGGTTGCTCCAAGCGCCATCCAGACCAGCCTTGAACCCCTCCAGGGATCGGGCAGCTTCTCTGGGCAACCTGGGCCAGGCTCTCACCACCCTCACACCAAAGAACTTCTTCCACACATCTCATCTCCATCTCCTCTCTTTCCATGACAAACCCTTCCCCTTTGTCCTGTGGCTCCCCTCCCTCATCAAGAATCCCTCCCCATGTCTCCTGGAGCCTCTTTAGGAACCGGAAGGGGCTCCAAGGTCTCCCTAGAGACTTCTCCAGCCAGAGATTCCATGATCAATAGCCCCTGTGGCTCCCCCCCGTGATCAAGAGTCCCTCCCCAGCTCTCCTGGAGCCCCCTTTAGATATTGGAGGGTCGCTATAAGGCCTTCCCAGAAAGATTTCCCTGCCCTGAGGCCAGTGGGGCTGTGGGGCTGCCGGTGTCTGGCAGAGCCTGGCACAGCTCCCCAATGGCACCATGGCTGGTGCTTTCCATGCTGTGGAACCAGTGTGCGATCCCAGCCCTGGTCTACAGGGTGAATGCCAACATCACTGAAAGCCAAGGATCTCTCCAGAAACAGGCTTTTTGGATGGTCAGAGTAAATACAGACATTAGAAATACAGACATTTTGCAACATATTAAATGTTTGATTGGAGAATCAGAGGTTTTTGTGCTGGAAAGTATGTTTGGTTTTGTTTTGTTTTACTTTCTTTCCCTGCTGTTTGCCTCTCGCATTGTGATGCCAAGAGGAGTCCCACAGCTGTAGCGTCTAACTGCAGCGTGAAATGCCTCCGGCCAAGGTCGTAGCGTGGCAGGGGGCTGCAGCTGAACCCTTCCAACATCTCAGTCCTGCCTCAGAGCCAGCCCTTCTCCTTATCCCCTCCCTGCCTTTCGCTCCTGCCCGCTGCTGCCTGCAATCCTGCAAACTCCGTCCGTGTCTCGCCACCCCTTGGCAGCGAAGGTGCAAATGGTACAGGGGATGCACGCAGGCTGATGGGGACAGGGCTGAGCCCGTGCTGTGGCTCTGCCTGGTCCCCATCCAGGGATGCTCAGCACACGGGAACACTTCTCTGAGAGATCCGAATGGGGGAGAGGCTCTGATTGCATTCATCATCGTTTTCTAAGAGGACGCGATTCCCCAGCACAGCGCGCACTCTGCTATATTAAGAATTTTGTTTATTCAGATGACAAACCTCCCTCAGCAGCAGCAGCAGCAGCAGCAGCAGCAGCAGCAGCAGCAGCAGCAGCGTGTGCGGGTCGAAGGAGTCAAGAGCTGAGCGAGCTTCGTCAAAAGAAAATGATGACGCCCAGATATCATGGGCTTTGGTTAAAGGGAGAAAAGGGAGATTTAGTTCACATTGGTGGTGGTAACCTGCAAACCCTGAACTTAAGAGTGTTACTCTAACAGGGCAGGTTTGAACCGTGGTTATTCCCGTGGTACCCCCCCAGGAAAATGTCTGCTTGGAGCTTTTCTCTCCAAGCCTCCTGCGGGACTTGCAGATAATTTTTTTAGCAAGCCCAGCATGTTCCCAGTTGGAAGGAAAGAGAAAGTCAAGGTTCTGCATTTGGCAAACCTGCATTTCCTGCTGAAGACAGTATTTGCCCAAATCCCCCGTGGGCAGCCCCTGTCAGGGCACTGGTGCCTGTCGCTGGGACATAGACATGTGCCCAACACATGGCAGCTTGCTTGGTACAGGCTCCTTCTCAGCACCTCACTGATGGAGTTTCTGAGGTTTCCTGTGAGAAATTAATTTATGGAAATACAATTAGCTGTCACGCAATTCTCCCTGGCATTCGGTGAAGACTCTCCCTCTCTTAGCATTATTGCATTATCCCTAGTTTAGAGCTCCTTGAATTGGCTTCCCATTCCCTCCTCGCAGCGTACGGACTTTGCATACTTATTAAAAAATTAGTATTGTAATTTAGTCATAACTGAACGTGTCCCTTAAGCATCTGACTCCATATCTCTGTTGGGTTTTGGTTTTTGTTTGGTTTTTTTTTTTCTTCTTCTTAATCAACACTTACTGCTGTTTCTAGGACTGCAAACACTAGCTTAGGTGGAACCTCACCGATACTGCGAACAGCCTGCCGTGGTTTTGACCAGCCGGAGAGACAGGTGATGGCTCCTCTTTCCCTCCCCCCACTAAGAAAAAGAGAGGAGAGGAAGGGACTAAAGAGATTTAGGAGTGTAGAAAAAAATAGCTAAACTACTATGAAAACATAAATAATAATAAAATAATAAATAAATAATAAAATTAAAAGAAATTAAAAAATGGGAAAAGAAAAAAAAAAGTCTACAGTCTATACAAAACCATGTCAAGCTCCCAGGATGAGGATCATGTCCCCAGCAGCATCAGGAAAAGTCCCAGCCTGGACTGGGTGACCAACAGGAGCTGGATTCCAGCTCTGGAGTCAGGAACGCTGGGATCGGGATCAAAGGCAGGGGAACAGACAGGGTCCTCCTGGGACGTCGGCCATGGAAGGAAGAGAGTTGACCCCTCGATCCCTCAGCTTTTCTACTGAGCAGGATGGGGATGGGATGGAATCCCCTGTGGGTCAGTTTGGGGTCCCCTGTCCTGTCCCCTCCTCCCCACAGAGGTGACACCTCGAGGCTTTTCCGCTTCCCACCCTCCAACAGGGCAAACCCCACCATTCCCTGCCCTTGGTTGTTCCAGCCATAAGTCTAAGCCAGGGCCTCTCTGCACCATCCCTGGGGGTGATCGGGGCTGAGCACTGGGAGCGTGAACAGTTTCTGACCAACCTGCTGTTAATTCCAGAGTTTAGTCAGTTAGAAGAGGCCCAGCTAAAAAAGTAAAATTATAAAACACAAAATTGCTTTGTTTTACCCCAAACCCGGACACAGAATTACCCCCAGCATCTTCTGGAGGTTAATTTTAATAATTTCTATTGTCCTTCCTTGGTATCATGGAAACCTGAAAGATGTGGGAGAGCCCAACCCTTTTGGATTTATGTGGAGATGATTATTATGGGTTACCTTCCACCCATCGCAGCTCGGATGCCCTCAGTGCCAGCATCGTCCCTCCTATAACCTTCTTTACAACCTCCTTCCTTCTAAAAATAAGCAGCTGAAACTGTCATTGTGCTACCGGTATTTTACAATAATAAAAAATATAATCCTCTGCCAATATAGCCCTACTTAAAGAAAAGACTTAGTAATTACTACGACTCAGAGCTTTTTAGGGCTGAAAATATGTCACATTTCAGAGCTGTTACCCATTCGAACCCTCAGAAATGTTGGAAACGCCCTGAGGGGAACCCAGTCTGTTATGCACATACTATTCAAATATATTTTTATAAGAGCAGATTGTGGTTTTGTTTATTTAGAGCTTTTTCTCCCTTGCATATGCTTTACTATTTTGGGTTAGCCGATGAAATTTTACTGCCTCTAGACTTTGGCTACTGTGCCTTTGTTACCTACGCTAAAACTGAGTGTTTCATAGAACCATAGAATCATAGAATCCTTCAGGTTGGAAGAGATCCTCGGGATCATCGAGTCCAAACATCAGCCCCACTCTACAAAGGTCTCCCCTACACCAGATCCCCCAACACCACATCTCATCAACTCTGAAACACAGTCAGGGATGGGGACTCCACCCCCTCCCTGGGCAGCCTATTCCAGGCTCTGACCACTCTTGCTGGGAAGAATTCTTGCCTCATGTCCTGCATAACTCTACCCTGCTGCAGCTTGAAGCCATTCCCTCTCCTTCTATCGCTAATTCCCTGTGAGAAGAGACCAGCACCAACCTCTCTGCAATGTCCTTTCAAGCAGCTGTAGAGAGGGATGAGGTCTCCCCTCAGCCTCCTCTTCCTCCAACTCAGCTCAGCTGTAAGTCCCAGCTCCCTCAATCATTCCTCAGAAGATTGATTCTCCAGGCCCTTCCCCAGCTCTGTGTCCCTCCTCTGCACTCGCTCCAGCCCCTCCAGATCTCTCTTGTGTTGAGGTGCCCAGAACTGGACACAAGACTCAAGGGGTGGCCTCCCCAGTGCTGAGCACAGGGGGACAATCACCTCCCTACTGCTGCTGGTCCCTACTGCTGTTTCTGATACAAGCCAGGATGCCATTGACTTTCTTGGCAACCTGGGCACACTGCTGGCTCATGTTCTGCCGCTTGTCAACCAGATCAGGAGCATGATGAAGTAGAAGCTCATCCAATTTAGTGGGAGAAGAGGTGGTTGTGGCATTTCCCAGAGTCAGAGCCACAGAGGAACTGGACGGGTAGGGAATAGTGATATCCCCAGGTCTAATTTCTTCTAATATTTCAGGCATGGGTGTGCAGAGATTTAGCCTGAGAATTCCTTCAGCCACAAACTGCACTTGGTGCTTGTGATGACCTAACAATAACAGGCTTAAAACCTTTAGTGGAAGACCAAAAAGCCATATATATAAAATCCCACTGTAGGTGAGAGATATATTTTGAAGGAGGTGACTTAGTAGCAAACAGGGTGCTAAATAGAAGGGGTTTCCCCAACCAGTTCAGGACATTAATGGGCTGGGATGGCTTCTATTCCAGTGGGTGACTGTCCATTGAGGAGGGTCACAGCAAGGAGATGTTCCTGAGGCTGGAGAGTTTTGGAAAAATCATCAGGCAGGAGGAAGAGCAGTGGGGAAGTCTGTTGGGAGGAAGGATGGGGAGGTTTGGAAAAACCTGTTCGTGTTGGGCATGGAAGGACATATTGAAAGGTATTTCTGACCTTGTTTGAGGACACGTGTCCTTCTAAGAGCCATTTCTCTGCTGCCTCAGAGCCTGCTCCTCCTCTCCATAGGCATTTGGGGGCTTTCAGGACTCTCTGCCTCCTGCACACAGCTTTTCATGGCAAAGGAACCCAATTCTGGTCTCACTTACTTGGATCAAAGGCAACTTCCACAAAAGAAAATGAAATATCTCAGGTACTAAACTGGTGATAAAACGGTAGTCAGTCTCCAGGGACCCTCTAGAACAGACAGTCCCAATAAAACAATGAATTGTTTTATAGAGGGATGGAAGACAATTAATTAAAGGAAGAAAACAAGTTTAAAAATAAATACAGGATGTTACTTGGCTCCACAACTTTGCCAAAATAAATCCTAATTAAATCAATTTTGTGGCTGTGCCTGCATCTGAATCAAAACTCTTTTGTTTTGCATCCATCTGTATAACGAGTAACGTTATAAAAGCCTCCGCGTGCACAACACTTGAAAGGGCTCCTCTGGAAGCTGAGAACTGATTTAAAGCAAACAACAAAACCTGCCAAGCGAGCCCATCCCCAGCACAGGGCCATCACCATTCCCACCCAGTAACAAAGCTCTCCTCTCTGAACCCTCAACAGGAGCTGCCGCCGCTGCTAACTCGCCTAATTACCCCTTCCAAAAACGAGATATTCCTTCTAATGAGAGCACGTTTCTCCCTTCTCTCCTGCTCGTTTGCAAAAGGTCAGGGAGGCGCCTTCACGTTGAGGCGGCTTCAGCCCTGGAGAAGCTGGTGCTGCCTTAAAAATCCCCAAAATCACCTCCTTAGAATTCGCTTCAGAGAGATTCGCGGGACTTAGCAACGGCGTTCTCGGAGTTATTCCTGCAGGTTTCTTAGATGGAGCTGTCACTGAGTTTCACAGAGAGGAATTATTAAAATCAACTTGTTTTCTTCCTTTTTTTTTTTTTTTTTTAATAGCAAATTTGGATTTGGAGACTAATCCTCCTTTCTCAGTGTGATGGGTGTCAGAGGAGCCTCAGCTGCCTCTCTCCTGCTGCGGGTGAGAGAGTCAAACCCTTTCCCCGGAGCTTTTTAGCTCTTATTAAAAACGTGGGGATTTTTAGCTGCAGATGTCTGCCGTGCCTCGTGTTTTGAATCATACGTTCAAGGTGGGTTTTAAAGAGTCTGCTCTGTCATTTCTTCCTCTGAAGAAATTTTTTTTCCCTGGAAAAATATTCTTTTGAAAGGGCAACACCCACAAACAGGTCTTGCTTTTCATAAAATCACAGAATGCTCTGGGGTTGGGAAGGGACCTCTGGAGATCAGCCAGTCCAACCCTCTGCCAGAGCAGGGTCACCCAGAGCAGGTCCCACAGGAATGAGTCCAGGTGGGGTTTGAATGTCTCCAGAGACGGAGACTCCACCACCTCTCTGGGCAGCCTCTGACAGGGCTATGTCACCCTCCAAGTGAAGAAGTTCCTCCTCATGTTTAGATGGAACTTCCCACATTCAAGTTTTGCCCATTTCCTCTTCTCCTGTCTCTGGGCACCGCCATATGCAGGGGAGAGCAGTGACTTGGGGGACCCATGGGGCCACGTGGAGACTCAAGGAGAAGGACCCCAAGGGCAGGTGGAGGTTCATAGCCAAGAAGCATTTTCCCACTTGTCTCTCCTAAAGCCAGATGACAAGAGGTGTGAAGGGTCAGCTCAAGAGCTTGCTGTCAGGCTCCTGATGGCAGTGATCCCATTCCTGCTTTTTGTTCCCCCCAACAAATTATACTGCAATAAGGAATCAATGTTCTGCCCTGCAGCTCAAAGTACGTGGAGGATGGTCTCTACCCACATGGAAAGCAAGGCTTTGGGTGGGCTCTAGGGGCCTGCGGAGATCAGTCCCTGCTTGAGGAGCGCCCGCAACTGAGGTAGAACACGGGCACGTGGCACCAGCAAACACAGCTCCTCACATTAAAGCTTGGAAAAGAAGAGATTTGCTGCTTAGAGAGGATTAATTTTATGAGTCATCAAAATCTCAATTGAGATGCAGGGAAAAGGATTGAAGAGAGAACATTGCAGTGAATGAGATTATAAAACGAAGAAATCTATCACAAACTCCCTCAAAGGTAGGGAGCACATTCTTAATTCTTCTGTAATGGCACCATTCCTTGTGTCAATAGCTTGGTTAGAGATTAACTAGAGGCCTTGTCCATCTGCATACAGAAAAAAGAAGCTGGAAGTGCTCTTTGGGGGGAGAGAAAACTCGGGGAGAGAAATAAACAATCGCTTGTTTAATTTTCTCTGCAACAATGTCAGAAAAAACCCCTGCGTCCTACTTTTTGGAAAACTCTGCAGGTAACTAATCACTTCATCTGCCAAATAATCCATCCCAACTTCTGGGAACAGGGAAAATCTTCTAAAGTAGAAGTTTTGCTTTCTCCAAAGCTTGAAAAGCCTCAGATATACAGGATAAAAAACCCAGCCTCCGTGTCATGCCAGGCTTGAATCACAATAAGTGCTCCCATTTTTCAAGTCAAATGCCCTTGGAAGTGTTAAATTTCCTGACAAATGAAGCTCAGGGTCTCTCAGCATGAACTTCAGAACTGCTTGATTTAAGCTTTGCCGGAGCAGACTACTTGTGAAAGACACTTCATCACCGTGTCCTCAAGCTGGCTCTCCAATATGCCTACCCTGAAGTCTTCACTTGTGTTTCTACATATGTTTTACTGTTCCCCTTCTTTCTCTGCCAATTCCATTTACTCAGAACCCTTAAGCACTAGTCGCTTTCACTTTGAACCCGTGCCTGCCTATAAGCTTAGGGATGTGGGAAGGAACCTAAGGAACAAATCTACCTACTCTGGAGTGAGGTCACCTCAAGGTCTTGCCCATCATACCTTCTGAAGCCTTCCTTGATGACATCTCTCAGTTGATACCATCAGGAAAGGTCCCCAGAACATCCTGTCACAAGGAAGCAGAAGAGATTTGTGGACACATCTGGTAGCTAAGAGTTCCAGCTCAGGGCTCCAGCTCCCACCAACTGTCCAACGTGGACAAACTTGGGCAAAGCTTTGCCAGATCATAAAAATCTAACTGTTAGAGGTGGAAAAGACCTGCAATGCCAGCCTGCATGCCCCCATACATTAACAAGTTCTATTTTCCCACCTGATTTTAACCTTTTCAAGCCCACAGGCTCCAGCCCACCCCTCCTGGGAGGTAACTCCACAGTCTGGGAGCTTTTGCTGCTGGATGGAGGGCTCCCAGCTTGCTGCAACTCTACAAGGTCCCACCTGGGATTTTACAGCTTGATTGTTCCAAGTTGAGAGCATGCAAATGCTGTCACTGGGTGCTCAAAAGCTCTGAAAACAATTACTTTTCTTCAAAAAAAATAAATTGAATGATCTCTTCTCAAAATGCTTTCACATCCTTTGGACACCCACATCCTTCCAGGCAATAGAGCCAAGACCATCTCTGCGTGTCCAGGCTGGACGCAGCTATGCTCTGGAGTGTGGGGCTGTGTGGCTGAAACCCCTCCACGTGACAAAACCACTCTGTGTCTGACGCTGTTGGGGTGGAGGCGTCACCTCCTTGGTGTTTGTGGGATGGATTAATCCATCCCCAGAACTAGCTAAATACTGGAACTGGGTAAGAAAAGATGCAGGCTGAGTGTTTACATGTTGAAAACTGTATTTCACTGAGATGCTTTGGGGAAAGGTATCATTTTAGACTACGTGTTGGGGGTTTTTTAAGAGGGAAGGCAAAGCATTTTGATGATGTCGAAACATTATGACAGTATCATAATGGAGCATTTCAATTTCTCATTTTGGAATACTCTTATTTTGCTATGCCACTTTACAAATATATACCAGTAAAGGGATATGATTAACGGTAAATATCAGCATCAGCAGGAAATTCAGACTTTATAGAACTGTTCAGATCAATCCCACTATGAAGCCATCTTCAAAAGAGGTATTTTCTTTAAAATTGCTCTAAATCTGGATATTATTCATGGTGGGGTTTTTCACATGTTTTTTTTTCATGAAATAAAACTGTCCTGGCCTTGTGTTTTGAGTGCTTTGACACACCCAGCCCTTCTCTCTCCCCTGACCCTTAAGTTTTGCCCCCCCCCCCCCNNAATTTTTCCCCCCCCCCCCCCCATTCCCAGGGGGTACAGGGTGAGCTGTTTGGCTGTTGGCACCAGTTGGATGGTCACGATGCATCCCTGTTACCAGCTGCGCTTTGTGTCTCCTCTTTGCCTTCAGGCAGCTCAGTCTGACATCTCACCAGGGCTCCTCAGCCTCTTTGCTTGCCATCAACCACCTGACCAAGCCCTGGCAATATAAAGTCTCTGCTAATTTGTAACTGTTAGCCAGCAGCTAGAAATTAGCAGCATTTTTCTTAATATTTGTTGTGTAGAAACCAGTGGGAATGAACACTTCCACTGATTGCTCTGAAGGGTCAGCTAAATTTGCCCATCCTTCTGGCCCTCCCATTCCCCAGATCTTCAACTCCTACAAAGCCACGGCTCGGGTCATGGTCACTGAAGCCAGCAGTGGTCTCTTAGCACAACTGATTTGCAGAAGAGTGGCTAGGAGCCAAAAGCACTTTGTAGCTGTGCTTATCACCTACAGGTCAATGAGTAGCAGGGCCATGAGAATCATTTGAGACCCATGGCTGTGCTATGTTCATTCTGAATGCAGAGACCCAGCAAGGAATGTAATTTTGGACACCTCAAATTCAACAGTCTGAAGTCGGGGAGAAACTGCTGCTTTGGGGTACATTTGGCTGTGGGATGGAAGCCAAGTCAAAGAGTTGCTGCCCATTCACAGAATCACAGAATCTCAGGGATTGAAAGGGACCTTGAAAGATCATCCAGTCCAGTCCCCCTGCCGGAGCAGGAACACCTAAGCAGGTCACACAGGAACGCATCCAGGTGGGTTTGGAATATCTCCAGAGAAGGAGATCTCTGGAGGAGAAGGACTTCTCTGGGCAGCCCCTGCCAGTGTTCCCTCACCGTGAACAAGTTTCCTCATATTTAAGTGGAACCTCCTCTGTTCCAGCTGGCACCCATTACCCCTTGTCCTGTCATTGGATGTCACTGAGAAGAGCCTGGCTCCATCCTCCTGACACTCACCCTTTCCATATTTATAAACATTCATGAGGTCACCCCTCAGTCTCCTCTTCTCCTCAAGAGCTCAAGAGGACCAGCTCCCTCAACCTTTCCTCCTCTTGGAGATGTTTCACTCCCTTCATCGTCTTTGTGGCTCCCATACCCATACCCATTCCCACTCCCATTCCCATTCTGTTTCCACTCCTGCTTAAGCCACTCATTCATCTACACACTCCAGTACACCAACATCCTCAACATGCTGGGATAACTGTTCGTGTAGCCATCTAAAACACATTAAACTGCTCTGTGCTAACTCAACCCTCCTGTCACTGTGTCACATCCATGTCCACCCATAGCGCTTGCGTCTCCTAACACGGTGAGAGCATTCAGCAATTAAGATGCAGAAAATGCACCTCCAAGATCAAGAATTTAGGAGCTACCTTCATGGAGTCAACAGGGCAACTTCATCGTTGCTTCCCTGTGCATGTCTGCTGTTGTACAACTGGTTATCAATGGGTTTGCAATGGCTTTGTGCACAGGTTGAAGCACCTTTAGGGAAGTGATTGTGGCTGTAGAGAGACCACAGTTTTTTGAAGCCCTGGGTGGAATCAGGTCTTGCTCTGCTGGGAAACCCAGATACACATGCAAGTGCAGCCCTTTATTTCATTGCTGATAGCTGGAGAACCTGCATAAAGTGATGATTTCTCCTCATACATTTCTCCTGACCTTCCCTGCCTCCAGAGCTGTCCAGACGTTCTGCAAGAATCCAGTTCCGTGGCTGGCTGGGGCTCGGTGCCTTGGTTTTACACTGTTGTAGGGTCCTATGATTCTATGATTTCTGAGACAATCTCATCACAAACTCTTGATTGAAGGGGTATCTCAAATGCAAGTAACATTTTGATGCACGGAGATTGCCAGACTGCATGTAGATGTTGAGGGCACTTCTTACTGTGGCAGAATCACTGAAGTGAACATTTTAGATACTTGTACTTCTCACGTGCTGCTGTTCTCAGAGATTTAATCTTCTGCTTGTCACAAGAATTGCTGGTTTGTCCCTCTGCAGCAGCGTTAGAGTCACTCACAGACCATGCTCCGTTCTCTGCTTGATGGATGGGAAATATAAACCCCCAAACTTTCCTAATAATAGAGTTAAGCACTCATGGATTTCCACCTAGGGATGAATTTAGACATTACAGTATTGGGTTTTGTCCCAAATGGTGAGAAGGGGAATTGTAATGTTCTATTTTTCTTTGTGGAACAGAGTATCAAAATGATTTCAATTTGGAAATGTCAAATGTCACTTATCAGGTGAAGTATTTTGTCACTTCTGAAGCTGATGAGAAGGCATCTGTAATTTCCAGCCACTAGAGTTTGTATAATTTACCTGACGGTAGAGGGAAAGAGTGGCTGGTGCCTGGAGGAGGGCTTGGAATGTAGGACACTGTGCACAAACACACAACAGGGCAGTCAGCCCTGGCCCTAGAAATCTTGCATTTCTTCTGTACAGTAATGCCCACGCTGCCCAGAGCAGTGGGAAAGGGCAGAGAGCCAAAGGCTGAGCCCTCTCGGGCAGAGGAAGGCATCAGACAGCTATGGACAGAACTGCCCTGGAGACGCTTGAGCTCAGGCCAAGTGGAAGAACTCTAGGTATCCGAGTGGAACCTCTGGCATATTGTGCCTTACAGAGAAGACCTCCAAGTGCTTTTAAGGCACTGACTCCCCCTAAAGCAGCTCACTTCTATCTGCTTTCTGTTCCTCAAAGTATGTAAGACAGTAAACTACAGATAAAGATGCAATGTCTTTCCCAGTTACAGTTGCAACTGCAAAGTCTGTTATAGAGAATTATAGAATCACAGAATGGTTTAGGTTGGAAGGGACATTAAAGCCCCCTCCAGTGCCACACCCTGCCCTCCCACCAGTGCAGGTTGCTCCAAGCCCCCTCCAACCTGACCTTGAACCCCTCCATGGATGGGGTGGCCACAGCTTCTCTGGACAACATGTCCCAGTGCCTCATCACCCTCACACCAAAGCAGTTCTTCCCCACATCTCATCTCCATCTCCCCTCTTTCAGTGTCAAACCCTTCCCCCTTGTCCTATGGCTCCCCTCCCTCATCAAGAGTTCCTCCCCAACTTGCCTGGAGCCCCTTGTGGGACTGGAAGGGGCTCTAAGGTCTTGCTGGAGCCTTCTCTTCTCCAGGCTGAACCCCCCAACACTCTCAGCCTGTCTCCACAGCAGACGGGCTCCAGTCCTCCCAGCATCTCTGTTGGTCACCTCTGTCCTCATGTCAACAGGTCCATGTCCCTCTGCTGTTGGTAACCCCAGAGCTGGAGGCAGCACTGGTGTCGTGTCTCACCAGAGTGGAGGAGAGGGCCAGAATCTTCTCCCCTTCCTCCTTCTCCAACTACACATTCCCACGTCTGCAGGGAGCTGGTCTGGTCTTGAAACCTATGGGCAGCTCATGTAATGTCACAGCAACGTATCTTCCCCAGCACCATCCTGTCCTTGGGAGTATGGGCTCAAGCAGAGAGAGCAGCCTTCCAGCAGCAGGACTGCACAGGGGGGCTGCTAACACTTTTTTTTATGTTCTGGAGCATCTGCATCTCCCTTGTGTTATCTAGAAGGGAATTCTAATGACAACAATCATGTCTAACTGAGACCAGGGAAACACAAATTGATCTTGAAGGACTGTGAGTAGCAGGACTCTTCAAGGAAAAGCGTCAATAGTTTCACTTCCTCTTTCTAATGTGTTTTTCATCAAAAGCTCTCACAGCTTTTTAGTCATTAGCTAAGGGAATCTCACAACCCCACCACAAGAAAGGCATTAAAGTATTGTACTTGTTAGTAGTGTGATGGAGTGGTCAATAAGGATGGGGCTTGGCAACCCTGTGCTTATAGACAAGGGTGCTGTGACACGACCATGGAATATGTGTAAGGAAATGGAGTCCTGCTGTTCTCCTCCATGAACACAAGGAGTCATTTTCACTGTCTCTTGGATATGTCCTTGCTCTAGTGACTGCTCAACTGGAATTCGGCCTTTCTTAGGCCAAAAAATTATCCCTGTGGAGGAACCTACTACTTGTCAGAGCTGTCATGGTGCCTGTCTTGGCCATGATGCTGGCAGGTACTTCACAGGCTGAACATTTTTACCTACCAGAAGTGTGTCATGCCCTCATCCTCCCCAAAGGACATTTGGAGAGTGTCAGCAGCAGTAGCCAGAATATCACAGCCACCTCCTACATGCCAGCATCATGCTGAGATGTTCTCCAGATGCTCCTGACTTACGGCAGTCCTGGAGCATCTGGCTGTGTACATCTGATCTTAGCTCCTCTGCTGGGACACTGCCAGCCCCTTCTTGGCTCCTTAAAGGTTCCCAGAGTGGAGAAGGAAGACAAGAAGAGGGGTCAGATGAGCGCAGAAAGAGAAGATAAGGAATCAGGCAGGTGAAGAAGTACAGCCTTATTGTTGATTTATTGTAGTCTTATTGTTAATTTATTAAATTAGTACTTGGCAGCATGAGCCTGGTTTTCCACAGGTTTAGTCCTTACTGAGGCTGTTCCCTGCATGTTCTGATTGAGACTCTTCCAGCAAAGCTAAAATTTGCCTTTGCAAACAACCTCCTTCTCATCTCAGGTGCTGAGATCCTCCCTGTGCCCACACACATGCCGGCTCCCACAGACGAATATCAACTCTCACCCCAGCCTGAGTGTATTTGTACAAAAAAAATGTGTAAAGGCAAACCCAAATGCCACAGAAAAATCCAACTTTGCAATTTACTTCCCACCCTCATTAAGCCTAATGATTTATGCCTTGTAATTGTTACAAATGGGCAAGAATCCCTGAATCTTAATAATTCTAAGTACACCAGAAGTAAATTTTTAAATCCTAAGCAAAAATTAAATGACCATAAAATGCATGTTCACCTCCCAAGAGAGAGTTCTGCTTCAGCACGACAGCTTAATTAAGAGCTCAGTAAATTGGTCACAACACTTTTTAATCAACAGTCCTTCTCGACAGCACACAGGAGAGAGATGGTGCCTGTGACATGGCAGAAGTAATTGAAGTGATCAAAGGTCCCCATCCCTTTGGTGACCTCCACAGTAGCTAAAATTAGCTTGAGCCACTGCTGGTGGTGAAGCTGGGGAAGGTGAAGAGCTGTGAACTACATTAATATTCCACATTTGTATATCCACTCAATGTAAATTAGGATTGCCCAGGTTTAACTACGTGGGACCATGCTCAAAAGTTTTGAGGTGTGATTGTGTCTTGGCAGCTTCAGTGCTGGGAAGTGTGACCTGTTCCACATGTTCAGGAGAGGCCCTGATTTGTCACTGCTGGGAAATATTTGCTCTGGGTCCTGTTGGTTACAGCACCTGGAGACCTGGAGATGGGTGTTCCTTGCTCCCTTGTCCTCAACGAGTGTGTTACCACCAGGCTGTGGGTGAGGTGGGACAGTTGGGACCTGGGCTCAGAAGCACCCTGTGTAGGGATTGCTCATTCTCATTAACCTTGAGTGCCTTTTCAACTTCATGATGTGAAAAAAAAAAAAATCATTCGGTTTCAAAATCGTCTTCAGTTTTATTTATTTTCAAACACAAAATACCCCTCGGACACTCAAATGAAATGCTTAATTTCAGGAGAAATGCAATGCTTCATTCAACCAGAAATAACTTTTTCTTTTCCCTCCAGAAGAGTCAGCAAAACAAAAAATTGGTGATTCCCTCACCTCGGCTTTTCCTCTCTACTTCACCTACGTTCTCCATCTCCTAAGCAAGATGGTCCTTTCATAATTTCTTCTTAAAATTATTAAGGGATTGGAGCATCTCCCTGATGAGGAAAGGCTGGAAGAGCTGTGACTCTTTAGCCTGGAGAAGACAAGGCTAAAGAGGGAGGGAGACCTTCTTCATGCTCACAAGGGTCTGAAGGGTGGGATGGAGGAGGATGGAGCTGGACTCTTCTCAGTGGTTCTCAGTGAAAAGACAAGGGGCAACCGGCACAAGCTGGGACACAGGAAGTTCCATCTCAACATGGTGTCCCTTCCCCTTGTTGAGGGTTGCAAGAGGAGCTCAGGCTGTTCAGGGCCGTGAAAAGGAAGAGCAAGAGCTGCCCCTTGGATGCTCCTTCCCCACAGCGTCACGGGAGTCACTGCCACCCTGGTGACCGAGGCCTCTGCCCAAGTAAGTCCTTTGCTCATCTCCACACTCGGTGAGTTGAGGGCTGGGATAGTGCCCTGTGAAGCAGGGCTGTCCCCTCTCTCACACAGATGAGATGTGATGGGGAACCCCCGCTAAGATATTTGCTGTGAAGTGACTTCCATCCGTCGCAGAGTCACTCGCCTTTGATCTGTCTCTGTGCTCCAGTTCTCTTCTTGTTTTATTCTGAGAGCAATGCTCAGATCATGAGTTCTCAAAAAATGAAAGACAAAGCTTTTTTCAAATCTCCTCTACAAATGGTGCCACTTTTCCTAACACTCTGGCAAGAAATAAAACTAAGGAGCTGGTGGCTTCCAAACCTCCTGTGTTTTTTTCTTTTGCAAAGCTTACAGAAATTAACTTTTCCATCCAGGCCAATTTCATTTGGACTGAAATTTGGGAAGCTTTTGTGTTTCCCATCTATTTTTACCTGTGCTAGTGGTCACGCTGGATACCAACCATCCACCCCACCCTTCTGGATCTGATGGCTTCACCCATCTGAGCTCTTCATAGGGGAAAACCCATCCTTGGGACTAATTCCCAAAGACATCAAACAATCACTGAGGAGAAAAATTCAAACATAACATCCCCAGAGACACCTCAGGGTGGATCTGGGGAAAACATTGCACATTTAATTATGAAATCTTTGTGAATAACTTCCAAAACACTCCAGAATCAATTCAAAGGCATTTGGCTAGCCCTTACACCTTTTCTTACGATTCACATTTGACCAGCGATTCACAAGTGAAAAGAATTTACTCATAACATTGTGTTTAACTGAAATTTAGAGAACATTTTCTCCCTAACTGACTGAGGACTGATGCTGTGGACCAGCAGATCTTGGCGGATTCTCACATTGAAAGGGTAACACCATGTAATCCCAGCTATGGAATTTTTCTGTTTCCTCCATTGAGCCTGCCAATCTGTAAATATGAAGTTTCTTGCAAAAGCTGACTATCTGGAAAGAAGCTATTCAGCTAAGATTTATGAATCATATACAATGCCGTCAGGATTGGCTTGCAAGTGATTTACTAAACAAAAACGGCCCTGTGTTCATAATGGATGTTACTCAACACGAGAAATTTGACTGGAGCTATATATTTCATCTATTGGACATAAAATACATCTGCTGTAATAAAGTGAAGATATAAATGTTAAATATATTCTTTTTCTTTTCTTTTCTTTTCTTTTCTTTTCTTTTCTTTTCTTTTCTTTTCTTTTCTTTTCTTTTCTTTTCTTTTCTTTTCTTTTCTTTTCTTTTCTTTTCTTTTCTTTTCTTTTCTTTTCTTTTCTTTTCTTTNTCCCTTCCCTTCCCTTCCCTTCCCTTCCCTTTTTTTCACCCCATGTGGATTTGTGCTTAACAATTCTTCTCGGCTGCTGGAGCTGTGATTGATAACAGCCTCGCTGACAGCTTCACTAACACCAGTTCAGTGTTGGGCAAATTTGCTTTGGAGTATACTTGCCTCGAACAAATATGCTTTGGAGTCCATTAAAACTGTTTGTGAATTTGGGTTTGAAGCCTTGGGCAATTTCCGCCACTCCAGAGCTTTCGGGAAGACGTATTGGAGCATCTGCTGGTTCATAGAGCCCAAGACTTGGAGCTGGGAGGGAATAATTGGGATAAGGATTTTATTCTGCCGGTGGCCACCGCTGGAGATGGGCTGCTGAGTCTGAATACTGGTCCTACAGCTTATTCCTTAGACTGGAGAGGCCAGACTTTGCCAGTGCAGAGCTCAAAGACAGTCTATAAAAATGATGACAGCGACTTGTCTTCCTCCCTTCCCCAGCACGAACATCCCAGGGGTGCTCTACAAATGCAACCCTACCCCGACATCCAGATCTGTGAAAAGCTAGGGAGATATTGCCGTCATATCTCTGGAGAACATCTTAATTTAAGCTGTTCTGCCCGGAGCTGCAGACTCTGTGCCCCTCCAGGACGCAGTTTCACATCCACACAAAAGCTACAGAGATAGAACAGAGGTGACGACTGTCCCGGTGGCTGGGACATGTGTCTCTTCCACCTGTGCCTTGCTCACACATCCTCATGGTCACATCAGAAATCATCCCATTGCATTTAAAATATTTTGTTAGAGAGACAATGGACTTTTCTGCCATCATCTCCAGATTTCTGACCATCTCAGCCTCCTGTGGGGAGAATACGGAAAGGAACCCAGTGATGCTGTATTATTCATCACCTTGGTAAAAACAGGACTCTACCAGGGATACCACCTGCTGCAAAATGACACCTGAAATGGTCCTACACCCAGATGGACCCACTCCAGCTGCCTGGATAACGTCTGACAGCCATTGTGACAGGACATTTTGATGTACACATCCTAGAGCTGGAATAGATTGAAGGATCCTGGACTGCATCAAAAGAAGCATGACCAGCAGGTCACGGGAGGTGATTCCACCCCTCTGCTCTGTACTCATGAGACCCCACCTGGAGCACTGTGACTAGCTCTGGAATCCTCAACATAGAAAGGACATGGACCTGTTGGAACCTGTTGTCCACCAAGATGTTCAGAGGGCTGGAGCACCTCTGCTCTGAGGAAGAGGGAGAGATTGAGATGAGATACCATAAAGAAATTCTTTGCTGTGAGGGTGGTGAGGCACTGGAACAAGTTTCCCAGAGAAGCTGTGGCTGCCCCATCCCTGGAGGGGTTCAAGGCCAGGCTGGATGGGGCTTGGAGCAACCTGGTGTGGTGGGAGGTGGTCCTGCCCAGGTCATGTGGGTTGGAACTTGATGATTTTTAAGATCCCTTCCAACTCTAACCATTCTCTCTAACCATAATCCATAACCACATGGAGTAGAAAAGTTATCATAGAATGATAGAAATTCTATCCCTCATGGAGTAGAAATGTTATCATAGAATTATAGAAATTCTATGATAACATTTCTACTCCATGAAGGACAATCCTGTGCAGCCTGTGGACCATGGCTCATCAGAAGGTACAGGATCTCCAAGCACCTCTCCCACTGTGCCCCAGTGACTCAGGCAGTCTGTGTTTAACTTCACAAGGTGTAATTTCACGGGAGGTTTACAGGGTGGCTTCCAGCCAGCCGGGGGTCTGGAACTGATCAGAGCCGAGTATGAGCTCACAGGCTCAGACATACACGACATTAATTTTAATCACACCAGAACGTCAGGTTCTTCTTCAAAGAAAATCCTTTAATGTTTCCCTCTTGGGGGATTCAGAAGGCTTCTCTTAAAATGCCTATATTTCCAAGAGGACAGAAATGATGAATTCTGTCCAGCTTGTTGGAGAAAATAACTCCTACAGCCCCCACACCCTGGAGGCACCCCCCCTGCCAGCGTGCCTCCCCCGGGAGATGCAGGGCTGCTCAGAAATCCCTCCTCCTCAACTTACTCCTGGTTTAAGTCCTGATGCTGTTACACCAAAGGAGGCAATGTTGTCCAAGACTATGCACGGTATCACATCTCCAGGTTTGGCCCCAGAATTCTGGAATCAAAAATGGAGGCTGTGCTGCATGAGAATAAGATACTAATTAGCTAATAATCTCTAATGGCCAAAGGAAAATGAATATGAGTAGCTGTCATTAAGATGGTTTTTGAAAGCCTTTCTTTAGTTTATAAAGCATATTAAAAATGATTTCATGATCCATCATGCCATATGGTTTCTGTGGCATAAAAGAGGAATTATCAGCAATCATGAAGCACACAATGACCATCATTTAGCCCTGTCGTTAACCGCCGCAGTGAGCGAGTCAAACTCTGCCCGCGAATAAAGAACAACCAGCAGGTCTTTTCAGTCCCTGGGGCTTAGCTTTGTCCAGCCCACGGGACCACATTTCACACTAACTCCTTTCAGGGACGGCAGCTGAATGGGGCTCCTTCCATGCTCCATGGGCTGCCTTTCCTGTCCTCATGGGGACGGCTGTGGAGTGGCCCTGGGTAACTGTACTTGGGCAGGAATCTTCTGTCCATCTTTCAAGAGGAGGGCTGAACCAAACTGAAACCTTCACTAGTCATAGAATCACAGTCTGGGATCTTAAAGCCCACCCAGTGCCACCCACTGCCCTGGCAGGGACACCTTCCACCAGACCAGGTTACTCCAAGCCCCGTCCAACCTGGCCTCGAACCCCTCCAGGGATGGGGCAGCCACAGCTTCTCTGGGCAACCTGGGCCAGGCTCTCACCATCCTCACACCAAAGAACTTCTTTCTTCCCCACATCTCAGCTCCATCTCCCCTTTTTCTGTGACAAACCCTTCCCCCTTGTCCTAGAGCTCCCCTCCCTAAATAGGGTCCCTCCCCATCTCTCCTGAAGCCCCTTGAGGGACTGGAAGGGGCTCTGAGGTCTCCCTGGAGCCTTCTCTTCTCCAGGCTGAACCCCCCAACTCTCTCAGCCTGCCCTCACAGCAGAGGAGCTCCAGCCCTTGAATATTTCCAGGTATGGGGCATCCACAGCTTCTCTGGGCAACCTGGGCCAGTGTCTCACCAAGCCATTCTGCCAAGTGGCAGCTGGCTTCTTCCTTGCAAGTGAGGGAATGGGTGTCCTTCAGTTTAGCCCCATTCTGTCTCCAGCCTCTCTCAGCACGGTTCCTGCCAGACACTACAACACAGGTTCCTGACTCCAGTTTGCATCCAAGCTCAGGCAGGAATTGAGACTCTGCCAGGCTTTGGAGCCTCCTGTCTTTGATAACTCAGGGCCAAGAACCGTCAATGAAAGTGTTTCATTTTAGACTGTGAATACCAGAAACGTCTCAGTGGGCAAGCAGAAACGAAAAACAAGAAAGAAAAAAAGAAAGGTCAATGTTTCCTGCAAAAATCCTTCAGGTGACACCGGTCCCCTCTGCTTTCTGTCACTGTCTGTAAACAGACATTCAGGAGGCTCCAACAGCATGAGAAGATCCCTCTGTAAAGAGCAGTCAGTTTAAATACATCAAGCCTTTCCCTGCATCGGGGCAGCTGCTGGTACAGCAAACTGCCATGGAGAGCAGCCCTGCTCCCTGCTCACAGCAAAACACCCAAACACACACGATTTGCTGGGCTCTGACAACTGCTTTTGCAGCTGAAACAAGTTAGAGATACATCCTATCAACTCAAGGTTGGGCTCTAAGAGATCTGTTATTCTTCCTCCGGCATGAGAAAAGGGGTAACACCAAATGTTGGTGGGGCTTTTTTAGGTTGATGAATGATAAATGTTGCTCAGGTCTAGATGGCAGGGCAGCCATGGTGACCCTGGATAAAACTCCACTGGAGTTTTAGCAGCACAGCTTTGCTTTGAGGAACGGCTCCTGGGAGGCATGCAGACCCAGGTGGTGCTCACCTCTTGCAAGGGTGGCTTGCAAATCACCTCTACAGCCCCATCCCTGGGGTCGGGCTCTCCTGCCCAACCTGACCTTCAGGAGACATTCGTAGAATCATAGAATGGTTTAGATTGGAAGGGACATTAAAGACCACCCAGTGCCACCCCCTGCCCTGGGCAGGGACACCTCCCACCCAGCAGACCAGGTTGCTCTAAACCTCGACCACCCAGTGCCACCCCCTGCCCAGGGATGGGGCAGCCACAGCTTCTCTGGACAACCTGTCCCAGTGCCTCACCACCCTCACAACAAAGTTCTTCCCCACATCTCATCTCCATCTCTCCTCTTTCAGTGTCAAACCCTTCCCCCTCATCCCATGGCTCCCCTCCCTGATCCAGAGACCTTCCCCAGCTTTCCTGGAGACCCTGGAGGGAGCTCCAAGGTCTCCCTGGAGCCTTCTCTTCTCCAAGCTGAACCCCCCCAAGTCTCTTAGCCTGTCTTCACAGCAGAGGAGCTACAGCAGCATCTCTGTGGCCCTTCATCTCCTGTCCACTGTCCCCCCAGGTCATACTGGGAGGCAGGGGGTTCCCACAAGACTGGCTTCAGTGACAAAGCTATTATTTTTCTCTGGGGGTTTCCCTGGATCAGAGACTCCCTTGAAATGCAGCTGGGGTAGATAACAGATGCACTGCAAAAGTCCTTGCTCAAACTGTCACTTTACAGAGTCTGATTTAGCACTAAGTCTTGAAGCCAGAGATAAACCCTCATCAGCATGGAAAAACCCTGGGTCTGGCCCATCCAGCCCTAAACTTCCACAGCTGACAGACCACAGAGAAGCACTGCAAATATCTCAAGGTCACAAATGCTTTTCTGCAGCCTTATTCTCTTTTATGAGGTCTTTCAGCCCAATTAAAATGTTCTTAAAGGGGCTTTTATGCAGGAACTAGCAAAATTTTAAGTCCGGTCTTTTTCTATTACTGCAACTCTAATGACTTCTGGGGAGTTATCCCTAAACCAGAGAGCAGGTTAGTCTGCTGCTCCCTTACAAATGAAATAAAGCCCAAAGCTGTCATTTACCCCACCTGGAGCACTGTGTCCATATCTGGAGTCCTCAGCATACAAAGGACATGGACCTGTTGGAATGGGTCCAGCAGAGGGTCACCAAGATGCTCAGAGGGCTGGAGCACCTCCGCTGTGAAGACAGGCTGAGGGAGCAGGGGTTGTTCAGCCTGGAGAAGAGAAGGCTCCAGGGAGACCTTAAAGCCCCTTCCAGTATCTCAAGGGGCTACAGGAGAGCTGAGGAGGACTCTTTGTCAGGGAGCGGAGTGACAGGACAAGGGGTAATGGCTTTAACTTGGAAGAGGGGAGATTGAGATGAGATACCAGAAAGAAATTCTTTGGTGTGAGGGTGGTGAGAGCTTGGTCCAGGTTGCCCCGAGAAGCTGTGGCTGCCCCATCCCTGGAGGGGTTCAAGGCCAGGTTGGATGGGGCTTGGAGCACCCTGGCCTGGTGGGAGGTGTCCCTGCCCAGGGCAGGGTGGTTGGAACTCCATGATCTTTAAGATCCATTCCAACTCTAACCATTCTATGATTCTATGATTAAGGTAATGAAAGAGGAAAGGGGAGATTTAGCTGTGTTAAAGAGAGGACAGTCTTGCAGGCTACTCCCTGGAAGAAGAGTCAGGAGCTTGAGAAACAGCCAGCAATCACTTCCCTAATGTTTTGGTGCCCTGAAACACGAAGGGACTGGGGTTGGGAGAGTGACAGGGAAGGAGGTTCAGGGACTGATCCTGGGGTTAGGTCACACCTGAGTGGCAACTCTGAGGTGGTCTTGGGGCATCTGGAGTGGGTAGAATTACATATCATGCCACCGTGAAAAAAGCTCTCTGATTTAGGTCTTGCAGTCTGCAAAATTCAGGTGTTTTCATGGATCAGTTCAAAAGCCTGCGTGGATGTTTCTCTGTGTCACCTCCCTTTTCTCTACAAGCCCCCAAACACAAAGAAATCCCCCCAGCCCAGCTGAAATGCCATTTTTCTACATTAGCAATTAGATATTAATGTCTTAGATGTTTTAATTGTTTAGATGTTAAGTTAGATAACATTTTGCACAGGGCCCAATGTTGCCCCATACAGGGCTGCTCAGGGTGGATTTTGGGACCTGGGAACATGTCAAGCCTGTGGGAAAGCTTGAAACAAAAGCTCTGGTGATGCCCAGCAGCTTGTGTTTCGAGGAGAACATTAGCCTCCTGACAGGAGAGGACAAGTGCCACTGAATTGGGCCCATGGGTTGAAGGAGCTGGGGTACCAGGCTGCAGAAAGCCTGGAAGGGGTTTCACATCCATGCTTGTGCCCAAGCCCATGAGCACGATGCTGCACAACCACTTCAGCTGCAATAAAGATTAAAGGAGTGAGACTCAAGCTGCTCTGGTGCCTGCTAGGGGTCTTCTTTTTGACTGCCACATTCTTTTGGTGGAGGGTGGGGGGTGGGGATGGGGGGCTTGGGGGGTTCATCTCCCATCCCAAACCCTAAAGGCCAGACTTTCAAAGGTGTACATGTTCCACAACAGCTTTGAACATCTGGCCCGAAGCCTTCAACCAGGGGCTACTGGAGGCAGGAGAGGAGAATACGTTCTTTCTGCAGAGGATGTGAAAAAAAAATAATTAAAAAATAATAAATCACCTTGTGTTTGCTCTGCTCTTCCGAGCAAATGAAGTGTTGTCTCTTGAAGCAGAAGCGTGGAGGGAGGGAGGCAGGGCTGGGCCGGGCAGAGGGGTGGAAGGGGAGGAGCGGGATGTGGAGGGAAGGTTACAGATCTGATAGCGCTGGCAGCACGCCCCCAGCCCGGCTCCCGCACATGAAAGAGGATTTTATCCAGCTCGAACACATTGCCTGCAGCCTCAGCGCAGATCACGCGGATTAAAGGGCTTGAAATTAAACCTCTGCTCATGCAAAAGAGCAGTGTGAGTTTCCAGCAGAATGTTTCTCTCCTGGCAGGAGAAGGCAACTGCCGTGTGGCATTTGCACAGGGGGCTGCTGGTGGGAAGGCATTTACGGCAGAGCAGCTAAATCATTCCTCTCCCAGCTGCAGTAATATTTCTCCCTGCTGCATGTTACAGCCGAGCTCCTCAGTGTCCCACGACAGTGGCTGAAATGCAGTGAAGATGAACAAATCAAGAAATCCAGGGAGCCTACGGGAGAGCTGGAGAGGGACCAAGCTCGATGGCGCGGTCAACACGCCAGAGGGAAGGGATGCCATCCAGAGGGACCTGGACGGGCTTGAGAGGAGGGCTAGTGCAAATNGGAGAATAGATGGCTCTGGGGAGACCTTAGAGCCCCTTCCAATATCTGAAGGGGCTACAGGAGAGCTGGGGAGGGACTCTCTGTCAGGGAGTGGAGTAACAGGACAAGGGGTAATGGCTTTAACTTGGAAGAGGAGAGATTGAGATGAGATACAAGAAAGAAATTCTTCGGTGTGAGGGTGGTGAGAGAAGCTGTGGCTTCCCATCCCTGGAGGAGTTCAAGGCCAGGTTGGAGGTGGCTTGGAGCACCCTGGTCTGGTGGGAGGCATCATTGGAACTCCATGATCTTTAAGATCCCTTCCAACTCTAACCATTCTATGATTCTATGATATGATTCTAAGAATTGCCTGATCTGCTTGACCCAAGCCAGGTTTAAGCCAGATAAATCTTCAGACTGGTTCTACATACCAAGATGTTCTCGGCTTCACCTCTTTCTGTTCCATTAAGGCTGATCCCTCCTGGAGCAGTCAGGCCACAGGAGGCAGAGAAACAGATAACCATGATCAGCCTTGTGCTGGAGAAACCCAGTTGTGTCCTCATGCTAATACACACCAGCTTTTTTTCCCCCCAGTGTCTGCAGCAAAAAAGAGTTACAGCTCTCTGGATGATGGCTACAACTCTCTGGATGAAAGGTTGGGAGATGATGTCTCAGCAAACGCTTTCTGATCAACTTTAAAGGGTGTTTGTCAACTACAGCTTCAGCTCCAGGGAACAGCACGTTTGTGGTAGTGACCCTCCTCTATGCCATGACCACCCTCTCTCCTGGTCTGCAGAGCCCAAGTCAGAGCAACCAAGAGACAGGGAGAAAGGGAGGGTGAGACCTGCTTTTCCCAGCCCAGAGAGGGACAAGCTGAAGGATCTACCTAGAAATACAGTGTCATGCTGCTTGGACCCTGAAGGGGTCTCCAGTCCTTGCAGACTAATGCAAAGCTCTTCTGTGGCTGAAGTAGAAGAGGAGGAGTAGCAGAGACAGGAGAAGGCACATACTCAACCCACCGAAGCAGTTGCTTGGACCTTTCCATGCACTAATGATCCCAGAGAAGCTGCCTCCAGCAAGAGAAGAGTCTTACAGTGCTTCTTAGCTCATCCAAAGCAGCCCTGAACCCCAGTAACGAGCACAAGCCACTTAAACTGAGCACACCAAAGCCCCGTTCCTCTCCTATTTACACTAAGACGCCAACCCACTCCCCAGAGGTGTGTGGTGGGAAGCCAGACACAGACCTCCGCGTCTCCTCGGTTACTCCTGACACCGTCAGGCCACACAATAAGCCCAGCTGGGGGATTTAAGAATAACCATCAGGTATTTAAAAACAACTTTCAGTTAAGAAATGGCGAGGTGGAAGCGCCCGCAACCAGCACTGGTTGCAGAAGTAACAAGAAGCTCCTGCTGTTCAAGAGCTGAATCCCGAAGGCAAGAAGCATCCGCAGGCTCCACTCGCCAGGAAGAAACATCTAATGAGGGAGAACGTGCAGGATCATTTGGAGGCAGTTAAAAGTGCTTTAGCAGCTTTCCCCTCAATATGATTTTCACCCAAGGGTGACAGATTTTCTCTTCTTGTCAGGCACAGGAACAACAGAGTAGCCCGAGAGAGAGGAGACTCCATGAACCCGCAGACTTGACCCTCCTCTGGTCTATGCTGGCAAAACCCAAGAGTAACGCTGCTTTTTCAGAATCAGTGGTTCTGCTTCTGCGTTACAGTGAAGCTGCAAATGTGGCTTTGTCTTTTCATGGAAGAAGAATAATCGTATTTCAGCCTAATACCTTAAATTTTCTGCCATCCTTGGTGCCTGTGCAGAAGCGAGCCATGGGGCCAGCACGGCTCCGTGAGGAGCACCGGGTACTTCTTCTCTCCCTCCTCCTCCCCACTGGCTGGGATATGGTCAGACACTGTTTTGTTATCATTACTTGAATTTTGCTTTCATCAAAACTAGATAAAAACCCTTCCCCAGAGGGTACTGGCAAGAACAGAAATGGGGAAATGCAGATGAGTGGTAGCTACTAATAAATCCATGACAGTTCCCAGTTGCATCAGAAACCAGAACTGGCCAATGAGGCCAGTTCTCAGGATGATGCCCGGGTTGGGCAGTTGCTGTTTAACGCCTGGCAATCTCCCTGTTTGCAGCAGTTTGTTTGGTTTTTGATTATTCATTGGTTTCAATCTCCAGGGATGAGCTGGGAGTGTGTGTGTTTGTGGTTGTTTCTCAATTTGTTTATGCTGGGGGAATTGTTTGGGGTTTATTTTACAGATTTATTCTCTGGGACTTAGTGTTTTCCCCAACGACAAGCCTCTTTTACATCAAGAGATTTTCCCACCACTCTGAATTTATAGACTCTGCATCTATTGACTCAGCACAGCTGGACCAAGGAGGTCTCCCGGAATATTTTTCACCTTTTCCTCTCGCAGAGGGAGCATGAAATAGCAACCAAATATTTATTTCAGATCCCAACTATCTAACACAGATGCCTGGGGTTTACCAGGGGCTTTCAAAGTCTTTCTGAATGAACTCCCAGATATTTTGTTGTTGGTTTTTTTTTGTTTTCCCCCTTGTATTTGGAAAAACACAGGCGTATGCAATCCTTTTACTGTGGCACTTCCCAAGCTGTTTCTGACTGTTTACTCTCCCTGTAAAGTTTCTTAGCAATCAGGGCATTATAAAACCTCCCTCCATTGCCTCCCCCTCTTCCATCCCTCCTCCCCTCATCCCACTCTCCCTTCCCTTCCCCTGCAGATGCTTCAGCACAACCCCTCTATCATGCGTTTAGAGGCTCTGGGCCATTAAAGCTCAGGTCTGGAATTAGTGCTGGGGAAACAGAGAGCTTTCAGCGCCACCCCAGAATGGTTTTTTATGGGTAATTGATGGGAAACCACAGCCGGCTGTTGACAGCGCAGAGAGATTAAGCAGTTTACAGTGCAGGGGAAGCCTGGCCCGTCCATCCGCCCTGCTTCAGTGGCCAATCTCTAAAGGAATAAATGATGCTCATAAACACAGCATTTTGTTGTTTGTTTGAGGTTGTTTTTTTCTCCTCCAACTCATTATGTGCTTCCTCGCTACAGTGTGGTTTTGCAGGCAGGGATTGATCCAACACCCACGAAGCCCATGGGAGTCGTTCCTGCCAACCTGGCACAGATGGACGAACCATTCAGAGTCAGAATTACTGAAGAGTGGAGGTGCCCGGGGAGGAGCTCAGTGAAATTTAAACCCTCAAATGGATAATTGCAATCAGAAAATGCCAGGTGTTCAGTTTAATCCTCAATGTGCTGGACCGCAATGTTCCCTGGGCACCTGAAGTTGTATCTCCATGCTCCCAATCAATCCCAAGCCCACGTTGGCCCCTTCTTGGTTCAGACAGGAAAATATTTTCTTTTTCCAGGGCACCCTACTGCTACCAACACCTGTGGAACCAAATCCAAGACCATCTCCTGCTCAGTGAAACTCATACAGCATTTCCTACCAGAAATACAGAGGGTGTTCTCCCACCTCCCCTTTTGAATCACAGAATCATAGAATTGTCAGGGCTGGAAGGGACCTTTAAGATCATCAGTCCAACCGTCAAATTAACTCTGATAAAAACCATCGCTAACCCATGTCACTGAGCACCGTGTCAACCCGGCTTTTGAATCCCTCCAGGGATGGTGCCTCAACCACTTCCCAGGACAGCCCATTCCAAAGTTTCATAATCCTTTTCGTGTAAGCACGAATCCTTTTTCCTGATCTCCAACCTGAACCTCCCCTGGCAAAACTTGAGGCCATTTCCTCTTGTCCCATCACCTGTTCCTTGGGAGAAGAGACCAACCCCCTGGCTACACCCTCCTTTCAGGGAGTTGGAGAGAGTGAGAAGGTCCCCCCTCAGCCTCCTCTTCTCCAGGCTGAACACCCCCAGCTCCCTCAGCCTCTTCTCATAAGACTTGTTCTCCAGACCCCTCACCAGCTCCGCTGTCCTTCTCTGGACACACTCCAGCCCCTCAATGTCTTTTTTGTGGTGAGAAGTTCAAAACTGGACAAAGCCCTCGAGGTGAGGCCTTGCCAGTGCCCAGCAGAGGGGGACGATCACTCCTGAGTCCTTCTCCCCATGCTGTTCCTGATCCAGATCAGGATGCCCTTGGCCTTCTTGGCCACCTGGGCATGCTGCTGGCTCATGTTCAGCCACTTGTCCACCAACACCCCCAGGTCCTTTTCTGTAAGGCAGCTTTAGCCACTCTGCTCCCAGCCTGTAGAGCTGCAGGGGGTTGGTGTGACCCAAGGGCAGGACCTGGCACTTGGCCTTGTTGAACCTCATCCTGTTGGTCTCAGCCCATGGATGCAGCCATTCCAGATGCCTCTGCAAAACCTTTCTACCCTCCAGCAGGTCAACACTCCTACCCAACATGGCGACATCTGCTTTTAACATAAGGAGGAAGATGGAACAGAAGAAGCAGGACTCTGGTGCTGGGTAATTAGTGTACACAGGAAAGCCCTGTTCTCCTCGGTTTTCCTTTATTTGCTTTACTGCTGCTGCTCATTTTAAAGTCATGTTAGAAACCAAAACAATAATATGAAAAAAATAACAGTTACAGATGAAGGCTCTCAAGTGCCAGAGGAGATTTGATGGGAAGCTGGATCATAAGAGCTCTGCAGCATTTGGTGCCTGAGTTTATCTGTGTATCACTGGGGACTTCTAGAAGTTGGGACTTGGTAGAGGTTTAATGAACAAAGGAGACAAATTCAATCTTGACAATCCTTTTTTGTCCTCTGGTAAATATTGCCCTTGAATTTCATGCTATGCACTCTGCCAGAAAAAAGCTAATGATCCAAGATGTAAACATTTTATTTCCTGTCTCCAAAGCTGAACAAAACTTTAACCCTTGCCCAGCAAGCCATCAGCTGCTGTCAAGAAAGCTTTTATGAACTTAAAAGGGCAGGATCCTGGCCCTGCTGAAGTCAATGGGACTTTTGTCATTGCCTCGGGGCATTTTGGGGAAAAAGAAATGAGGAAACCACCAAGGACAGAAACATAATTGTTATCAGACAGTCCCCCCACGGCAGATGCAGGTTGGCTGCAAGTGAAGACCCTGCAAGTCAGGATGCACAAGATGTTCAACGTGCAGTTACATCAGTACATGACATGCAAATTGGAATATTTAATTTATTGGGCATTTTGTCATAGAATCATAGAATCATTTAGGTTGGAAAAGACCCTTGGGATCATCGAGTCCAACCATCAGCCCCACTCTACAAAGGTCTCCCCTACACCAGATCCCTCAACACCACATCTCAACGACTCTTCAACACATTCAGGGATGGGGACTCCACCCCCTCCCTGGGCAGCCCATTCCAGGCTCTGACCACTCTTTCTGGGGAGAAATTTTTCCTTATGTCCCCCAAAAGTGGGCAATTTAAGAGGAAGCAGATGGTTTGGATGGAACTGGGAGGGTGTTTAGAGGAGAGATTCTCTGCCTGAGCTGGGCTTCTGCTGCTGGTCAGCATAAATAAGTTCAGAGTCAGTACTGTTAACAGGGTCTGGTGCAATTCATCTCAGCCTAAAGTTGATGCCTTCAGCTGGTCAGTTGAGTCCCACCCTAAACCCCATTGTCTATAAAGGCATCTGAGGGAGACCAGCTGATGTGGCCTTACACATCTGTAATGGAGGGGCTTTGATGTGAGATGAGTCTGACCCTTTGGGGGAGGTGGAATTAACCTGATGTTCAATCAAGAAGTAATGACGACTTTTGTCCTTCCCTTTTTTCTCTGCAACCAGCTGTGGACCACCTATGGATGAAGGGGCTGGGCCGGTGATCATGCAAGGAACTGCTTGGAAAAACCATTCCCTGGGCTTGGCCAGAAGCCACAGCTTGGAGTTTAACCCTGACCACAGGATGATGCCGTTGGTTTCACCCTTTCCCAGGCTTTCAAGGATTTTGGGCACGTTGGATGTTTCAGCAGCTCAGTATGGCCATCTCCCCTCCATCTGCTGCTCTATTCTCAGAGACGTCTGAGAGCACGAAGGATGAAAAAAGAGCACCCAGGACACTTAATTCAGCCCAAATCATCATTAATAGAAGAACAGGGTGGGGAATGACCTTGTATAATTTAAGCAACTGTTTGCTTAATGTTTCTGGTCACGACACAAAAGCGTGCTTATTCTTAGTAGGTGTAGAATTATTTTTGACCTGAAGGTTTCTTGCTTACTGTGCAACCTGCATCTCACTGAGCCCTTCTCTGTCTCTCTTCTCCAGATCCCTTTAAGAGACACAGCTCAAGTCAAGATTGAGCAGCAATTTGTTTTTGTTTACTTGGCCAATTAGGGTCAAGTTAATGAAGCATCAGGTGGAAAACAGCATCTCTTGTTATGTTGCCACAGCAGCAATTAAAGTTCTCTTGAAAGAAGGTTAAGGAATTAATTGCAGTGCTTCTTTAGATACAAAACATGAGCAGGGGTTCTGTCTTAGCTGGTTTGAGGAACTCACTAACCCATCTGGTTTTGTGGACAGCATTTATTCACAGCACAGTGTAATGAGCTCGTTCTTTATTCAGCCCTTGCTAGTGTTTGAGGGAGGCAACAGCCCTCAGAAAGACAAGTACTGGTAAAGTGATGGACATGTTTGCTGGAGCTGCTGCCCCTTGGCTGGCCAAATCTCACCAAGACTGATGGATGCCCTGCTGAGTAACAAAAGCCTTAAGAACAGGCTAAACTGACGACTGAGCAAACCCAAGATGATCACTTCATGACCCTTAAGTCATGGTCAGCTGGCCAAGAGGGGCAAAGAAGTGGAGCAACTGGGAGAGCTCTGCTCCATTCTCTCTCTGACCTCCTCTAGAATCCTGCCTGGGCTGCTCCTGCTACACCCCTGGAATGACATCAGTGCAATCTTTATCCTCCCCACGCTGGGGACTTTTTGACTCCGATGGCAGTGGCTGATGGAGGGAGTGTAGCTCTGCCTGACCAGCTCAGCTGCTGATGACAAGAGCACACCGCTCCTATTTAACTGCTTCAAATGGCATCCTGGCTTGTATAAGAACTCGTGTGACCAGCAGCAGTAGGGAGGGGATTGTCCCCCTCTGCTCAGCACTGGGGAGGCCACCCCTTGAGTCTGGTGTCCAGTTCTGGGCACCTCAGCACCAGAGAGATCTGGAGAGGCTGGAGCGAGTGCAGAGGAGGGACATGGAGCTGGGGAAGGGCCTGGAGAATCAATCTTATGAGGAACGATTGAGGGAGCTGGGAGTGTTGAGTTGGAGGAAGAGGAGGCTGAGGGGAGACCTCATCACTCTCTACAACTGCTTGAAAGGACATTGGAGAGAGAATGGTGCTGGTCTCTTCTCACAGGGAATTAGCAATAGAAGGAAAAGGAATGGCTTCAAGCTGCAGCAGGGTAGGGTTAGGCTGGCCATGAGGCAAGAATTCTTCCCAGCAAGAGTGGTCAGAGCCTGGACTGGGCTGCCCAGGGAGGGTGTGGAGTTACTGTCCCTGACTGTGTTTCAGAGTCATTTAGATGTGGTGTTGAGGGATCTGGTGTAGGGGAGACCTTTGTAGAGTGGGGCTGATGGTTGCACTCGATGATCCCAAGGGTCTCTTCCAACCTGAAGGATTCTATGATTCAACAAAGTGCTCTGGTAAAGTTGAGCTAAGAGTTCATCTCAGAGGCTTCTGGATGAATCAATCTTATGGCATTATTTTAGTCATAAAACAAATGAGGGGTCCCGTAAATCAAAGAAATTAAAATGGGCAAGAAAAGGCATGATCTGCAGAGATAGAAGTAATGAGGTGTCAGGCCAAGGGCCAAGGTCCGGAGTCTGGCACCCTGGGTTGTGATGCCATGAGGAAAGAGCCCAGTTGGGTCAGAGAAGATTCCAAGAATCACAGATCTCAAGATAAGAGTTCTTGAAAGCACCAGAATTACACAGAGCAAGTTTATCCTCTACCATCAAACCTATCGGCTCATCTGCTGATTTGGTTCTTGGTGCCAGGTTTGAAGGAGAGGACACAGGAACACGTGAGCCTCTCTAACCTGGGGAGTTTTTCCTGCCAGCAATGAAAAGTCTTCAGGAGAATCCCCCAAATTGCTGAGCGAGACAGCGAGAGGATCAAGCTGTCTCATTTTAAGCATTAAAAGTGTATTGCCTAACCTGGAACACTTGCAAAATTCTCTGTAGAGATTGGCACCAGAAAATTTTACCCTGCAGGTAGCTTTGGAATAGATGAAAAAGCTACACTGTCAGCCCTAAATTATATTTTTCTTCTTCCCTCAGCAAAGTCACACCACAGCAGTCTTCCAGGGTCACTTAAAGCTTGCTGGGCATTTTCTTCACAAAGAAAACTCAACAAAACTGGCTTGGTTTGATTTTGGATTTCTCTGCTCTGGGTGACTCTAATGCAAGAATGCTGGAAAGGGGTATTTAGAAAGCACTAAGGATTCGCCTTAAATCTTAAAAGTAGGCTTTTTGAAAGTATTTTTAGGTAGATGCTTCAAATTGCTAAATTTCTAGCTACTTGGTAAAAAAACAGCATTGTTGCTGATGCTGAGCTTCAGTCCAAAGCCCTTGAACTTTCTGTCCCAGGCAGAGAGATGAGATTATCCCATTGCTCTCTGCCTTTTTCATATTCAAGGTCTGTTAGAAAGTCCCTTCTCCATCTTCTTTTCCTGCAGCAAAACATCTTTGGAAGGGGTACGAAGGGAAGAAGAGAGGGACTGTGTTTTCACCCATCACAAAATCCTGCATTAAAACAGGCTCAGAGAAGCAGACAAGCAAGAACCATTCGGTCCTGTGGCTTCATCCAAGACCCTTTGTACCTATTCCCCAAACCAGTAATTAATTGTATCATCACACACTATTTTTTTCCCTTCTGGCCTCTGACCCAAGGCACAAGAACCTGCCCTGGGCAGTGACGGAGCCTCTTTCCTTCAGGATCCTCTTGCATTAGAAAAAAAAAAACAAACAAAATAACAAACCCAAAAGAAACAACAAGAAAAGAAACCAGAAAGGCGTGTTGGAAATGGAGGAGGTATTTTTGAGCAACCGCAGACGATGTTGTCCCCTGCCTCCTCCTGCCACTTAATACATTATAAATGTGCTTTCTCTGCTGAACGGACGGGGAGAGCAGCCTAAGTCCTGCGGAAATTAATGGCCTGTGTGGTTTACTCTTATCTGGCAAGTTTTGGTTTTCAGAGGCGGGTGGAAAGCAATTCATTTTTAAATTAAATAGATAAAAAGACATCTCGGAGTTGGGATCAAAAGCCGTGAAAAAGAAGATTTGCACAGCATGGCCACGGAGATGACCTCCCGTCGTTTCTTATGTCCACTCCATTTGTTGCTTATCTGACTCCAGAGTGCCTCAGACATCCCTGGGTATTTCTGCAGTGACCTTCATGGCCTAAGCTGTATCAGTCATCGGCGACAGGGACTGACGTTTGCAAGCTGCAGGGGTGAATCCTCGCCTTCAGCTTCCCTCCTCTCTCCCCAAGGAGCAAACCTTCTGGGTAATTTTCATAATCATTCTATTCTGCTGGAAGATGGAATGTAAATAAAATTTCAGCACGCTTTGCAAAGCCTTTATTGATGTTGATGAATTTCTTGGGGAGTGTAATACTTCCTGAACCAAATATTCTTTTTTTTTCTTTCTTTGTGTTCTGCATTTTCATCCTCATTTTTCCTAGAGAAAATCCCATTGCTCCGAATCGCCTCCTGCCACAGGGTTCAGGCCAGCACCCTCAAGAGCCTCTTGGTCAGTTTTAAACACATTAGATGCCTCCTTCCAGACAGCTCTGAGCAACTTTGAAATAAGATGTCTCTCCTGCTGGATTTTATTCCTTTGTTAGAAATCAATCCTCTCTTTCCTCTCCCTCACTGTTCTTAACAGAGCTTGAAATCACCGCACTTCTCTGCCATCTGCCACTTCTTCCCGCCCCACTCCGTGCCGTGGCTGAAGCTGCAGAGGCACCACATAGAACCATAGAATGGTTAAAGTTGGAAGGGATCTTAAAGATCATGGAGTTCCAACCACCCTGCCCTGGGCAGGGACACCTCCCACCAGGCCAGGGTGCTCCAAGCCCCCTCCAACCTGGCCTTGAACCCCTCCAGGGATGGAGCAGCCACAGCTTCTTGGGGCAACCTGGGCCAGGCTCTCACCACCCTCACACCAAAGAATTTCATTCTGGTATCTCATCTCAATCTCCCCTCTTCCAAGTTAAAGCTGTTACCCCTTGTCCTGTCACTGCACTCCCTGACAAAGAGTCCCTCTCCCCAGCTCTCCCGTAGCCCCTTCAGATACTGGAAGGGGCTCTAAGGTCTCCCTGGAGCCTTCTCTTCTCCAGGGTGAACAACCCCTGATCCCTCAGCCTGTCCTCACAGCAGAGGTGCTCCAGCCCTCTGAGCATCTCCATGGCCCTCCAATGGACCCATTCATGTCCTTTCTATGTTCAGGACTCTAGAGCTGGACACAGTGCTCCAGGTGAGGTCTCACCAGAGCAGAGCAGAGCAGAGCAGAGCAGAGCAGAGCAGAGCAGAGCAGAGGGGTGGAATCACCTCCCATGACGCTTCTTTTGATGCAGCCCAGGGTGCAGGATGCTTTCTGGGCTGCCAGTGGGCACTGCTGTCTCATGTTGAACTTCTCATCCACCATCACTCCCAAGTCTTTCTCCTCAGGGCCGCTCTCCAGCCATTCTCAACCCAACCTGTATTTGTGCTTGGGACCCTGCCCTTGGCTTGGATTGGCTCTTTACTGACTGGTTGGGTTGGTAACCCCCTCTGGGGCAATCATCATTTGATCAGGTCACCCCCAGCTGGTGACTCTGCCCCTGGCTGGGCAGTGGCCAGGTGGTCCATGAGGTGGGGGGATGCCACAGGGAACCAGCAGGAGGACTGCAGTGTCCTGGGGAGGGGATCCACTGAATGGAACTAAGAAGCAACCCAAACCCAGGTCCTCCAGCATGCTGAGCATGCTCAGATGAGTAAAATTAAAGGTTTCAGTTTTGGGGTTTGATGTCCTGGGACTCATAGAGCCTTCAGCAGCCCCGGGAACAGGAGATGCTGGCAGGGAGCATCCTTCCCCTCGTCCTTCACTCTCGGAGGGCGTTTGGCCACCTTGCCATGCTCCCATGCTGCCTGTCTTGCCACTTGTCACTTGCCTTGCGATGGACAAGCTTTTTCCTGCCTCTCTCCACTTCCTTCTTCCCCTTTGCAATCTATTTTCCTTCATTAGGCTACAGTCAAGCATTTAACACATTGACATTTTTCCTGTTTGTTTGAGTTTACTGTTCCAATCTGTTTACACTTCTCAGTGAACATAATGGCTTGAGAGATGAGGAGAGAAGTGAATCAGACCTAGGTCCTCCCCCCCCCAAAAAAAAAAACCCTGCTGAAATACTCCAGCAAGCTCGTGGAGTTTTGAAGTCAGGATTTGAAAGGACCCCACCAATCTGTTCCCTCGGAACGTGTTTGTGATGCTGAGCTCACTTCAAAGGCAGCACATCCCAAATTGCTGGATGAGCCCAGCGGGGGGGACACGGGGAATCAGTGGGGAGCTGATGATCAACAGAGCCCACCTCGGAAATATCTGCAGGCGAGAGGGACAGGTTCAGTGGGCTCCATCAAAATGCAGCACAGATTTAAGGGTGTAAAAGCGGGCAGGGAGGCAGCTGGGATCTGAGGAAAGCGGAGAGGTTATAAACGCAACTACATTGTGTTCCCCAGGATATGTAACATATTGCACGGTGTTAATTTGAAGGATGAGTGGAAAAGCAACAAAATCCTTAAAATTCCTCCCCTACACCTCCCCACCCAAATTAACCCATACCTAAAAATCACTGACTTTCACAATCTACTCTAATTGCAGCAGCTTCTCTCAGGAGACAGATCCCCACTTGGGCGCTTACATCAAGTCATGCAAGTTCCTCCCCCTTTTGCTTTACCTAAAAAAGATGGTTTGTTTTAGATATATTTTGATGCAGGGTTTTTTCTTGGCTTCAAGAAGTGTGCTATAGCAGCGAGTGGGAAAGCAAGCATTCACAAACTCAGCACGTCCTTGAGCAGAGAGACACTTGCTGGAGATGGCCAAAAAGCAAATTTGTAAGAAATTCCTTTTTTTTTTTTTTTTTTTCTCTATTGCTTGTTGATCTTGGTCCAAATTGAACTGGAACCAATACTAGGTTTTTTTTTAATTTATCACGGAGTAGAAACTCCCACGGTTTTGCAGCTGCTCCCGTAAAAATACCGTCCCCACCAGCTTCGCTGAGGACAGAGACGGAGAATCATAGAATCATAGAATCATTTGGTTGGAAAAGACCCTTGGGATCAACCAGTTCAACCATCTNCTCCAGGCCCTTCCCCAGCTCCGTGTCCCTCCTCTGACCTCGCTCCAACCCCTCCAGATCTCTCTTTTGCTGAGGTGCCCAGAACTGGACACCAGACTCAAGGGGTGGCCTCCCCAGTGCTGAGCAGAGGGGGACAATCACCTCCCTACTGCTGCTGGTCACACTGTTTCTGATCCAAGCCAGGATGCCCTTGGCCTTCTTGGCCACCTGGGCACACTGCTGGCTCATGTTCAGCCGCACCCCCAGGTCCTTTTCTGCCAGGCAGCTCCAGCCACACTTCCCCAATCCTGTAGCCATCCATGGGGTTGTGTAGCCCAAGGGTAGGACCTGGCACTTGGCTTCGTTGAAGCCCATGCCATTAACATTGTCCCATCCATCCAATCTATCCAAATCTCTCTGTAGACCATCCCTGCCCTCATGCAGATCAACACTCCCACCTCATTTGGTGTCATCTGCAAGCTCAGTGATGGTGCTCTCTAGATCCCTATCGACATCATCAATAAAGATATTAAACAGGAATAGCCCCAGTACTGAGCCCTGAGGAACCACTTGTGACTGGCCGCCAGCTGGATTTAATTCCATTAAGCACCAAGAAGGCAGTGAATGGCCCCAAAGTGCTGGTGGGGATGATCTGGCACATCCCTAAAATCCCTGTCTCTGCCGCAGACCTGCCTGGCTCCGTGTCCACCAGCCTGCAGCTCCCTGCACTCCTGGCCCTCGAGCTGACTGGAAAGAAATCTCACGCATCCTGGCCTCGGCCAAACAAATTTGAAGCTCAGAAGTGTTAAATGAGACAATTGGTGCTGCATGAAATTAGGTTTTTCATGAGGATACTTGGTTTCGCCGGAGAGTTTCGCTCTCACCAAGCCCTGCCATTGCCAGCTGGGATGAGACTAAACTGGGTTCTCACCAGCAGCTCGAAGCACCTCATTGTGAGAAAGATTGGAATTGAGACCAGAAAAATGGGAAGGAAAAAGCAATGAAAGCATTGGTGGGACTGAAGTAGGAAGGAAGATTAAAAGAGTGGAAGACCTACAGCGTGGGGAAGCAGCAAGTAGTTTGGAGAGGTGAGGGGAGAGAAATCAGTGCATTTGAAGTCTGTGAGTTCATGGAGGGGAAGAATGATATGGGGGAGGCTCCAGATCCTGGGGGTATTCAGAAAGAGGAAGGACATCAAGAAATGGAGGGGCAGAAGGTCAAGAAATAAGTAGCTCTGGAACGTAGGGGCACCATTTCCAGACAGCACCTCTTCCTCTTGATGCCTCGTGGGAGATGCATCAAGTACCCAAAGGGGCCTTCCAGGAGAGATGGGGAGGAACTCTTCATCAGTGAATGTGGAGAAGAACGTAGAAGAGGGGGTAATGGTTTTAAATTGAAAGATGGGAGATTTAGATTAGATACCAGAAAGAAATTCTTCTGTGTGAGGTGGTGAGAGCCTGGCCCACGTTGCGCAGAGAAGCTGTGGTTGCCCCATCCCTGGAGGGGTTCAAGGCCAGGCTGGATGGGTCTTGGAGCAACCTGGTCTGGTGGGAGGTGTTCCTGCCCAGGGCAGGGGGTGGCACTGGATGGGCTTTAAGGTCCTTTCCAACTCTAACCATTCTGTGATTCTTTGCAGAAGTGTCCGTTCTCTGGTGCCAGAGAAAGGATTGCTACCCCAACAGCTCTTCCTCACAGCTTCAAAATTAAAGATTTATGGAGAGGTTCATTAACTAGTCTGGTTGACAGCTGCCTGAATACCTGGAGTTGCAGTTCCCTGTGCTGCAGGGATTTTCTAACAGCTTAATTCTGTGATAGAATTCTGGGATTCTAATTCACCCTCTCGCTGTGCCCTCTCCTCTAGAGGAACCTGCTCCCCATCTTCCCTTTCCAGGGCCACCTTAAGGCTCCACCCCCCCACACCTGTCCATAATAATCTCCTGGTATTTTCTAGCTAAATGTCAAGCTTGACTTTCAATTTAATGGTAGAACGTTTCCTTTAGGGTCACTTGTACCTCAACGGAGTCACCCGTGGCCAACACAAGGGAGGAGGTGACCGCAGAAGAAGCCACATGCCCTGCTCTTCCTCCCAACCAGGCTGCATCTCCTTCACTCATTAAATGTCAGTAAAGCCAAACAGGAAGAGAGCGTGTGCATCATTAAATATGTTTTCTTCCTTGGTTTCGTTTCGGAAGGGAAACGTTTGGGGACTTGTATAATGAGGAGCGTGTTGGCAGGGCAGCCAGAGAGCTACAGGCAATGAGGCAAAGAGATATAAAAAGGGAATGGGTCAACAAGCAACATCCTGTTGTACAGGAGCACGGAGATGTCCTTTCACACCTGTAGACATTGCCACAATCACCAGAGGTCACAACAACCCCTCTTCCTTAACTGGCCCCATTAGGTGGGTTGCCTGGGCATCTCCTGATGCTCCACGGGCTCACATGCATCCTGGGGACGGGCAGTGCCATCCACCAGAGCCAAAGGAGAAACTCAGCTCTGTCCCAGGAAGGTCTCTGTAACAGCAACCCCCTTCTCTGTGGCAATAAAAAGTATGGTTGTAAATTAAATAAAACCAATACAATTCCCCTTCCTGTGGTGCAAAGGGGAAGGATTGAAGCAAGAATCAATCAAAATGCTGCAGTTTGGTTTGGTTTCAATTTCTTGTTTCTAATCCGAATAAATTAACATTTTTGACCAGAAAGCCCCTGATTCAATGCCCAGTGGCTCCATAGTTCAAAATCAAAATGTTTGGGCTTTGGCAAAATTTTCCTTGGAATGAATCTGAAGTCAGGCAAGGCTTCCAGTCCACCTCGTCTGGGTGTCACGCAGGGCATTTTGCAAGGTTGATGGAGGAAAATTCACCACAAAACCTCCTTGTGGCCACAGCCTTCCTTCCCAGTCCGTGACTGTGGAATAAAGCACAGCCATGCAGAAAGGGGGTGGCCGTGCCGCTCTCCAAGCCTGACCTTAGATGTTTAAAGAAACGCTAAATATAGATATTTTGTTTTAAGAAGTCCTCAAAACACTGCCCCATCTTCCCCGATGTCCCACCTCCTGCCAAGGGGCTGTAGGCACCTTTGGCCGTGGGTAAGTAAAGCTTATTTTCAGAGCGATGGACACCGGCAGGCCATGATCTGGAGCGATGTCAGCGGTTCCCGAGGGGCCAAGCCTGCCCCGGGGTGCACGGAAGCCTCCAGAAGGAGCAGCGCTAAGGCAAAACTGGATTGAAGCATCACACTGTAAAACTTAATCTCCCGTACAGAGACTCAGTCTCCCATAAAAGCAACACTGCTGGAGGATGTAAGAAAACACGAGACCCTAGGGATGATTTAATGTCCTCAAGACATAAAGACATAAGCCCCGGCAACACAGGAATGAGCTGGGTAACATAGAGGCTATTACCTTCCAATTGGTTCTGTGCACTCTACATAAAACACAATCAAAACACTTGTTTTTTAAAGGATGTAAATGCCTTTCTCGGGCTGAGCACAAGCAACGTTACTGATCTAGAATCTTAAATATGATTTTAGGCTTTACACTTTATGCTTCCCTCTGTTCAGTCAAACTGCCTGGTGAATCAGGAAAGGACCCTGCAAACTTCGTTTCAGCGGCGTTGATGTGAGACCTGGCAGGAAAACCAGGTTAATTTTCTGTTACAGGCTTTGTGTGTAGACTGGGGGGAAAAAAATAATAAAAAAGAGCTATTTAATCCCTGGCTGCAGGCTTACGGGCTTTGCTGGTGGGCTTTCAGTAACTCCTGGCTGTCCTGCTCAGAGGCAGGACATGCGCGCATTGACCCACCCAGGTAGAAGGGAGTACAGAGAAGGGCAACGAAACTGATGAGAGGCTGGGAGGATAAGTCGTATGAGGATCGATTGAGGGCGTTGGGATTGTTTAGTTTGAGGAAGAGGAGGCTGAGGGGAGACCTCATCACTCTCTACAAATGCTTGAAAGGGCATTGCAGAGAGGTTGGTGCTGGTCTCTTCTCACGGGCAATGAGCGATAGAACAAGAGGGAATGGCTGCAAGCTGCAGCAGGGTAGGGTTAGGCTGGACATGAGGAAAAAGTTTTTCACAGAAAGAGTGGTCATTCAGTGGAATCAGCTGCCCAGGGAGGGGGTGGAGTCCCCATCCCTGACTGTGTTTAAGAGTAGATGAGATGTGGTGTTGAGGGATCTGGTGTAGGGGAGAACTTGTAGAGTAGGGCTGATGGTTGGACTTGATGATCCCAGGGGTCTCTTCCAACCTGAATGATTCTATGATTCTAAGGTTTCTCCAGGCATTGAGATGACCAGTCCCAGGACCAATCCTCTAAACTGAACAAGTTGCTCAGTCAGGAGCTTTGAACCCCTCAGCCTGTGATCTTTTCAAGGCAGGGTTTGCAAAACATGGAAGATGGGTGATGGAGTCTCCATGGAGGGCCTCCAGGCAAGGAAATCGAAAAGGCAGTTATTGAAGTGAGGAGGGAGGGAGGTCTCTTCTCTCCTCCTTTCATCGATCATCCCATATCTAAAATCATAAAACCAAACTGCCCATCTCGGGTGAACATTTTGGAGACCCCTTGCTGGGAGTGCTGAGAAGAGCTGGACCTATTGCCACAACCTGGGAGGGATGTGTATTGAAACAGTATTTCAGGATGAAAAAAAACCCATCCCTTTTCCAAAATGCGAAGATCTAATGAGAGTGAGTCACCCCTGGAAATGGAAATAATCTGTAGTCAAAATGGGGCACTTAATTTCCAGTTTCTTGTTTGATTTAACTCTGGCTTTATGCTACTGTTTTAATGTAACACAGTGATGTGTAATAAGAATTTAAATAATATAGAATGTGCTAAATATTTTACAGGTGTTTAATATTAATACATTACATTTGCTTTCCCAAATCATTCTCCTTCAGTACAACAGGCTGCAGCGTTTCCAGAAGGGGGTTCTGACGTTTCCAAAACCAAATTTCCGCTTGGTGAAGCATTTCTACATCTCCCCTTTCACCCTGATCCGAAAGGAAAATGCATTTTGTAACGTTGAACCTCCCCAAAGACAGGAGTAGTGTTTTGCCTCCCCTTTTGTAAAGCTGCCTCTTTCCAGCTGACCTTGAGAGAGGCCGTTCTCTGTATGGCCAAGGCTTCAGGAACACCTTTGGAGGGCTCACCCAGAGCCGTTAGGGATGATTAACTATTTAATTACTGTAGATTTGAGTGTGAAAGGTCTCCCTGAGCACCTTTACAGCTGGATGAAAGTGTTGAGCCCTCTGTTTCCACCTCCTGGCATCAGGTTTGCATTTTAGCTCCTCTACCGTCCCACCTGACCAACCTCTCTCAAAGACCATGAATCCAGTAATATTTTGGACTGTTTTAGCATAGGGCAAGAAGATCAGCACCGACTATGTGGATCTCCAGAACTGCAAGGTTCCTGCTCTTGGCTGCTGGAAGCAGGATGGGTTTGCAACCTCCAGCTGCTCAGCATGGAGCTCTGCCACCCTCTGCCGGGGACCAGGTTGGATCTGGGACCTGGCCACCCCACAGGAGCAGCTCTTGGAGCACAGCGGTGTGTTCTTCTCTCCCCAGCCAGCCAGTGTCCTTCAAACCCAGGCTGGGCTCAGTCCTCCAGAGCCAAGTACTAGTTCAACCTGGAGAAAAGGGGTCTGAGAGGAGACCTTCTTGCTCTCTCCAACTCCCTGAAAGGAGGGTGTAGCCAAGGGGGGTCGATCTCTTCTCCCAAGGAACAGACAACGGGACAAGAGGAAACAGCTTCATGTTGTACCAGGGGAGGTTCAGGATGGCTATTAGGGAAAATTTCTTCACCAAAAGGGTTACCAAGCCTTGGAAGAGGCTGCCCAGGGAACTGGTGGAGTCCCCATCCCTGGAGGGATTTAAAAGTTGTGGTGCTGAAGGACGTGGGTTAGTGTTGGTTTGGGCAGTGTTGGGTTGACGTTTAGGCTTGATGATCTGAAAGGTCCCTTCCAACCATAACAATTCTATGATTGTAGTCACTAGGACATATTTATTTCATCTTCTGGAGCTGGCTTTAGTCAGAGGAGAACACAAAGAGATGGGTTCAGGGGGTTGAGCCCAGCATGTCCCTCAGCCATTGCTCAGTCCCTAATTTTAACAGCCTCAGCACTTACCTCTGTCTGCTGCTCCCAAATGCGAGGAGAAGATGGAGAAAACATTGAGCAAAGAGAAAATCTGGAGAACAAATGATTCACCCCCAGAGGGTGCCTGTACCCCACAAGTCCAAAGGGTCAGGGAAGACCCCAGGGAGCAGATGGGGCAGGGAGAGCAGAGGGCGAATCTGGGCCCTGGCCTTGGCAAAAAATGATTCTGGAATAACTCAACAGCTGGGAAATGCCTCGGGAGGTGGAGGAATGACCCAAACCTTGCCGTGACTGTCTGCCTTTTCTAACATAACCTCATCCCAAACTTGGCAGCCCTTTTAGACACAGCGGGTATCGTTTCATCCCTCAGCAGTGCTACAGATGGGGACAGGAACCCACTGGCAGCCCTGGATCCCCCCCTGCCCCCGGCATCCCTGCACACGCTGAGCAGGCAGAGACTCACTTCTGATGAGCCTAAAGAACCTGCCACTGTAGACTTCTGCCCAGGGAGCACTTCTTCCCTCCAGATCTTTGTCTTCTGGAGGATTTTGTTGTTGAATCCAAATGCAATAAAGCTTAAGCTGAAAGATTAGTCAGGCTCGGGCTGAGCCGCGAGGGGATTGCTGACACTCTGGGAAGTTCATGGAAGTTAAAATCACAGCAAACCTCCTGCTTCCGATTGCTCCATGACCAGGTTTTTGCTCCTGGTGTGTCACATTGTCCTGGTTTTCTTCTTACTTTAATTTTAGTATTAATATTTCATTAAAGTAGTTTAGTTCATTCTAAACTCGTAAAAAAATATGAAATAGATAAAATATACACAAAACCATGTCAAGCTCCCAGGATGAGGATCATGTCCCCAGCAGCATCAGGAAAAGTCCCAGCCTGGACTGGGTGACCAACAGGAGCTGGATTCCAGCTCTGGAGTCAGGAACGCTGGGATCGGGATCAAAGGCAGGGGAACAGACAGGGTCCTCCTGGGACGTCGGCCATGGAAGGAAGAGAGTTGACCCCTCGATCCCTCAGCTTTTCTACTGAGCGGGATGGGGATGGGATGGAATCCCCTGTGGGTCAGTTTGGGGTCCCCTGTCCAGTCCCCTCCTCCCCACAGGGGTGGCCCCTCGAGGCTTTTCCACTTCCCACCTTCCAATGGGGCAAATTCCACAATTCTGATCACTGGGAGAGTGAATAGTTTCTGACAAACCTGCTGTGAATTCCAGAGTTTAGTCAGTTAGAAGAGGCCCAGCTAAAAAAGTAAAATTGTAAAACACAAAATCAGCTTGTTTTACCTCAAACCAGGACACACATCCACCACACATCTCGTTCTGCCTCGTTTTTATTATTAGGACCTTCTGTACAAAGGACGCTTGGTCTGAAGACACCACAGTCTCCAGGGAGGTCAAGCTCCTCTCCACCCATGACCTCGAAGGATTCCCCCAGTCACCAGCCAGACTGGATTTATTTCCACTTTAGAAAGAAGAAAAATTAGCAGGAATTAGCTGCATGGGGTGTTCAGAGATGGAAGTGTCTGGGCTGTACCAGAGGATGCTCATAGGTGCTTTCTAGCCCTTCCTAAATAGACAGGTTATCTGAATCCCAGGTTATTTCCATGACCCAAATCACCCGCCTGTTTGCTCCATTCTGCAATGCCCAGCTCCTGATGGCTTGTTGTAAATCACTCCTTTTGTCCTGATTTACCTCAGGCAAATATTTGATTTCCTTCTTTTCAGAAGTAACAAAAAGCATCGGGGCAGGCGGGAGGCGATGCCGGGGTGGGCACAAAGGAGCCGTAAATCCAGGTGTGGGGCTCAGGGAATGGCAATGAGGAGCTAATACAGACCCAGGTCACGCTGGAAGGGAGCTCAGTTGTGTTGATGTTTTGTGGGGTTTTGGAGAGGTTTATATTCACGGCTTTCCCTTTGTTCTCCCAAACTTGGCAAGCAAATGAGAAACCTGAAGGAAGGGAGAACAATAAGTCAGCCGTGAATTTGGGATTTCAGCTTTTCATACCCCTTAGAAAAGTGCAGAAAGCAGAAACCAATCCTTCTCTTTCCAAGCCTGAGAAAGTCTCTGCTTTGAGGGTATTTTCGGTGCTTTTTCTTGATAGAAAAAAAAGGACGTTTCCTCATTTTTGAGCCCCAGAATCTGCTGCCATTGTCAGCTCGTGGCTGCCTGGTTGCCTACCCCTAGCTGCAACCTGTGCCCCGATTCTCTCGGAGCTGCAAAATCTTCTCATTCCTCTACCTTGACGCCAAGGGGGGTCTTGTTTTTTTTTGTTTGTTTGTTTGTTTTTTTTTTTCCAGAAGAAAGCAACAAAAGGAAATTGTCGTCTTTTATTAATTGCGTTTATTACAAGAACGCCTCAGGATCAGCCAGGATTAGTCCCTGCTGAGTTCAGGGCTGTGCGAGCACGGAGCTGTAGGAAAAGGTGGTGCCCAAAGAGCTGAAGCAACACATTATGCAGCCCCGGTGGCCCATCCCATACAAACCAGCTTTGAGGTAGGACAAGGAGCACTTGGAGTAATATCAGACCTTGGTTAGACACTGGGGAAGAGGCTTTTTTGCAGTGAGGCCAGTTAAACACGGGAATAAATTGCCTGGCAAAGGTGTAGTGACCTGTCATGGCTTCAGTGGGGATGCAGTTAACCTTCTTAGTAGCAACTGGTACAGTCCCATGGTTTGGATTTGAGATGGGAATGGTGTGATGGTGGCTTAGGTTGTTGCCAAGCTCTCAAGGGCTTTTCTGCTCCCCTGTTCCCCCAGTGAGTGGGCTGGGGGGAACACAAGAAGTTGGGAGGGGACACAGCTGGGACACTGACCCCAACCAACCCAAAGCCTATTCCATGCCACAGGGCATTATGCTCAGCATGTAGAGCTGGGGGAAGAAGAAGGAAAAGGGGATGTTTGGAATTATGACATTTGTCTCCCAAGTCACCATTATGTCTGATGGAGCCCAGCAGCCCTGAAGACGCTGGCTGATGGGAAGCAGACAATGAATCCCCTTTCCTTTGCTTGCGTGCACATCCTCTGCTTTTCTTATTAAACTGTCTCTATCTCAACCCAGGAGTTTTCTCACTTTCACTCTTCTGATTCTCTCGCCCATCCTCCCAGGGGGTGTGAGACAATGGTTGTACGGTCCCATGGTCCCAGTGGCTGGCTGGGATTAAACTATGACACTGCCCCATTACTGGAGCTGTGCAGAATGGATGAGATCCAGATCTCTCAGGAGGGACCAACATGGATTGTCATTCCTTTGGCAAGGCAAACCCTACCTGAGATCCCTCCTAGTCAAGATTTTCTATGATTTTAATGACTATTACAATCAACCAATGTTCATGCCCTTTATCCCTTGTCCTACCCCTGACTTCCCACCATCATGAAACCATCCTGGCTGAGCCAGACTTAGCAGGGCCTTCTCCATCCTTCTCTGTGCATTTCCCATGGAGCAACACACCACAAAACTCATGGTTTTGGTCTTTCCATGCAATGTATTAAGCAGATCTTGGTCTGTACTCACATCCTACTTCCTTATGCCCAAGCTCCAGGACACATGGGAGAAAGAGCTTAGCCCCAAAACCTGACCCTCCCCACTGGATGTTTATGGGCAAATACAGATCTACCTGCAGTGCAACACACTTCTCCACATTTTTGTTAAAATAACCAGTTTTGGCACTTCTCATTTGTGTTCTGCTTCATTATTTTCACCCTAGTCATAGGAAGGGCATTCATCCCACCACAAGGACCAGGGCGGCTTCCAAATTTCTGTTTCTGACCTTGGGTCAAAGAAATATGATATTACCGGGTCAGAATTTATGAGAGTTAATGGGCTGATGAATTTGCAGGATTGCTGAACATCTGGATTCATCAACCACCTCAGAGCAAGCAAGTAAAAATTATTTCCAAGGAATAGGAAACTGCAGGTGACAACCTGCAGAACGCCACAGACATGTTGGGGTGGCTGGAGGTCCTCTGCTGTGAGGGCAGGCTGAGAGAGTTGGGGGGGTTCATCCTGGAGAAGAGAAGGCTCCAGGGAGACCTTAGAGCCCCTTCCAGTCTCTCAGGGGGCTTCAGGAGAGATGAGGAGGGACTCTTGATAAGGGAGGGGAGCCATAGGATGAAGGTGGAAGGACTTGACACTGAAAGAGGGGAGATGGAGCTGAGATGTGGGGAAGAACTTCTTTGGTGTGAGGGTGGTGAGACCCTGGAACAAGTTGCCCAGAGAAGCTGTGGCTGCCCCATCCCTGGAGGGGTTCAAGGCCATGTTGGAGGTGCCTTGGAGCATCCTGGTGTGGTGGGAGGTATCCCTGCCCAGGGCAGGGGGTGGCACTGGATGGTCTTGAAATTCCGTTCCAACCCAAACCATTTTGTGATTCTATGACTCTGTGCCAGCATCTGTGCAAAAGAGGGACCCTACAAAGGAACACAACAGGCCACGCTGAGCCAAGCCAGCGTGTCCCTCCCCACGGGCTGTGCTTTCCAGACAGGCCAGGCTGTTTGCAGCAGTTTGTTGGAAGCAATAAGCAGGTGGAAAACATGTCTCTGCCAAAGCTGCTGTTCCAATCCCAAGAGGCCATTATTAATATTCAGAAGACAGAAAACTGTTTTTCAGCCCTGAGATGCAAAAATGTTGAAAAGTAAGTGGCCTCTGGTGGCTGAGCTCTCAAAACCTCATCTCTGCTGTCTGGACTACAGCAAATGCTGGTGGTTTGTTGTTCCAAAGCCAAAGAGTTTAACCTCACCCTCCTCTCCCTGTGGAGGATGCAAAACACTAAGCACTTTGAGAGGCTGATCTGGGAGACCAGAAGGTTCAATCAGAGTTTGGTCCAAGATGGAAAAGCAATTCCCTTGGGAAAGAAACACCCAGCTTTGCACTGATTCAAAAGACCTCTGATCTTGTACATATTAATGTATGGATCCTTCATCCCAGCACTGTAATACAACTGGGCTGGGCTTTGAGGACATGGAGAAACTCTTTACTCAGAAGGCCCCAAAAGTCCCTTTCAAAGTCACCTTATTAAAGGCAGCCCTCTATGATGTATGCAAATTCAAACAAACCTTGAGTTGGAATTTGATGATCTGTAAGGTCCCTTCCAACCCAAACCGTTGTGTGATTCTAAATCATACTGAGAAACTGAGGGACAGCAGTGGATCAAGGACAAAAATTCATAGTAGAATCCAGCTGCAGACAGGATGTGGCCACAGTGTTCAAGAAGACATTTTTAAATTAAAATAAATAAAGAAGACACTGATAAGTAGAAGCAGCACATCCCCTCCCTCCATGCCTCTCCAAGGAATAGCTAATTAGCACTTCCTACCTGCACTGCAAGAAGCGTGAATTCCATCTCATCCCTGACTGTTTCATAGTAGTTTAGATGTGGTGTTGGGGGACCTGGTGTAGGGGAGACCTTTGTAGAGTGAGGCTGATGGTTGGACTCGATGATCCCAAGGGTCTCTTCCAACCTCAATGTTTCTGTGATTCAATGAACTCAGCTTTAGATCCTAATTTCACATCTGTATTAGCAGAATTCAAATATTTTCAGGGACTGCCAAACCATCGGCAGCTTTGCAAGCCTCGTGCCTGTGGCTGTTGTCACTCTCCCAAGGAACGGGCAGGCAGGACAGCCCCATCCCTGAGGATGCACACAGGGCAATTTGCCTTCAGCCTCCCTGACAGGAGGGCTGGGAGGTCTCCTGGCACATCAGCCTCATAGCGACACGTCTCAGCACTGGAGAATATTCCAGGAACATCCAAAGTACCGATACAGGCAGAGCCTGTATGTGCCCAGGGGAAAGCAGAGCATCTAATCACTACCCTAGTTCAGATGTTTTATTTTGGATCCAGAGAAGCCAGTGAGTGGTTATGTAAAATGAAGGAAGAGGGGGAAAAAAGTGTTTTCAAAGAGTTAATATTTTTGGATGGGAAAACTTGTCTTTTTTTCTTTTTTTCTTTTTTTTTTTCTGTTCAAAAGTATCCAACTGCCTTTTCTCCTGCGCTCATCGGCTGCTCCAAAGGCTGCCCTCCAGCCCAGCTGTGGCTTTCAGAAGGATGTCCCACTCTCCGGGAGCAACCGCAGGAGCGCGTTTGGCAGCTTGGGCTGAGCCGAGAGCAAGCAGATGTGGGGTGTCTGCTGCAGATGTGCAGTGTCTGCTGCAGATGTGCCTGCTCTCTCTGGGCAAGCCTCGAGCGTGGTGTTTGCTGAGTGCAGCTCTTGCACCTCCAGCAAACCTTCTCGACTAGGGTTGGATTGTGTGTGCACATGGAGATTCGTAGCAGGAGAAAAAACTGCTTTCTCCTCCACTGGGTGATGTTAATATTTTTTTTAATCCCACTCCCCAAATTAAAAATCCACTGATTCTAAGTTGTTCAAGCACTTCTCCTTCTGGCATCTCAGGTAGGGAAATACACATGTCCAAAAGCTGACAGACATGGAAAAATCGGGTAACTAGTGTCTTTTAATAATTCCCCTGCCTTGTCAATGCGGTGATACATCGCGCCACTGGGACAGCGTTTCTGTGCTAAACCTTTGTTGTCAGTTACTTAAAACAGTCACACCAGAAACACCTTTACTGGTTTGATATTTCTCAGATGTTTTCCGCATTTCAGAAGAATTTAATCAGCTCTTGGTGAGTTATGTGATCATAAAACCATATCTACAGCCCTTAACTTTTTTTTCACATCCCTTTTGTGTGTGTGTGTGATCGAGGGGCTAAAAAACTCTTTGTTTTCAGTAGAGCTGCTTGTAAAATGTTCACTCCTCCCCCGTCTTTCACTGAAGAGTTTTGCCTTTTTCTTAAGAGTTATTTGGGTTTTGACTTTGGGGTTTTCTGATGAATATTGAAGAACAGAAGAGAAGCAGGTGCTTTTTCCAGAAAAGCCCAGGAAAATGTGAAACCTGATTTTCCATTGCAAAAGTTCCAGGTGCAATTGGGATCTTTCTAGTCTGTCTTGGGTTTGAATGCAAACTCATTTCAGAGATAAGTCTAATGGTAGAGCCTTAAAAAATGAAAAAAGAAAATAATTTCTCACCCACAAAAAATCGAAGCCCCTCAGACAGCACATTTGCACGTGGGGATATTCAAAACCAGACTTCTGCATGTGGACATTTCTACAAATGGACTGTTAGCTCCCAAATTCCTTAGACTTCCTAGAAGGATGACCATCTGCTGAAGAGTGCATGTTCTTGTCCCACTAAGAACAGTGCCAAACTGCTGAGGACAGCCACGCTGTGACAGTGAATTTTGTGGGATGTCAGCCTAGCATCCTCTGCCCCAGCCGGGCACAGACGGGGTCTCCTCCTCACTCCAAGGAGCTCCTTAACACATGGATGCTGCTTAATTCTCTCACCCCAACAGCCTGGTGCCAGCGAATCCTGACTCACACCAAATCTCAGCGGTGCCCAGGGCTCGGGGAGGGTGCCATGCCACGGCTAACAACGTCCCTGTGAGGAAGAGCACGTTTTGGTACCCAAAAATGTTCCCTGGCACGGTGTTATTTACCCACGCAGGCATAGCCAAAGAAACTGTGTGGTGCCTATAAATTCCCCTAGTTTCTATGGCTACGAGGATGTTACAAGCACATTGGAGAGAGAGAGAGAGAGATTCGATTGCCCCAGCAGAAAACCTACAAGACGATCATCGTGATTCTTGCTGGCTTTAAAATCAATTAATGTGTTGTAGCAGGAGGTCTGTAGGTCAGACTTTACCAAGCTGCCCGGAGGCACGAGACTGAAGTGAAGAACTCCACATGTAACCCCTGCAGATGAGCTGACTCTTGCTCATAGGTCAGACTCCACAGGTCTCCTTGCAGAAAGGAATACCTGAACTTCTCATGCTGTTGAAATCACAGGATGATAGAAGGATATGGGGTTGGAAGGGACCTCTGGAGACCATCCAGTCCAACCCCCTGTCAGAGGAGGTCCCACTCAGAGCAGGTCCCACAGGAAAGCGACCAGGTGGGGTTTGAACATCTCCAGAGAAGACTCCATCACCTCTCTGGGCAGCCTCTGCCAGGGCTCTGCCACCCTCACAAGGAAAGAAGTTCCTCCTCATGTTTAGATGGAACTTCTTATGTTCCAGTTTGTGCCCGTTCCCTCTTGTCCTGTCACTGGGCACCACTGAAGAAAGACTGGCCCCATCCTCCTGACACCCCTCTTTAAATATTTATAGGTGTTGATCAGATTCCCCCTCAGCCTTCTCCAGGCTAAGAAGACCCAAGTTCCTCATCTTTTCCTTGTCAGAAAGATGCTCCATACCCCTCATCATCTTTGTAGCCCTTTGCTGTACCCTCTCCAGTATCGAGGAGCTGGGATTTGACTGCAGCCACCAGGGAGGAGAAGGCAGAGGACCGTTCTGGGGAGGACGGGGATGGAGTAGGGCTGATGGCTGGTGGCCACCCTGAGCCCTACTTCACCTGCAGCTGGTTGTTAAATATTAGTGGAGTGCCAGCGCAGCAGACATGAAAAACGGTTCTCTTTACTAAAGGATAAAAAAAAAAAAAAAGAAAGGAAAAAAAAAGCCTAAAAAGCAAAGAAAGTGCTTGGGATCCCCTGCCAGGAGTTGTAGAGCAGTCAGATGCTGTGTGGAGACTATTATGATCAAAGCTTCCTTCCCAGCCTCTTTCTTCTGCCATCACGAAGTCAAGCCCTTTTACAAGACAAACAATATGCAGGCATGAACACGGGGCTACAAGGGAACCGGCGTAGATTATGCATTTGATTAATCTTTACTTTATAATCTGAAAGGGTAGGACATGCTGTTTCTCTCTGCCTGGAAAGCCCCGGCTACTGTGGGGTCTGAGAACTATCAGAATTCTTTCCACTCATTAGATTTCCATTAATAAGAAAGTACAATAGACTCTGCAAACATTGCTGCTTTCTTGTGCCCTCAATTGTCTCCAAACGCCCTGATCTGGGCAGAGCTACTTTAGGCGATGATGGTACCAGATGGAAGACGAAGCTCTGACCAAGAAAGAGTCTGCCGGCTTTCCAGTGACCTTTTATTGTCTTTAATACAAATATGCTGGTCATGTAAAAGCAGCTTTCTGGCAAACCAGGAGAGCATAGAAAACAACCCTGCATCCCATTTCTCATTCTGAGACGCCTCAGCACAGAAGTCCCCCCGTGTGACAGGTACCGGTGATAAATGTACTGCCTCGGACCGAGCTGAGCTTCACCCAAACACCCCGCTCTCCTCCAGTCCTCTCCCATTAGGAAAAGTTAAATTCCATCTTAAAAACTAAACTGAAGGAATGATTTTAGCAATCTAAACGTGAGCCACACCTCTCAGATATCTGACCTCACAGTCAGCAGAAAGAGGGTGGGCTTTTTTGCTGACTTAGCAAGCAAGTCTAGTTTTATTTTAAGGCCTCTTTCAGGGTAGAGTTTGAAAAATGAGGTGCCACCTCCCTTGCCAGCTCCTGGAGAAAGCCGCATGGCCAGCTTATGTGAGAAAGCAGAGTTTTATTTCCCCTCTTCTGCCCAAATCACCATTCAGTCTCCCTCGAGTGATATTCCCAGGCTTGGTCATTCCACCCAGGGAGCAGCTGAGCCTTGGGTCCAGCATCTGAGCTTTGCAGGACCCTCATTTTTAAGGGTACAGACATTACTAAACACACTACTGAATAAATACTAAATAGTTGAGGTATAGAAATACCGATTCTTAATATAACAGTCCTGACTTTCCCAAAGCAACTGTCCTGAAACTTCACCAGAAATCCCAGAGATTGCTTTGAGATTGGGAGGAAATGGCAGCATCGCTGGTGATTTTACCATTAAACCAAGGCTCCACTCTGAGGTGAAGCCACAACATTGGTCTGTCTCCAAATACCACTCAGCACTGGGGAGGCCACCCCTTGAGTCTGGTGTCCAGTTCTGGGCACCTCAGCACCAGAGAGATCTGGAGGGGCTGGAGCGAGTGCAGAGGGACACAGAGCTGGGGAAGGGCCTGGAGGGTAAATCTTCTGAGGAGCCATTGAGGGAGCTGGGAGTGTTGAGTTGGAGGAAGAGGAGGCTGAGGGGAGACCTCATCCCTCTCTACAGCTGCTTGAAAGGACATTGGAGAGAGGTTGGTGCTGGTCTTTTCTCACAGGGAATTAGCAATAGAAGGAGAGGGAATGGCTTCAAGCTGCAGCAGGGTAGGGTTAGGCTGGCCATGAGGCAAGAATTCTTCCCAGCAAGAGTGGTCAGAGCCTGGAATGGGCTGCCCAGGGAGGGGGTGGAGTCCCCATCCCTGACTGTGTTTCAGAGTCGATGAGATGTGGTGTTGAGGGATCTGGTGTAGGGGAGACCTTTGTAGAGTGGGGCTGATGGTTGGACTTGGTAATCCCAAGGGTCTTTTCCAACCTGAATTGTTCTATGATTCTATGACTATTCCTACCTCCCCTTTATTCCCTTGCTTTTTTTTATTACGGGCTTATTTTCCTGCCCGTTCAGGGAGCTGAGTCAAGGAATGCCCAAGGAGTAACAGCTTGTAGGAATGGGACTACTCCTCTGTGCAACAAGAAGATAGTAGATTTTTTTTTGTCTCATGCAGGGAATCTCACATTTTAGATTATCTATGCTGGAACTAATCAAATAATACTCAAGACCCGACCTGTATTTTCCCTATTGTGAGCTTAAGTGTATTGATCTATGGAAATAATGGGGGGGGAGAGGGGTGCAGGGAAAAAAATCACAGGATGTTCAATAAAATCTTTGCAAACAATGGTTCCTGTCTTTGTCTCATCCATCATATGCCACTCCCACAGTCTGTTCAGGATGCAATATCTTAAACTTTTTCAGGAAGCAAGAAATAGAAAAAGAGCAGGCATTTCCAATACTTCTCCAAATATAAAACCTACACACAACAAAAACTCAGCCACATTTATTTATATCGATCGGGAAGGTATTTACTTCAAGCACTGAACAAATGTCTCTGCAAACATCAATATTGGTATTAGACTCATAAATGTCGTCTATATTTCATAATGCGGGAAGCAAGGACTTTGGGGAATGCTCGGGCCCTTCATTCATTCCATCTTCTTATTTATTTTGTGCCTCCCTTCTCTGGAAGGAGGCTGCAGGGCTGCGATATATTTAGTCCCACACTTCTGAGTTTGCTGCCACGGCTGCCAGGGAATATAGATCCAGCCAAGTTGGCTCGACCCCGAGCAGAGGCTGTTTCAGGAAATGGATGGTGATTTCAGAGGGTTCGGTGCAGTTTCACTTGGCAGTAGGTACATCATCCCCGGAGGAAATGTAAGAGCCATAATACTGGGTTCTTCCTAACTTTGGGCCTTGGGATGGTGCCTGAGTATCTTTTTTCCAGCATCCCAAAGCAAAGGGCTTACAAGAGCTCCCGCATTATTTCCATCCTACAGAAGGAATGGAGGCTCTCAAACTTAGCTGCTAAATCTGTGATCAAGAAACGAAACAGGCACTTCAGTACCCGCTCCAACAGCTTCTATCTTTAGACCACTGTCTCTCCAAGATCCCATTAATTTTCCCCCCCTAATTCTTTCCAAATTTCCTACATGACTTCTCGTCACACACTGAAGGAACACTGAAACCGCTGAGGTGAGGCTTGGGCAGACAGCATAAGCAGAAGCAACAGATGCTGTCATCCTGGAGGCGCTGTCTCCTGAACAGCCTGGAGAGTTGGGTGGGGAGAAATTTAATGGAATAGAACAAGGACAAGTGTAGAGTCTGGCATCTGGGCAAGAACAACCCCAGGTACCAGTAGAGGTTGGGAACTGACCTATTTGGAGAGCAGTGTAGGGGAAAGGGACCTGGGGGTCCTGGTGGGCAGCAGGAAGCCCATGAGCCAGCACTGTGCCATCATGGCCAAGAAGGCCAATGGCATCCTGGGCTGTATCAGAAGGGGGGTGGTCAGTAGGTGGAGAGAGGTTTTCCTCCCCCTCTACTCTGCCCTGGTGAGACCCCATCTGGAATATGGTGTNGTCTCCTTCTCTGGAGACATTCCAAACCCGCCTGGGGGTGTTCCTGTGTGACCTGCTCTGGGTGTTCCTGCTCTGACAGGGGATTGGAGTAGATGATATTTCAAGGTCCCTTCCAATCCCTGAGATTCTGTGATTCTGTAATCCTCAGAGCCATCCTGGGAGGCTGTGTCTGCTGGGGGGTTGTCCATCCCCAGAATTTTCTGGCCCAACTGGTGGAGCCAGACTCTGCCATCACTCTTGGGCAGACACTTGAGAAAAGCAGACAGAGTACCATCCCTTTACATTTTTTTAGAAATAACTCCCAATTTGTTGTTTTAAGAACCAGATAAAGCTCATCCTCCTAAATGCTCACCACTAAAGCTGCCACTGACTTTCTCCCAGCCTTATTTCTGAGTTCAGCTGCCTGAAGCAGCTTGGGGAAACACTTGGGACAAGAGTGTGGGAGCCCAGCCTCAGTTATCGAAGTGCTGGAGCTGCAAGGAAGAGCTCCCCTGCACACTTCAGAAGCTGTCAGCCAGAAATGAAGGACTAGATTATATTCTTTTGGGCACAAAACCATCTTCTAGGCCAAGAAAGGAAACAAATATGTTAATTCAAAAAAAAAAAGAACAGGGGATGAGGGGGAAGGAGGAGGACTCTGCTTTATTTCTTGCATTGCCTCGAGAGAGAAATGCCATCTTTCATCTTCATTCTCTCTTTCTTTTCTTGGTATTTCCTTGTCCTGCTTTCTTCTGAGTTTCTGAAGAATCAGGAACAGCCACACAAGTTTCAGGCTGGCTGTGATGTGTCCCAGGGGAACAGGGGTGACGTGGTCAGCCAGGCCTGAGCTGCAAAGGTCACGTCAGGCCACAGGCAGGGCTAATCTAGGCTGTGTCAGTCCAGAAGATACCTGAGATGACAACTGTAGCTGGGCTTACGCTCCACCCAGGCATTGAGGGTCCATGCACTGACTTCTCCAGGTTCATAAGGGGATCAGCTTATTAACGATGGTCAAAAAACAGGGGCAAGATCCAGTTTCAGTCTCTGAGAGGTGAGAGAGGGGGTCTAGGGAGGATTTTCTTCACTAGAAGGTCCTGCGGAGCTCAAGATGTCATGGGGGGTAGTTCAAGTCAGCCCATTCCCTCGACCAGAGGAGAAAGCAGAATCACAGAATTCTATGGGCCTGGAAGGGACCTCTGGAGATCATCCAGTCCAAACCCCTGCTGCAGCAGGTCCACCCAGAGCTGGTCCCACAGGAACGTGTCCAGGTGGGGTTTGAATGTCTCCAGAGATAGAGATTCCATCACCTCTCTCGGCAGCCTCTGCCAGGGCTCTGCCACCCTCCAAGTGAAGAAGTTCCTCCTCATGTTTAGATGGAACTTCCTATGTTCAATATTGTGCCCGTTAAGAAGTCAAGCTCTGCTTAGCTGCAGTTATCCTCTTGAGCAGTCATGCTCACCAGCTGCAGAGTGGGTGGAAAGGTGCTTTTGATGTCTGCAAAGTGCTTTGAAATCCTCAGATGAAAGGAGCTTGGGAAGCATGAAGCATTATTCTGAGGAGGTGTTTCCATAGCGAGCACCAAGCATGGAAATTGGATGGGCCATACTTCAACAGCACTGCACATGTGAAGGCATCCAGCACAGGGTTTCTGTGCAGGGACTGGGGGCTCTGGGATGTCTGTCTGTGGAAAGGAGAGGATGGCCATGGAAAAAACCACTGGAAGTCATGTGCCCCCGTTTCCCTATGGGAAAATGATACCATATTCTTTTGAAATCTGCTTTATACTCCAGCCAAGAATTGTTTAAATCCTATGACTGCCCTCACCTCTTATCTCTATCTCCTCAGTTGTCCACCACTGAGCTTATTACACATTCCTCATGGTCAGAGTTGGAGAATACCAGCTTTGCAAGGCTATATAAAAATCCTTACAATGCTTATAGCCTCTACATTCCTTCTACAAGGAGAGGATTAAATGACCAACAAACAAAACTGAAATCACAATATTATTTAACAGGATTGACCCTGATATGCAGAGAAACTTAAAGCTGGCAAAAAAATTTCAAGTTTAAGAATTTAGGGGAAGGCTTCCTGAGCTGATTCATGTGGGCAGAGATCACCTCTCCAAGTTTCACTGGGAGATGTGGAGTAGCTGTGGCTTTATTAAAGTTTCAAGAGTCAAAGGCATTTGATGAGATGCAGCTTTCAGCTCAGTGACTTCCAGCGCTGCTGATAAAACCCAGCAACTTAAAAATAACACCTCCCCTCCAGCTTCACATCGAACAAAGTAAGTTAAAAAATGAGAATCAGACGCATTTTCTATTTAAGAAGTCACATGCTTCAAAAGACAACCTCCAGATTGGTTAGAAAGTGACTTTGGAAGTTTGGGAGATTGTAATATTTTGCAGGTGGGTCTGGGATGAGTGATTTCAGGCTGTTTCCCTGAGCAGAGCCCAGCTCAGGGGCAAAGTGCTCCCAGGAATCCAGCTGGGGTGATGGTCCTGGGAACCAGTTGTGTGATGTAGGCAGAGCTGAATGAGGACTTCTCCATGTTTGGAATTGGTAATACTGAAGAAAAAGCAATGTTATTACCTTATTGTTTCCTTCAGCCTGGGCATGCCTTCTCCTGACCCTTGGTGCTTCAACAGCTCTTCTACTCCCCATTGCTGAAGCATGGGGACAGTCAAACTCCTCAGAAGATCATAAGAAGGACACCTAAGGTTCAGCTGTGGATCTCCAGTACATTAGAAAGCAGAGCAGGCTCCTGGAGGAAACAGCTCCTCCAGCTCTGCACTTACCCTTGCTGTGGAATACGTTTTCTGGTCAAGGAGGTTTGCCAGATCCAGAAGATGAAATAAATATGTCCTAGTGACTACAATCATAGAACTGTTATGGTTGGAAGGGACCTTTCAGATCATCAAGCCCAACCGTCAACCCAACACTGCCCAATCCACTACTAACTCATGTCCCTCAGCACCACAACTGCCCAGCTTTTAAGTCCCTCCAGGGATGGGGACTCCACCAGTTCCCTGGGCAGCCTCTTCCAAGGCTTGGTAACCCTTTTGGTGAAGAAATTTTCCCTAGTATCCATCCTAAAACTCCCCTGGCACAACATGAGGCTGTTTCCTTTTGTCCCATCACCTGTAACTTGGGAGAAGAGACCTCCCCCGGCTACACTCTCCTTTCAGGGAGTTGGAGAGAGCAAGGTCTCCCCTTCAGCCTTTTTTCCAGGCTGAACACCGCCAGCTTTCTCACAAGAATTCTTCTCCAGACCCCTCACCAGGTCCGTTGCCCTTCCCTGGACCCACTCCAGCACCTCAATGTCTTTTCTGTCATGAGGGGCTCAAAACTGGATACAGCCCTCCAGGTGGGGCCTCACCAGTACCCTATGGGTGCTCCTTCTGATGATCCCAACATGTCCAGGGGCTTCACCTGAACCCTGGCATATCTTTAAGGGCAGTGAGAATTATCTGCTCATTGCCACTGTATGAGCAGATTTTGGTTTTGCAGCTGGTAGAGGACAAAGGGGCAAACCAGAGCTCCTCTCTCTTGAGACAGGAGCATACTTTGTCCTGAGGAGTGATGAGAAATGCTCAGCACTTAGCTAATAAAACAAAATGGCATGGAAAACCCACAGCCTTGCACGTCATTAGGCTGCAATTCAAAACCCAAACACAAATAAAACAATTTCCCTGGTAAGTGAAGCTTGCAGAATGACAGTCCTGAACAGGTTTGCGTATGCTCTGGTTTCAGATCAAAAAGAGAAGAAACACCCACCACCACCACCTCCTCCTAAATGCGTGAAGTAATTTTTCTCTCTAATTTCTGTAAATTTACACAGCGACAGAATGCGCCGCCAACGGCATAAATTGCGGCACAAAGAGCAAGGCTGGTCACATCGGGGCATCACAGAGTCTTCATGGTTGGAAAGGACCTTTGAGATCGAGTCCAACCATAAACAAACAAATGAACAAAACAAAACCACTCCCTTTCTCCCCCCAACCAACCAACTAAACCCATCCACACCCAAAAAAACCCACCACAGAAACCACACCACCACCCCCCCCCAACATTCTTGTCTGCTAGAGCATCCCGACCAGCCCTCAACGGTCTGAATAAAGGTGGCACCCAAAGTTTGTCACATGGCTATGTGCACAGCCTGGTGACCTTTTGCAGATGAAGATGAGGAGCTCAACATAGCAACATGTGCTGGCAGCCCACAAAGACCCAGGAACATGGCCAGGAGGGTAGGGGTGGGTGGGATTCTGCTCCCCTGCTATGCTCCAGGGAGAGGCCCCCCCAGTGCTGCCTTCAGATCTGGGGCCACCAACATCACAAGGACATGGACCTGTTGGAATGGAGCCAGAGGAGGCCACAAAGATGCTGGGAGGGCTGGAGCCCCTCTACTGTAAGAACAGGCTGAGAAAGTTGAAGAGGTTCAGCCTGGAGAAGAGAAGGCTCTGGGGAGAACATAGAGTCTCTTCCAGTCCCTCAAGGGGCTCCAGGAAAGCTGGGGAGGGACACTTCATGAGGGAGGGGAGCCCTAGGATGAGGGGGAAGGGTTTCACACTGAAAGAGGGAGGATGGAGCTGAGATGTGGGGAAGAACTACTTTGGTGTGAGGGTGGTGAGAGCCTGGTCCAGGTTTCCCAGAGAAGCTGTGGCTGCCCCATCCCGGGCAGGCCAGTTCAAGGCCAGGTTGGAGGGGGTTTGGTGCAACCTGGGCTGGTGGGAGGTGTCCCTGCCCAGGGCAGGGGGTGGCACTGCATGGGCTTTAAGGTCTCTTCCAACCCAAACCATTCATGATTCGGTGATTCTACATATCCACAGCCTCATTCCCATTCAAGGAACGGGACTCCTCTCCTTTTCGTACCTGGCCGTGTCCTTTATCCAAAAGATCTGTGAATGTGATTGAATGTCACTGGAGCAAAGAGGCTGTGGTGCCTGCTCCGAACAATTAATCCGCCTTGTTTCTGATCATTTCACTTGTTCTCTCTCCCCCACTGGGGAAAAAAGAGGGCTGATTATGCACAGTCTGTCTGTGCAAACAGAAGACATCGACTGGAGTACATCAAGTAGGCATGAAGGAGAAACGAATTCCTGGGCACTGGACAGCTTTCAGTCAATTCAGAAGAGGAGACAGAGGAAGAAGCTGCCAGATAAATTTTCAGCAGCAAGTAGTTGGTGCAACTCTGCTCCTCTTTGCAGTACATATTCACAGTACTGCATTCACACTTGTGAGTCTCTTTCCCTGGCAAAGAGGTGTCACCTTTAGGTGCTAGATTCACTCAGAAAACCCAGCCTCTTCCTGCAGAAAAAGTCCTCTGTGTGTGTGTGTTTGGAAAAGAGAAGCTCCCCCAAGGAGTCTGTCTGACCTAGAGGACCTTCTAGAGAGGTTCAAACCCACTGCCTGGTCCCAGAGGTCCCTTGGGAATCTGATTCCTTCCATCCTTGCTCAACACCATGGCTCTGCTCTCTTCTACCATGCCTGCTTTCTAGAGGTGGGATGGAAGGGACCTGAATCTCCCCATACCAGGGAAGATCCACCTGCAGATTCAGCCGTTCGCCCTTGCTCTCTTTTCCATGAGAAGCTGAAATGCCATCGGCTCACTGGAGTTTGCAAGAGTCCCTCCTTATCACTGTTGCTGTCCTGGGGGTTCTTGTGCTCCTTTCTGTCACTGTCCCACATGGCCCTGCCCTGCCAAAAAGCTGGGGCTGGTTTGGCCCTGGAGGCACCTTCCTGGCAGCATCAGGGGCTGGGATGGCAGTTCTGCGAGACAGGACAGCAGCAGGCTGGGAGGCAGAGAGCTCCTGCCAGATGCAATCGCATTGCACTGAAAAATGAAGCATGAAGGTAGCTGGGAGGGATGTTGGCTTCTGGCACCTCCATCCAGTGCCAGGTCTGCCAGCAGAGGATGAGGAAGGCATAAAAGCAGCTGAAGGTGTCACACAATGAGCAGCTGGGCACCCAGGTTAAAGGAGAGCTTGGCTGGCTGTAAGAAGAAAATTAGACAGGGAGAATGACAAAAAGACATTGGGTTTTGCTGCAGGTTAATTAACCTGGGAGGTCACCAGTACCTTGGCTGAGCTGTCTTCAACAGCTCATTAGGAGGTTTTTGACAAATTGAGGCTTTCTTTGTCCTTTTTTTCTTCTCAGAATGGGAGAAAACCTCTCCTGTCCAGATGGTGTGATGTGTTCCGGAGGGTGGCTGGCCCCTGGCCCTGCTGGTGCTGCCCACAGTGCACTGGAAGATGAGGGGAGCTGTGTACAGCACCCATGTCTGAGCTCCAGCCCTGGGAAGAGAGCACTCCAGTTAGATGAAAGTAAATGGGCTCTTGATTAACAGCTTGATGAAGAGCTGGGGGAGGGACTCCTGCCAGCCAAATGCAGGGGAAACTGCCCCGTGTCTCTCCCAGTCTTTTCCTGCAACTTCTTCTCCATGCTCCAGTTCGCGAGGTGGTTGCAGCAGGAGGATCCGGGCACTGATCTTGGCTCATCGCTCTCCTCACCTCAGGGACTGACCATCCCCCTCTCTTTGCTTTCTATCAACAGCCCAAGACCAGGATCTTCCTCACTGGATGGGATCCTGGCTTTGGAGTTAGTTGCCTGTTGGTGTCTGCTGGTGCAGCCCCACTCGGATGGCTTCCCAGGCACAACGCCAGTTTGCTTGTTTTATGTATCATCTGATGAGCAGCTATGAGGGTTGGTTTAGGGTTTTTTTTCTTCCCTTTAATCTCTGTAATTAAGGCCCCCAGCTGCTGCGGCTACAGAAGCGATACAAGTAACAGAGATCTAATAATACTCCATAATTCACGCCCTGCCACCTTCTCCCTCTCCCCCTGCCTCCCTCTCTCTGTTGATGCTCTCAGGTGTGACACTCCATCTGGGTGGTGGGACTTGTGAGGGGAAACAACAGACCTGTTGCTGGTCTAGCCTGGTGCTGGGAAAGTCACCGCCGCAGCGGAAACACCCGCTGAGCCCGGAGAGAGAAGATCTAAAGGCAGAGTCATTTCATTTCTGCATCTGATGAGTTCATTTATGCCAGGATGTGTCATATCTCCAACAGCAAAAGCCCCTCCATTCCCAAACCTCATCAACAGCCATGGATCAAGCAGCACGGTAAAGGAAAGAAGTGATGAAGAACCAGAGCTGAAATTACAGACACGGGAGACAGCAGTTTAATGAAATTGGTTCATCAGGCTTTGGAGCCCTTCAAATTCTGCTGGTCCAAACGAGATCGCTCACTCTCCCGTCCTTTTATTTTACTGCTTCTTAATGAACTCAGCGTTAATCAATGGAAGGATGCGAGTGGAGTATTACTTCTCCTCGGTTCAAGTAATACAGCACGTCCACTCTGTTGAGAAGTTATCCCGTGGCCAGCACTCTGGCACAGAAAATTTGAAGAAACCTACTCTTCATAGGAAGGCAGTGGGGCCAAAGGCACACAATAATTTCACTGCAATTTTATGACAAAGCCGTTCCTTTCTTTTCTGTCAGCACCGAGGGACGTGGCATTCATCTTCCAGGTGGATGAAGCCCCAAGTAGAGACTGAACCCATGGGCTCCATGGCCCAGGTGATGCAGGAAGGGAGCGGGTCACAGGGAACAGGATGCTACGGCACGGTCCAAGGGGACAGCAAGGTTATCAGAGAACATCCCTCAATGGTGTCAGCACTGTCCTGAAACAAGCACTGCTGAGGCTGCCCCATCCCTGGAGGGGTTCAAGGCCAGGTTGGATGGGGCTTGGAGCAACCTGGTCTGGTGGGAGGTGTGCCTGCCCAGGGCAAGGCATGGATGGGCTTTAAGGTCCCTTCCCACCCAAACCGTTCTATGATTTGGGCTGGTCTTGGGACAAGACAGGGCTGCAGTAAGATAAAATTCTATTTCTTTGCCCCAACTTAAGTTCACAACCATCCTGCCTTGATGCAGCTCATGGTTCCCTGAAGGCTTTTCCCTTTCCCTGCACTGAGAGCTGACATTTATCTCCTGTCTCTCACAAGGAGGAAAGGATCAGAAAACCTCCCTCACTGGAGCAGGAATCACGCAGGGGCTGGGATATGCAATGACTAGAAGGAGAGGAAAATCTGAGGCTGTTCCTTGTGTGCTGTGATATAGAATCATAGAATCACAGGACTGTCTGGTGTAGAAAGGACCTTTAAGATTGTCTAGTCCAACCGTCAACCTAACTGACAAAAAACCACCAATAAACCATGTCCCTGAGCACCACCTCCAGGGATGGTGCCTCAACCATTTCCCAGGGCAGCCCATTCCAAGGCTTCTGAACCCTTGCCATGTAAAAATTGTTTCTAATATTCAACCTGAACCTCTGCTGGCACAACTTGAGGCCATTTCCTCTTGTCCTGTTCCCTGTTCCTTGGGAGAAGAGACCAATCCATCCTCCTTTCAGGTGGCTGGAGAGACTGAGAAGATCTCCCCTCAGCCTCCTTTTCTATATTTAAAGGATTCTTTCTCTGGGTGAAGAGCTGAATACAGACCTGGAAATGCTCATAAGGACCCTGCTCTTCCCACCCAGGTTTTCCCCACACAAGCAGCTCCTGACTAGTTTCTGCCCTTCAGAGGTGTCTTACAGAATTTGGATGGGTTTCTGCTCAGCGCCCACATCTCAGTGAGCAGGAAAGTCTCAGAGGTCTGGTTGACTGGATGAGTTTCAACATCTTTATTTGAAAGGTCCTGCTGACAGGGACTGGGAGACACAGCACCACCCTCAGCAGAGCCGCAAACCCTGCTGTCATTAAGCGGCAGAGGACAAGGATGAACACAGGGGTGAGTGAAAGAGAAATAACTGGAGATAAGGCTTTAGTAGGGCTTTATGGCACTATTAAAATGTGTGAATGTCACCTATATTACAATCCTTCTTTCCCTATCCAGAATAAGGCTTATCTAGAACTGAATTATAGGGGTTAAGTTTTACTGGAGCAGGTCTTCATATTCCAGAGAAACAGGTCCTGGGGTGAATGTGCCCGGGATGGGGGCTCCTGTCCCAGGAAGATCAGGATCTTTGATCACTGACCAGAGCATCAGCAGGAGCTGGGGAGCCCCTGTCACAGCCCAGGAGCCCAAAATCCCCCTTTTTTGTGACAGATGGAGCCAAACCAAACCGAATCATCTTCATTCTCAGATGCACCTTTTCTGTTTTCTATTTTCATCTATTTTTAAGAAAAGCACCCATTTTCAGCAAAGGAAAAAGTTCTTCTGGTAAACAATTCATCCCCCTCTCCTCCCAATTAGCCGTGAATCAGCCTGAAAGATCTGAAAAACTCAGAACATTTCTCCCTCCTGATCAGGTCCAAACCTTCCTGCTTTGCTCTGAAACCACCAACACCCAGAGAAGTTCTTCCTCTCGTGGCATTTATCATCTCAGCTTATTGTTTCTGTTTTCTTTCTTTTCTCTCTGTTACACACGTGGCTCTGCAGCTCACACAGGGACACACTAGGAGACGTGTCACAGGGGAGACCAGTTTTGTTTCATCCCAGAGCCGCTCAGCTCACAGAAAGTGGCTGATAACATCGGCTCCTGAAGACACCCGAGCAGTTTTCCTTCCTGGAGAGAGAGCTCCAACACAATTATCACTGTGTTTGATATAAATACACACTGTCATATGTGTGACTGGCTGAAGTCCTACAGCTTTATTTACAGGAATGATCTTATTTCAAGATGGGGTTTCCTTTGGGGTATGAAAAAAACCCCCAAATTTAAATGTTTGTATCTTTTAGCAACAACTAACTAACTAACTAAATCACTGAGTTTTCATTCTAACCTTCAAAAAAATCCAGAGCGTTGGAATTTTCTGCTTCAAACCTTTTGAAGTATTTATTGATTCAGCGCTGGCTTAAACTTCTAGTTCCTTTTCAGCACAATAATTTGGGATTTCTAAATCCACTCATCTTCATAAAGGCAGCCGCATCCAGCTCTCTCTGCTAGTGCTGGTTGGGTTTTGGGGTGGGTTTTTTTTTTTCAATTTAAGTAACATAATTTCAAACCAATTTAATAGAATGTAATGAGCAGAATAATTGTGCCAAACTGTGCACGCTGGTGATAAGCTAGGCGTGCGTCATATGACATTTCCAAAGAGTTCTCAAGTTCTTTTAAAGCCTCCTCAGCCACCAGCGTGGAAACACACACCTTGGCTTTATTCAGCCTGGATCTGGCAAGAGAGAACTGATGCCTTTGGGGCAAGCGGTGCCTAGAATCCATGGGCACGTTTTAACCCCCTGGCCTTAATAACCAAGGAGCCAGAGCAAGAGGTGGGTTTGTCCTTGGGCCACCCATTTCTGGAAACCTTCACCCTGTGTGGTGGGGTCCTGACACCGAGCGTGGTCCCGCCAGGGATGGGGACAGGGCGGCAACCTCTGGGCAGGTCGGTGGGTTCAATTTCAGCCCCCAGAACAGAGCTGAAAAGTGCATCAAACACAACAGTTGTTGCTGGCACGGGAAAAGCTTCCCTGGATTCTAGACTCTTCCACAGCAGAAGAGATGGAGGCACCTCCTCTCTTCTCCTTGGACTTAACATACATGACCTGGTATCCAGTGCTGCACATGTGGCTTCCTCTGCTCTTCTCCACTGATTTCTCCTTTCTCTCCACTCTGGTCATCTTTCCTACAACCCCAAACTCCACATCTCCTGCCCAAACCATGGAGAAGGAGGCACAGCAGTAATTTACCCTCCATAAAGGGCACAGAAACTCTCAAAAAGAACCAGGATATGTGCAATGAGCACCCAAGAAAGCCAGCTGTCTCCCTCAGTGGATCAAGGCTTCCAATTATGTTTCAATAAAGGTTTCTACAAGCTGCAAAGAGCTTTATGTGCAAAAATGTCTCTGCAATGTCAAAAAACAGTTAAATGCTGGGAGAGGAAAAAAACACACCCTCACCCAGACAGAGCCTTCTGCAACTCAGCCCTGACTTCATGCCTATAATCCTTATGTATATACATGTATCTTAATTTACTGCCACTAAAAGCCTTTTAGGAAAAAGTCATTACAGTCTCTTTGTCTGTTTTTGATAATGGCATGAGTGTATACAGTAGAGAAATTACCACCAAAGAAAAAAAAAAGAAAAGGCTTTAAAATAATTTTAATTAAAATGTGATTGTACAATTGTTTAAAGAGATAAAAATAATTATTGTTCATTTTAATTAGTCTTCTTTTTTTTTTTTTTTTTTTTTTTTTTTTTTTGCATGCCTGTAGGAGCATCTTCTGGGATGTTGGGGCTCTTGAACACTCTCAATCCTCCCACAGCCCTTTCCTCTGCCCCTTCGCGAGGGGCAGGAACGGGAGTGTGGGGGCAATAGAGGCAGCACAAAAATAGACAAGAATTTCTTTGCCACGGAGAGCAAACAGTCTCAATTTGCCACCCAGCAAGGTGTTTGGGGGGTGCCTGCACTGCAGGAAAGCAAAGAAGGAATAGGGATGCTCGGCATCCGGGCACGGAGGGCTGCGCTGGTGCTGAGAGGGAGCAAAGGATCCGAGGAAATCTCCAGAGATCTGCAGGAGGGTTTGGCCAAAAGGGTTGGATTTGGAAAGCAACACTTTGTCTAAACTGTAGCTTCCCCCCCAGGCTCTCCCAGGCAGGGCTGGGATCTCTTTCTGCACTGGGAAGGGGATGTCTCAAAGCAGGGCCGTATCAGAAGTGGGTATCCAAGGGGGAGCAAACTGGGCAGCTCCTGTGGGGTTGTAGAACCTCCTCCCCTCCATGGCTGAGCTGACAGCTCCAGACCATCTCCCTACCCTCAGCAGAGCCCAAGACGTTCTTCCAGTTTAGTGGCTGGGCAATAGGGACTGAGGTTGGGGTGGTCTGAGGACCCTGCCTCAAACCAGGCATGGTTCCATGGGCCATTCAAAGTCTTTGACCCACTGAGTTCCAGGGTAAACCCCCCCCCCTTACAAACTGTAATCTTGGATTAGAATCATAGACTCATAGAATCATTTNCCTCCAGATCTCTGTTGTGCCCAGAACTGGACACCAGACTCAAGGGGTGGCCTCCCCAGTGCTGAGCACAGGGGGACCATTCCCTTCCCTACTTCTGCCAGTCACACTATTTTTTATGCAAGCCAGATCCTGGCCTTCTTAGAGACACAGAAGAACAGAAACATACACAAGCACAAAAAAGCTGAGTGTTATGGCTTCATTATGAGCAATAACCCCTAACGCCTCTCCCTTCCACCACAGAGTCTTTAAGCTAAGAAAGCGTTCAGCCTTGTCACTCCAGTAGCTGAGATGAGCAATTACTGCTCTTTTTTCTGGACAAAATGAGAGCAGGGAGATAGCTGTCAGCTCTGCTCTCTGCTGTCATTGCAATCTGCTCCTGCTCATGGAAAACATCAGGCAGAAGAAAGAAATCTGCCAAACTGGACACCAGGACAAGAGGAACTGGGAACGTCTCAATCCTTGGTGTGCAGCGCTGGGGGAGCCCACTGGTACTGGAGTACTGGGAAGGAGGACACACGGACCAGTGCAGAGCAGAGCATCAATGGGACTGTTATGATATCTGCCATGTTGGATTATTTATTTCATGGCAGAGCACTGTTTACCTTATTAAACATTATTAATATATTAATTCTCATAAGTCTATATTAATTAATATATATATTATTTATGCTCACAAGGATCTGAAGGGTGGGTTGGAGCACTATTGAGCCGGCCTCTTCTCAGTGGTTCCCAGTGATAGGACGAGGGGCAACGGGCACAAGGTGGAACATGGAAAGTTCCATCCAAACGTGAGGAGGAACTTCTTTGGGGTGAGGGTGGCAGAGCCCTGGCAGAGGCTGCCCAAGGAAGGTGTGGAGTCCCCTTCTCTGGAGACCTTCCAGCCCCTCCTGGACGCAGACCTGTTGATGTGCTCTGGGCAACCCTGCTTTAGCAGGGAGTTGGACTGGGGGATCTCTAGAGGTCCCTTCCAACTTGGACAATTCCCTGATTCCATGAAAAATACAGCTCATAGAATCACAGAATGGTTTGAATGGGAAGGGACCTTAAAGACCACCCAGTGCCACCCCCTGCCCTGAGCAGGGACACCTGCCACCAGAGCAGGTTGCTCCAAGCCCCTTCAACCTGGCCTTGAACCCCTCCAGGGATGGGACAGACACAGCTTCTCTGGGCAAACTGGACCAGGGTCTCACCACCCTCACAGCAAAGAATTTCTGTTGATCTTACCTCCACCTCCCCTCTTGCAGTGTCAAACCCTTCCCCCTCATCTTGTCAAGGGTTCTTTGTGGTTGCCCAAGAGAGATGTTCCACAGTCTGGAATTTGCTGTCCTTCTGTCACCACCTTTCACATCTCCTCAGATGGCTTGCTTTGGCTATGTGTAAAGGACTGGCATATACCATAGGTGATTCAGAAGTTGCCAAGTGCATTATGCAGTATCCAGATGACGGGTCCAACTCGCTGATCAACTTAGTGCCGGGATTGCTTTTGCTGGGATTCAAACCAGAGAGTGAGTGTCCTCAGAACAACAGGAAAAAGTGATGCCCAAAGAGCACAACCCTCCCATGGGTGCAACCTGGGCAGCCCAGGCTGCGATGTCAGTCTCAGAAGTCTTGCAGCCATTCCCAACTAGGACTTAATCACTTGCTTCCAGGTGGTGAGGACTGCATTAGTGGGGGGGACCCCTGGACCGCGAGGTGCCAATGCCACAAAAGCTACTACAAACCAAGCAGTAGTCCAGTTTGAAGTCCCCATGCCTGGCAATGTCATAAAATCATAGACTGGTTAGAGCTGGAGGGGACCTTAAAGGTGATCAAGTTCCAACCCCCCTGCCCTGGGGCAAGGACAACTCCCACCCGACCAGGTTGCTCAAGTTCCCCTCTACTGGAGGCTCCCTCCCCGCAGGCAGATCCCAGCAGAGGCCACAGCATCACTGGAGGGGGATGGACAAGCCAAAACCATCTTTCCCAACAAATCACTACACTGTTTAACTCAAATCATGGCTGCCCCATCCCTGGAGGGGTTCAAGGCCAGTCTGGATGGGGCTTTGAGCAACGTGGTCTGGTGGGAGGTGTCCCTGCCCAAGGAAGGGGGGTTGGAACTTGATGATTTTAAGGTCCCCTCCAGCTCTAACCATTCTGTGATTCTATGGTTCTATGATTCAAATTAGACCCAGAGATGAGAATGCTCCCCAGGTACCAGTATAGATAGGAAATGACTTGTTGGAGAGCAGCATAGGGGAAAGGGACCTAGGGGTCTTGGAGGGCAGCAGGATGCCCATGAGCCAGCACTGTGCCCTCAATGCCAAGAAGGCCAATGGCATCCTGGGGTATATTGGAAGGGGGGTGGTCAGTAGGTGGAGAGAGGTT